>OZ038519.1:58289956-58419956 GCA_964036315.1 Acanthosepion esculentum | reverse complement strand
ATTCTAGCGTTTTCTATACGAAATACACCAGCGGCTTGCGAACTCAATTCGTACTTTAAATTTTGAAATTAATCCATGATTGTGCAAGATTACATAAGAATATGGAATGATAGCAAAGATTTGAAAGGATAAGAGTGAAAACGAGAAGATACAGGCAGAGGGTACAAGAAGAGTGTTAATGCTTTATTTGACTTGTTAACACTGGCGGAATTTTCCGCGAGTTAAAAAAAAAAGAAAGAATTATAGCATATTTGAAAGATTGAGCTGCAATAGATTCATTTTTCTCTCATAACCACTGTTGTTCAGGAACAACTGGTAGGCAAAACAGGATAACATGACCGCCGAAGCCACTTTCGGAAGTTGGGAAATTGAAGGAATCAAAACAATATCCAATCGGACTGCCCAAGAAGGGCTTTAAACGTCGTCTTTTGTTCTTTGAAATAAATCCTAAATTTACATGGCCATCGGTTGGCTATTACGATGCATTTAAGAAGATGTAACTTCGAAAAAACAAAAACCATCGCGAGACATTCGAAAGTATTCATGAGAGCAACATTTTTCGACTCAGGCCTTGGGCCGCTACCTCGCACGGAGACGAGGTAAAATCGTTCTTTTTCCACTTACACCAATAGGTGACCTCTCACAGATACAGCGTTTCCCAAATTCTGGGAACGCGCTAAGAACAATACAAGTACGTACGAACACTTACAACACACGCACATAATTTCTCCATACAAACACTATGTAACTTTTCATGTCTTTGTGTATTAATATATATTTGTTTACCCATGTATATCGGTCTTGTTTGTTTTCTTTGTCTTCTTTGGACTTAATTAAAGTCCGACATTCTTATGTAGCTGGACCGGCCAGCAGGAAATTTTAACCTTCTGATATCTCTTCATATCTTCACACCACGGTCCGCTACACATTTATCGAAAATTTGCCATATAAACATACAAGCACTCATGAGAAGTTTACCAATTCTTTATATATATATATGCTATTTATTTTTTTTAAAAATTACGAATAAACAGTGGATTAATAAAATTTGATAAATGGTTAAAAAAAAGAAAGAAAAGAAGAACAGAAACAATATAGAAAAAAAAAGAAAGTCATTCTTGTGTTCTTACCTTTAAAGATTTTGAAGCGAAAAAACAAAAGCTCTTTGTTCGTACGAGCCCGCGGGATTGTGCCTCTATCTACAGCTAAACTTGGTGGAGACAAGCCCGAAGAAGGTCGCTTGTTCTTATATGAGCACACTGCTTCGACCACTATGACCGATTCTGGTTAGGTCGACATTAAAGCTTAAACTTGTTCTTTCTTTTCTTTTTCTTCCTTTTAGCCGACATTTTTTTAGCTCCTCCTACTTTCTTTTTCGACTCTCGTAGCGCCACCTACATTCCGTAAGCGACTTTCTAATTTTATCTCCCCTGATGTATCCGCTCCTATTTTTATTCATTCCCTTCCCACATCGGGCATAATGACGCCTCTGACCTACCTTTCTTTCTTTCTTTTTTTTTTCTTTCTTTCTTTCTTTCTTTCTTAGGCTTTTCTTTATTTCTCAGCAAAGATCCTACTTTCTTTCTTATTTTCTTTTTTCTTTCTTTCTTCTATTCGCTCCTTCTTTCTTTCTTTCTTTCTTCTATTCAGCCTTTCTTTATTTCTAAGCAATGATCCTCCTTTCTTCCTTATTTTCTTTCTTATTTTCTTTCTTTCTTCTTTCTTTCTTTTTTCTTTCTTTCTTTCTTTCTTTCTTCTATTCGCTCTTTCTTTCTTTCTTCTATTCTTTCTTTCTTCTATTCGCTCTTTCTTTCTTAGGAAAGATCCTCCGTTCTTTCTTTCTTTCTTTCTTCTATTCTTTCTTTCTTTCTTTCTTTCTTTTTTTCTTTCTTCTATTCGCTCTTTCTTTCTTTCTTTCTTTCTTTCTTTCCTTCTTACATCTATTCGCTCTTTCTTTCTTTCTAAGCAATGATCCTCCTTTCTTTCTTATTTTCTTTCTTATTTTCTTTCTTTCTTTCTTTCTTCTATTCGCTCTTTCTTTCTTTCTCCTATTCGCTCTTTCTTTCTTAGGAAAGATCCTCCGTTCTTTCTTTCTTTCTTTCTTTCTTTCTTTCTTCTATTCTTTCTTTCTTCCTTCCTTCCTTCCTTCTATTTGGCCTATCTTTACTTCTTTGCTAAGATCCTGCTTTTTGTTTGTTTCTTTGGTTCTTTGTTTCTTTTATCGACCTACTTTTATTTCATTACAAAGATCCTCCCTTTTTCTTTCTTTCTTTCTGTCTTTCTTTCTTTCTTTCTTTCTTTCTTTCTTTCTTTCTTTCTCCCAATTAGCGAGCCACAATTTACTTCTCATCACAGACACGACCTTCGAACCAAATATTACTGAACATTCGAATTTCTTCTCTTGCGTAGGAATGTCATTTGAAATGTTTTATTTTATGACGTCAATTCAGAGTTTGTCGATGTCGTCGTCGTCGTTCCTCCTCCTTTGCCGCGAATCTCGTCTCCCGCGCTGAAACAATTATTTTCTCGGCCTTTTGATTGCACTTGATCATATACAGTTCTGTGCAAAAAGTTCTCATCGGCTTCTTGTCTTGAAGACAAAAGACTGAATCTGAAACTCTCGCTCTCTTCCTATCTCTTCTTCTGCCATGTATCGCCAGAACGTGGACGATTATGGCTCCTTGTTGCATTATTCATTTGCTCCCCTGTTTCTTTTGCTTTCGATGTACCCCGTTAGTGTTAAATTCTCCGAACATTCTACCCTCATTATGTGTTTATAAAATATAATCTCTGTCTGATTGATCATTGGTAATTCCCTTATAGATCTAGAAATGGGAAAGCAAGAACCGAATAGAATAAAACGAGACTACTTATCTAGACACGAGAAGTGGAACGAGAAAAGTCAGCTTCCGCAGATTAAGGGTTTAGTTCGGAATTCCCTGAATTCCCAGATGGATATACACCTCAGGAAGATGAGGAGAATAAAAACAACAAAGATGAGGACAACAGTTCGAATATAAATAGTGTTAATATTTTCCTTACAGCTGTGAATATTTCTGAGATGAGGTATTGTAACTATTTACACTATTTACATTGTTCCACATCTTTATTGTCATATTCACGATGTTTCGACCATTATACGTTCCGGCCTTGTTCAGGATCTGTCTATATTTCTGAGATGAGGTATTGTAACTATTTACACTATTTACATCATCATTACTGTCATATTCACGACGTTTCGGCCGCTCTCCATTGCGGCCTTCTTCAGAATTTGTTTATATATCTGAGATGAGGTATTGTGACTATTTACACTATTTACATCATTGCTTATTATTATTGTCATATTCACGACGTTTCGGCCAATGTACGTTCTGGTCTTCTTCAGAATTTCTTTATATTTCTGAGTTGAGGTATTGTAACTATTTACACTGTTTACATCATTCCACATCTTTATTATCATATTCACGACGTTTCGGCCGTTGTACATTCCGGCCTTCTTCAGGATCTGTCTCTATTTCTGAGATGAGGTATTATAACTATTTTCACTGTTTACATCATTCCATATCTTTATTTTCATTTTCACGGCGTTTCGGTCGTTGATCCAAATGTAAATAGACCCAAGAAGTTGTGAGTTCAATACCTGGCAAGAGCAGAGGGAACAAAACACATTAACGACGTTTCCGCCGGCCTTCTTCAGTTGATATTTTTTTTTGAATTTCGAACTGAATCCTTTATTTAACTTATCAAGGCGTATTAACTGAAAGCCATTGTACGTTGAATTCAAAATTCCAACAAATATCACCTGAAGAAGGCTGGAGCGTACAACGGTCGAAACGTCGTGAATGTGACAATAAAGATGAAGATAACAGTTTCTCTTTTCTCTCATAATCTGCCAATGGTATTCATCTATAGAGCTGCGTCTCAACCTCTTCAAGTTTCTTCTTCATCTGTGAAGCGATTGTCCGACACTCCCGGCCATTTGTTTCCGACAAAACATTCCTATCTCTTACTATTTTGCTTAGTTACTTGAAGGCATCTTCCGTTGTTTTTTAACGACTTCGGATTTCTGCGTCACATTTAGATGAGATATTATGCAGCAGTTCAGATAAGCTTAACTTTTTCTACAAGCATTTTGGCTTACGGCCACGTCAGGTTGAAACACAGGTTCTCGTACGATCACCATACCTAAGCAAAGTTGAGCCTGATCAAACTTTTAGATTTATTTGCATTCTCTGGAATAGAAATGTATAAAAACTATTCTGGACACAAAGTGAGGGATCAGTTTATGTATTGATTGTAATGTAGAATTGATCCCTCACTTTATATCCACATAATTTCTTGGTTGTTGATAAGCCATAGAAAACGAATCAATCAATGAAATACTGATTAGCCGCACAGGCATGTCTTTAAGATTTATTTACATTCTCTGGAATAGAAATGTATAAAAACTACTCAGGACACAAAGTGAGGGATCAGTTTATGTATTGATTGTAATATAGAATTGATCCCCCACTTCATATCAATATTATAATTTCTTTGTTGTTGATAAGCTGTAGAAAATGAATCAATCAATGAAATACTGATTAGCTACAGAGGAATGTTTATAGGTTTATTTACATTCTCTGGAATATAAATGTATAGAAACTACTCTGGCCACAAAATGAGGGATCAGTTTATATATTTATTATAATGTAGAATTGATCCCCCACTTTATATCTACATTATAATTTCTTATTTGTTTATTAAATTCTTATTAGGTTTGAATGCACCTATTATCTCCCAGCTATGGGTTAATTAGTACGACTTGTATCACTGAACCATTATTAATTGAAAGGAAATCTTACAATGTAAAAAAAAAAATATTCTCTAGCTTTAAATAACCTGCAAATGTTTGATAAACCGTAAAAAACGAGTCAATCAAGCAATCAATCTAACAGGATTACCCTCCCCCTTAATAATTACTCTCCTTTATTTAAAAAATGTCCTTTCCCATCATTGAATGGTCTGTCCTGTTTCTTATACTAAACCAGAATCTGTGACTATTCAGCATTACCAGTTTTAGTAGTTTTCTTTAGAAACACATCTGTTACCTAAAGTCTCCTCTGGGGAAAATTTCAAGCATATATATACATATCAGAAAGTTGATATTACATAGCAATTCATCACTCTTCTTATTTTCTAACAAAATCCATGTTCTGTCATCCCTTTAAACAGGTCAGTCAGGTAGGGTCAGTCATTGATTTCTTTGTCCCTCTTGATTTCAAGACGTCCCCTGAAAGTCCACTTTGCTCGTCATGTGGTCCCTAAATTCCAACTGTCTCTTTCTGACCGCATGTATACAAGGGCCACTCAAAAAGATCTAAGCTTCACTCAGAAAGAAGAGCCATAGCTGAATATTTTTGCTGCGGCAACAAATTACCACTTCTGATAAAACTAGAAACATCTACACTATTTACATTATTCCTCAAGGATACATGGCACAGTGGATAAAAGCGTTGGTTAGATCCAGTGACAGTACCCAAAGAGTGTGAGTTCAATACCCGGTTAACGCATTGGAGAACTTGGAGAGAGAATTAACAAGAGATAACTGATAACTGACATCCATTAAACATGGCACGTGGAACTAGAACAGTCTACCTCAGAGGGCGAAATAAAGAGTTCAGTTCGACATTCGAACCGCCTGAAGAAGGCCGGAGCGTACAACGGCCGAAACGTTGTAAGAAATATGGCGACAAAGATGAGGACAATAGCCCGAATAATGTAAATAGTGTACATAATACCTCACCTCAGAAATACAGACAGATACTGAACGGTCGAAACGTTGTAATAAATATGGCGACAAAGATGAGGACAATAGTCCGAATAATGTAAATAGTGTACATAATACCTCATCTCAGAAATACAGACAGATACTGAACGGCCGAAACGTTGTAATAAATATGGCGACAAAGATGAGGACAATAGTCCGAATAATGTAAATAGTGTACATAATACCTAATCTCAGAAATATAGACAGATACTGAACGGCCGAAACATTGTAATAAATATGGCGACAAAGATGAGGACAATAGTCTGAATAATGTAAAAGGCGAGAGGTGTGCGACAAATCTAAAAATAGACAAAAAAGAGGGCCGAGCAGTCATAAAGTATCTGCAAAAAAAGGTATGTCACCCAAGGAAATCTATGAGGACATGGTACAGAGATTTATTGAGTACTTCTCTTCGTATACAACTGTGAAGAAATGGGCAGCGAAATTCAAGTCGTCCAAAAACTTCAATGAACAAGTTGATGCCATTCACCGTATAGTTTTGCATGACAGACGTCTTCCTGTCCAGCAGATAACTCAGTCCATAGGCTTTTTGATCTGGTTCGGTCCATAATATTTTAAGTTGGAACTTGGAATGAGCAAGTTGTGTGCAAGATGGGTCCCAAGAATGCTGACACCAGAGAAGTTGAAAAGGGTTGCCATTTACAGGATACTACTGATTCGATTCCAAGCTGACTCTGAGAATTTCCACTGGTAACTCTTGATCAAACCTAGGTTCACCATTCCGAACATAAATCAAGGCAAACGGTGGAAAGGTGGGCAACGTAATTCTAGCGGGATCGGGACAGCACAGAAGATGACCCTCGGTCAGGTCGTCCAAAAACCTCAACCACTGATGAACAAGTTGATGCCATTCACCGTATGATTTTGCATGACGGACGTCTTACTATCCAGCAGATAATTAAGTTCATAGGCATTTTGATCTTGTTCGGTCCATACTATTTTAACTGGGAACTTGGGAATGAGCAAGCTGTCTGCAAGACGGGTCCAAAGATTGCTAACATCAGAGCAATGGTTGACATTTGCAGGACTCTTTTTACTTGCTTCCAGGCTCAGCCTGAGAATTTCAATCGCAGATTAGTATCTCTTGATGTAACATAGGTTCACCATTTCGAACCTGAATCAAGGCAAACGTTGGAAAGGTGGGCTGCGGTATTCAAGCGGCATAGAGACAGCACAGAAGATGACCCCCAGTCAGGCCGTCCAAAAACCTCAAAAGTGATGAACAAGTTGATGCCATTCACCGTATGGTTTTGCATGACAGACATCTTACTGTCCAGCAGATAACTAAATCCATAGGCTTTAGTTCTGGTTCGGTCGGTACTGTTTTAACCGAAACTCTGGGAATCAGTAAGCTGTCTTCAAGATGAGCTCCATGAATGCTGATACCAGAGTAGAAGCTGAAAAATGGTTGACATTTCCAGGACACTTCTGATTCGCTTACAGGCTGACTCTTAGAATTTCAATCGCAGATTAGTAACTGTTGATGAAACCTTGGGCTCATCACTTCGAACCTGAATCAAAATTTCGAAGCAAGCAGTTGAAACACTCTGGGGCTCCACCCCGAGAATTTCAAGCAGGCCGCTTCTTTTGGCAAGGTGATGACTTCTGTTCTGGGGGATTCTGAAGGTGTAATCATTATAGAATATCTGGAAAAGGGAAAAAAAAACTATTAATGGACAGTAGAATGCAGCAGAATTAAAACAGCTGAAGGAAGCAATCAAGTCGAAACGCAGAGGGCAGATGTGCTCCTGCTTTAAGATAACGCGCCCGTTCACACTTCTCAAGTTGCAGTAAGTGAAGCGGCAGGCTTTGAATGGCTTCACCATCCTCCTTACGCTCCAGACTTAGCTCCATCTGACTTCTTCCTGTTTCCTAAACTCAAATCCCACCTGCGGGATCGACTTTTTGGAAACAATCATGAGATCATATGTGCTGTGGAGGAGTTTTTGGAGGACCAGGATGCTTCTTCATCCGTGATGGGATTACAACGCTTAAGCGTCGTTGGACTAGGTGTACAGATATCAAGCGGTCTATATTGAAAAATAGGAAAAAAGATGTCTTGTTACTCAAATTCTTTCTGTGTGAGGCTCAGAAAATTCAGAAGGTGTCTAGGGATTCTTTTTTGTTTCTATTTTTCCTTAAGACATCTTCGTTGCATCCATGGTATCATCTGCGGCCTCAAATTGTCCTCTTTGTCAGGACAATTTCAGTTTCATCAAATAAGGTAAAACTATAATTAACTTTGCCTTATATTAAATGCCATTGATAGCCTGAGCTTAATGTGATTATATTTGATTCAGAATCACTTTGAATTAATCTCTGTTCCTCTTGATCTCAATACACCTCGTGAGTATCAAATTCTCCAAGCCGTCTTTCTCGCCACTTAACTGCTCCGCCCAATTTCACTTAACAATAAAAGCAGTAGGTCTGAAAATTCAAGATCTCCGGAACTGGTGCAAGTTTCCTCTGGGAATCTATGATACGCACCCCGCATCTATGATCCCCCCAACTGTCTTACATTTCAATTTTTATCAGGTAGTATTCTTATAAAATAAAAATTTTATTGTAACCTGATTATGTACAATAATTTATCATATGCAATATAGATGAACAATTCCACAGAAAAATTTAAAATATATAGACAAACCTCTCATCAACAGACTAAGAGGGGGGAGGTGTGGTCCGTTAAAACCGATTGTCTGTAGATGGGAAGAGATTATTTTAAAGTTATAAAACCACTATAGTAACTACCAGTAGTTATAATCATAATGTAAATACTACAAACATGTATATATGGCATAAAAAAATGTATACTTAACATAGATATTGATATTTACCTTGTGTAGGGATCCGTCCCTGCGCTGGTAGTATCACGGCTACGACTAGCTTGGACCGGCTCTGGCCTGGACCAGCTATGACAAGCCAAGACCAGCTGTGACTAGCTTAGACCAGCTCTGACCAGCTTGGACAAGCTATTACCAGCTACGGCTAGCTTAGACCAGCTCTGACCAGCTTGGACAAGCTATGATCAGCTAAGACCAGCGGCTCGAGTGAAAACACTCGGGTCCCCACGTTAAAAACCGAACTTGTGTGACAACCTGACTCAGTGGTGAGTCAAGTAAATACCTACCTTGTGTAGGGATCCGTCCCTGCGCTGGTAGTATCACGGCTACGACTAGCTTGAACCGGCTCTGGCCTGGACCAGCTATGACAAGCCAAGACCAGCTAAGACTAGCTTAGACCAGCGGTCGAAGTGAAAACACTCGGGTCTCCACGTTAAAAACCGACCTTGTGTCACAAACTGACTCAGTGGGGGGTCAAGTAAATAAACTTCGTTGGTAGTATCACGGCTACGACTAGCTTGGACCGGCTCTGGCCTGGACCGGTTATGACAAGCCAAGACAAGCTATGGCTAGCTTAGACCAGTTCTGACCAGTTTGGGCAAGCTAAGACCAGCTTAGACCAGCGGCCCGAGTGAATACACTCAGGTCCCCACGTTAAAAACCGACCTTGTGTCACAACCTGACTCAGTAGGACTCAAGTAAATACCTACCTTGTGTAGGGATCCGTCCCCGCGCTGGTAGTATCACGGCTACGACTAGCTTGGACCGGCTCTGGCCTGGACCAGCTATGACAAGCCAAGACCAGCTATGACTAGCTTAGACCAGCTCTGACCAGCTTGGCCAAGCTATGACCAGCTACGACCAGCTATGAATAGCTTAGACCAGCTTTGACCAGCTTGGACAAGCTATGACCAGCTAAGATCAGCTTAGACCAGCGGCCCGAGTGAAAACATTCGGTCCCCACGTTAAAAACCAACCTTGTGTCACAACCTGACTCACTGGGGGGGGGGGGTCAAGTAAATACCTACCTTGTGCAGGGATCCGTCCCTTCGCTAGTAGTATTACGGCTACGACTAGCTTGGACTGGCTCTGACCAGCTATGACAAGCCAAGACTAACTTAGACCAGCTCTGACCAGCTTGGACAAGCTATGACCAGCTAAGACCAGCTTAGACCAGCAGCCCGAGTGAAAACACTCGGGTCTCCACGTTAAAACCTGACATTGTGTCACAACCTGACTGAATGGGGGCTCAAGTAAATATCTACTTAATATAGATATTGATACTTACCTGGCACAGGGATCCGTCCCTGTGCTGGTGGTTTCACGGCTACGACTAGCTTGGACCGGCACTGATCAGCTTGGACAAGGTAAGACCAGCTGAGACCAGCGGCCCGAGTGAAAACACTCGGGTCTTCACGTTAAAAACTGACCTTGTGTCACAGCCTGATTCAGTGGGGGTCAAGTAAATATCTACTTAATATAGATATATTAATCAAAACAACAAAAATAATAGATTTCTCACAGCTACTTTACCACGCATGGGATAATATATCATAATTTATATACAGTACACTCGTCTTTGTTTACTAGTGAAAGGCTCTCCACCGTCGCCAAGCGGTCAGTTTGAGAACTAATACGACTCATTCCGCTAAACCAGCAAATCTTGAAATACATCGCTGACAATTTGGGAGTTTTTTTTTTCCCTGCCGATTCTGTTTTTTTATTTTGCCAGCAAATTTGGCCGTTGTATCCGAAGTCCGTTGATGGGGGTGTCCGTAGAGTAGAGGTTTGTCTGTATAATGTATCTAAATACAAATTAGAGACATGTCATTGTTGGATTCATATGCAAATCTCCACCTAAAAATAGCAGTTAATACAGCCGGAGGCTAAACTGATCCGAAACTTGAAGACGAAACTACTAGATAGATATTTCTCTCGTAGTTTCGTCTTTAAACTCAGGATTAGTTTAGCCCCCGGCTGTCCAGACTGCTATTTATAATGTTATGTGCATATGAATAGAAGAGTCATAATTGATAGCGCCATTTTAAATAAATTAATAATGTATAGCGGTAATTTTTATTATCAACTTGAGACGTATTAAACAGTTGAAGAATTTTAACACATTAAACATTATAAATAGTTAATTTTATAAAGTGCTTTTTTAAAACTTAGCATGAGCAAATAAATTCACGATTTTGGACGAAAAAAGACCCCAGAATAATATAAAAATCATCGAAAATCTTTCATCCTTTAATAGCCAGTTGTGCTTAGTTTAATTCGTAACGTATATAAATGTAGGAGAGAAATTTGCATTATTTACATTACTCGGAGTGTTATCCTCACCTTCATTGTCATATTCACAAGGTTTCGGCCTCTATATCTCTGAGATGAGGTATTATGATTACTGGCATTATATACATTACTCGGACTGTTATCCTCATCTTCATTGCCATATTCACAACGTTTCGGCCTCTATATCTCTGAGATGAGGTATTATGATTACTTGCATTATTTACATTACTCGGACTGTCATCCTCATCTTCATTGCCATATTCACAACGTTTCGGCCTCTATATCTCAGAGATGAAGTATTATGATTATTTGCATTGTTTACGTTATTCGGACTGTTATCCTCATCTTCATTGTCATATACACAACGTTTCGGCCGTTGTACGCTCCGGTCTTCTCCAGGTGATTGGAATTTCGAACCGAACCCTTTATTTCGTCCACCGAGGTAGATTGTTCTAGTTCCACGTGCCATGCCTCTTCCGGGTGTCTCAGTTATTTCCCTTTAACTCAACTCTCCAAGTTTTGGTTCACCATTGCTGTGGCCTGGTATTGAACTCACAACTCTTTGGGTCTAGTCACTGGATCTAACCAACTTCTTTATCCACAGGGCCATGTATCCTTGAAGAAAGTGTTGACAAGATAGTGAGAGTCACCCATACGGCTTGCCCCACCAACGGTCGGAGAGTTCTGGGGTTGTACGCACCGGTCTTGAATATATACATCTTCTTTCTGTTCTGCTGTATGTTCTTCAGGACATGGGTGATCATGGCACCCCACAAATTCCTGACTTTTGCTGATCTAAGTAACTTTCTTCACATCCTTTTCATAACTGTTGTATTATCTAGGCACAGGGATTGAACTCACAATAGTTGAAGAAAAAGAAATAATTTATTCAGTTTTAATTCATTATGTATCTTGTCCAAGCGGAAATAATCCTGGATATTAGGATAAACGCCATCCAGCAGCAAGATATCTGATCAGAACATTGGAGGATTTGGGGATCGTGAAACCACATCTTAATTGTAGTTGTCGGCGGGTTCACGCTCAGCTGAGGTGGTAGCACCTTTTAGGGTCCCAGCTAGGAGCAAATGATGAACAGCCAAACAAAACATTATGAAAATATACAAATACATTCTTATATTAAAAATACCAGCAAAGCCAATTCATAGTAAAATAGCAGAATAACCAGTAATACATTTTATAGCCGAATTACGAATATATTTTATAGTAAAATGACCAACAATACATTTTATAGTAAAATGACCAACAATACATTTTATAGCAAAGTGACCATTATATTTTATAGCAGAAAGACCAACAACACCTATTATAATAAAATGACCAGAATGGCAAACAATACATTTTATAATAAGATGACCAGTAATACATTTTATAACAAAATGACCAACAATATATTTTATATTAAAATAACCGATCATATATGTGGTATCAAAATGACGAACATCAGATTGATAGCAAAATGATCAATAATAACTTATATAGCAAAATGACCAACAATATATTTTATAGCAAAATGACCAATATATTTTATAGCAGAAAGACCAACAACACCTATTATAATAAAATGACCAGAAGGGCAAAGAATACATTTTATAATAAGATGACCAGTAATACATTTTATGACAAAATGACCAACAATACATTTTATACTAAAATGACAAACAATCCATTTTATAGCAAAATGACCAACAGTACATTTTATAGTAAAATGACCAACAATCCTTTTTATATTAAAATGACCAACAATACATTTTATAGTAGAATTGCCAACAATACATTTTATAGTAAAATGACCAACAACACAATTGATAGCAAAATGACCAACTATCCATTTTATAGTAGAATTGCCAATAATATATTTTATAGTTAAATGACCAACAATACATTTTATAGCAACATGACCAACAATACATTTTATAGCAAAATGACCAACAATATATTTTATATTAAAATAGCCAACCATATATTTGATAGCCAAATAGCCAGCAATACATTTGATAACAAAATGACCAATAATAAATTTTGTAGCAGAATGACTAAAAATAAATTTTATAATAGAATAACCAACAATAAATTTTATAGTAAAATGAACAGCTATATATTTTATTACAAATGACCAACAACACATTGTATCTCTAATTGAAGACATAAACTTTTGTTCCAATTGTGTTCACCATTTCCTTCTTTTCTTCTTCTCCTTTCCTTTCTTCCTTCCTTCCTTCCTTCCTTCCTTGTAGTGGTTCTTTCCTTGCTCCTTCTCAGCACTTTTTCATTCATTCCTTTCTATCTCCATCTCCTTTTCTCCTTCATCTGCTTACCTTTTTATTTATTTCTTTCCTTCCTTCCTTACTTGTTCTAGTCATTCTATCGTTCCTGCCTCTCAGTCCTTCTTCCATTCTTTCCTTTCTATCCCCATTATCCTTCTTTTCTCCTTCTTCATTGATTCCTATATCCTTTTTCATTCCTTCCTTCTACCTTGGTTCTTCCTTTCTTTCTTTCTTTCTTACTTTCTTTCTTTCTTTCTTGTTCGAGTCCTTCTTTCGTTCCTCCCTCTCAGTCCTTCTTTCATTCTTTCTTTTCTATCTCCTACTTTTCTATTTCTCATTCTTTCATTTCTATCTCCGTTTTCCTCCCTTCTTTCCTTCTTTGAGTCCTTCCTATATCTTGGCCCTTCTTTTATTCTTTCATTTCTATTTCCATCTCCTTTTTTCTCCTTCTTCTACTTTCCTTCCTTCCTTCCTTCCTTCCTTCCTTCCTTCCTTCCTTCCTTTTGCCATTCTTTGCTCCCACTCATCCCTTCTTTCATTCCTTGCTTTATATCTCTATCTGTTTATTTTCACACTCTCTCTCTTTTCTATTTTCCTCCCTTCTTTCCTTCTTTCCTTCCTTCCTTGAATCTTTCTTTCATTCCTCCCTCTCAGTCCTTCTTTCATTTCATGCTTTCTATCTCCATCTCCTTTTCTCTCTTTCGCCTTCCTTTCTTCCTTCCTTCCTTCCTTCCTTCCTTCCTTCCTTCCTTCCTTCCTTCCTTCCTTCCTTCCTTCCGTTAATCCGTATCGCTAACACACAAGTACCTCAAAATGACATCCTCTAAATATCTATTCGCCAGATGTAGCCTTTCATATAGATTTTTTCGATTAATATTTATTCAGATAAATAATCCTCTCCTTGAATGACAGTAAACCCGTTGGTTTCGGCGAAAACCGCCTCCCTCACAATTTTTTCTTCCTTTTTCTCCCCCCACCTTCCTACGTCTCTTTTCTCTATTCCATTTCTTTTTTCTTCACATGTTTTCGACTTTCTTTTTCCCCCCATACAAACACAACGCACCCCACGCAGACTCTCGTCCTCTTTCTCTTATTCTGCCTACCATTCCAGCTATTTGTTTATTGCTTTAAAAAAAAAAAATTTCACCCCAAGCAAGGTGATAAAACCCCTAAGAGGCGTTACTGAGAAAAAGATTATGATGGAGAAAGATAAGGAAATACAGGAATTAAGAAAACCGAAGGTAGCGATTGACATTGCGTTTAGATTTTGAAAGATCAAAGTTGACTGGAATGCAAGTGGCTGGAATGGAGTTCTATAAGAGAATTTCAAGAGAAGAAACTGTTAGCATGCAACTTAGGTTACACGTAGCATGTAAAACGATCAGACCTAACTGCCAATCTAGTACTGTACTTAGATTTGTAAAGTCAATATACCAGAAAGAAAAGCACATGAAAACGATTACCATGAAAATATATATAGTAAAGTCACAAGGAAGATACTGTTAATTAATTTTTGTTGTATCTATTTTTTAAGACATCTATTCTCAAGAGCCCATGACTTTTTTTCGCATTTCACTACCGTGAGAGAAATAATTTCGAAGCTTGTGTCGGTCTCAAAAAGTTCCTTCATAATAACATCGTGTTTTGATGAAAGAGCCAGCGAACTGTTTTAGTTTAAAGTCAACTTTTCTTTAATTTAGATTTGCCCTTTCGTTCTCAGACATTTATTGGGATTAGGGCGACATTAATCCCAGTAGCTGCTTGCATAGGAAACGTTATACCATTTAATTTAAATTTTTCTCTGAAATTTTTCTCTTTTTATCTTTGTATCGTAAATTTTCCTGAGTAGGTTAAATCTACCCTTTCTATTTTCCTTTTATGCTTGCACAGATGATTTTTTTCTCTTTTCATAATTCCAGCATACTTGTCCTAAAACTGGGCATTTTTTGTTATTCCGTTGATGCTTTTTATCACAGTGCTTGTATCGCACAAGGTAATTTGATATGCTGTTTCGTAATTACTCTAGGGTGTATTGAATTTTTCTATTAACTCTAATTGTTGCAAAATCTCTATAGATGCATCCAATGACATTTTAGTCAGTTGTAACTGTTCTAAACAAAATTGTGCCTGTACGAAGCATCAGACATACCTTTAATTAATCTCACCTGCATCAATTCTTCTTCGATGGTCATTGTAAAACATGTTCACCGTAGTCTGAATGTAGAAATACAACGTAGTAAGTAATTTGTTCAATGAAACAGCACCAATATCTAGTAGCAGCTGTTCAGTAATTCTTAAGGTCTTCCATATCAGAGGTTGGCAGTGGATATTCGGAGAGAGTAGGAAAGCATAGTTCTTCAGGTCTTTCATCCGACAGGTTAGCAGTAGATATTCCAAGAAAACAAAATGTCCGCCTTTATACACGTCGGATTGAATATTCCAAGTCTTCTGATAGGTTAAACCTTCTCTTGGTAAACTATAAAATGAGTCAGCTCATTTTGGTTGGCTCACTAGTTAATAGGTACCCAAAAAACTGTAACAGTCATTTCTTCTTCATTTTCAAAGTCACAGAACCTGGAAGTTTCATATAGCTTGTGTATATGCTGTATTATTGTTCCGCCTGGCTCTTGTTTGTTTGCGAGAGCAATAACCAACTTCTTTTGCTGCTGCAAAACTTTCTTTATAATGTCCGAAATTTGTGAAAAGATCAAATTCTCCCAATTCTCCGGGACATGTTCCTGGCAGAGATCTTTCTAGTGGCCTCATATACAGCCGAAGCCACTGCAACTTTGTGCTCTTTCAACTTCTTAGCCCATGAGCAGCAAAACAATGACCCCATGTTTCCGGCTCAACCAACGGGGGTAGAGATCCTATTGGCGATGCTATATTGTTG
Organism: Acanthosepion esculentum; assembly: GCA_964036315.1. Taxonomy (NCBI): domain Eukaryota; kingdom Metazoa; phylum Mollusca; class Cephalopoda; order Sepiida; family Sepiidae; genus Acanthosepion; species Acanthosepion esculentum. The sequence goes on along the minus strand of OZ038519.1, from coordinate 58,403,813 downwards.
TTACGTCTTCTAGTCGACGACGTAGAAGTTTTCCTCTCACTGGGTGACGACTGACTTATTACTAGTCGGATTATTGTGTTGCTTTATTGCAACTTGGCAACTGGTCAGAGTTGGTCTACTGAGAATGAAAGAACAGAAGGCAGTCTGCGGTAAGAAAGTTTTAAAAATAGACTTTCAAGTATGATTTAATAAACAAAGCCCAGATAACATTTTAGTATGGAAACTTTAAACTTAGGCCCCAGATCTTTTAAATGCAGTGATATGTACTTGACCTCCTAACTAGGTCAGAATGTGACTCAATGTCTTTTTTTATGTGGGGTTGGTCGTATAAATACATATATGCATATATATGGCCAAGGATAAAAACTGACCAGTGCCTGTAACGACTCTCATACTGCCGTCTATAACTTGCTGGTCTCATCTCTCTTAGTGCAATGAGGATTGGAATATCCGGGATCAGCATCGTTCCCACAAGCAACCAACGACTGTTTCAGTGAAATGGAAAATGTCAATTTTAAATCTTTTCTTTTGTACCCCCTTACTTCTTAAAATAACGACCAATTTCTTTATAGTTCCTTTTAAGAATATGGTGTCTTTCTTAATCTTACTTTATTATATGAGTGTAGTCTTATTTATAAAACAAGGCGAGATCAGAAGACATATTAACTTCTTGGATAAATTACTTAACGCTTAAGACTGCAAGAGATCCATAAAACGGTAACACAAGGAGAAATGGAAAAATCAAGCATAGCTGACCACATGTGGAGGAAAAAGGCTGATCACCGCCCCACTGTGGAATGAGGTTGAAATAATAGACAGAGAGCATCACTGGAAAATACGAAAACTTAAGGAATCAGCACATATGATCACCCTTTTCCCTCCATATGTGGTCAGCTATGCTTGATTTATACCCAGGACGCACGAAAACTTAAGGAATCGGCACATATGCTAGGCCGCAAAAATCTCCTGAGCTGACCAAGCATAGAAATGAATACAATATGGGAACTAGTAATAAGGAGTGCTAAAGAAAAGCAATGAATAACAACAAAAATTTCAATATAAGCACTGGTAAAAAAATGGATTAATATTAACAGAAAAATTGCAATATGAACACTGGTAAAAATGGTTGCTGTGACATTAGGTTTATAAATCCCCAAAATTCATAGATCGATATCCTCAAGGACCCATGGATCAGTGAATAACAACGTTGGTTTTTGGGACTTATAAACCTAATATCTCTGCAACCTTTTTTTTACCAGTGCTCACATTGCACACTTTCTGTCATTATTATTTCGTTTTTTTTAACCAGAGCTTATATTTCAATTTTTGTCGTAAGATACAGTGGCTAGACCCAAAGAGTTGTGAGTTCAATTTTTGTTGTTAGATCCAGTGGCTAGGCCTAAAGAGTTGTGAGTTCAATATCAGTCCACAGCAGTGGTGAACCAAACTTGGAGAATTGAGTTAAAGGGAAATAACTGAGACATCCGGAAGAAAGTTGAACTAGAACAATCTACCTCGATGGACAAAATAAAGGGGTCGAAAATTCCAATCACCTGAAGGAAATCCGGAGCGTACAACGGTCGAAACGTTGAATATGGCAATGAAGATGAGGATAACAGTTCGAATAATGTAAATAATCATAATACCTCATCTCAGAGATATAGAGGCTGAAACGTTGTGTATATGGCAATGAAGATGAAGATAACAATCCGAATAATGTAAATAATGTAAATAATCATAATACCTCATCTCAGAGATATAGAGGCTGAAACATTGTGTATATGGCAATGAAGATGAGGATAACAGTCCGAACAATGTAAATAATGCAAGTAATCATAATGCCTCATCTCAGAGATATAGAGGCCGAAACGTTGTGAATATGGCAATGAAGGTGAAGATAACAGTCTGAATAATGTAAATAATGTACGTAAACATAATACCTCATCTCAGAGATATAGATGCCGAAACGTTGTGATTATGGCAATGAAGATGAAGACGATAACATTATGAATAATTTAAATAATGTAAATAATCATAATACTTCATCTCAGAGATATAGACGGACTTTAATTGCTGGCTCGTCTCACTAATGAATCTATATACAGGAGGCATGTTGATCCATCTAATTTTGACAAAGTCATGCCAGGACCTGCCCAGTCTTCACTTTCCCCTCTCGATAGTGGGTAACAAATTATTTTCCACTCTACAACCATTTTCTCACCGACAAAACACTTCAGACCTCTGGCTCGCTGCTCTATCGCTATTTCGATAGTGAGTGTTCAGATGAACTACATTCCTTAGTTCCAAGGTCTTAACCTTAACGGCTAAGACCCGACGTAGTACGCACATAGTAACGAACAAACCATCATTCCCTTCGTATTCCATTGGTGAGATGTAAGTTTCACCCATGCAGCTTCTTCTCACGAACCGCTGCGTCAGCGAATCGACTCCCAAGAGGATGCTTCCCCGATCACTACAAAACGCACCCCGCCCCACCAAAAACGGAGCTACAATGAGTGAACAATTTAAATTCTACGTGTTAACTAGTTCATCTTATCTTCTTTCCCCCTCCTGTAATATAAGACACTTATATTGGGCCACACTTTGTACTGCTCCTGCAAGTACCACACTCCTTATGCTATCATCTACCTACGGATCAGGCCGAAAATGGAGTATTGCTGCCATATATGAGCAAGAGTTGCCCAGTCTTCACTTTCCTCTCACGAGTCGAAAAGCACCTTCGCGTCTTTGTAGGCGATGAATTACTTTCCACTCTACAACCCCTTTCCCACAGAGGAAACGTTGCAAGCCTTTCGCTGGTCTATCGCTATTTCGATGGTGAGTGTTCAGATGAACCACACTCCTTAGTTCCACCAGATGTAACCTTCACGGCTTAAGACCCGCCATGGTACGCACATAGTAACGAACCACCTTCATTCACTCCCTATTCCATAAGTGACATGTAAGTTTCACGCGCATTTTCCTTCTACAAAACCGCTGCTTTGTGGAACTGACTCCCAAGAAGATGCTCCTCCAATCACCACAATTTAAATTCAACATATCCCCATAAAATGTGCCTCTTACTCTGTAACCCACTACTTCGAGTGGCTCTTTGGCCTTCTACAGGGTGACATTATTTCGTTAGAAAAAGGGAAAAGCCTGCTGAGCTGCTATGTAATATCACTCCTATGTGTCAGTGAATGCTGGACAGAGCCTTTTGGTCTTATATAGAGTAAGGACGGTGGAGGAATGGAAGGCGGCTCCGATTGAGGAATCGGAGAGCCGAGTTCGAATTCCAGTCGAATCCATTACATTCACTTCCGTGCTAATATCCTTGGGAAAGGTATGAATCCTCTTCTTCTCCCCTGATTTATTTATTAACACAAACAAAACAATTTATTATAATTTATAATATAAAGGAGGCACTGTGGAGGAATGGATAGCGGCTCGGATTGAGGAATCAGAGAGCCGAGTTCGAATTCCAGTCGAATCCATTACATTCACTTCAGTGCTAATACCCTTGGGAAAAGTATGAATCCTCTTCTTCTCCCCTGATTTATTTATTAACACAAACAAAACAATATATTATAATTTATAATAAAAAGGAGGTACTGTGGAGTAATGGATAGCGGCTCGGATTGAGAAATCAGAGAGCCGAGTTCGAATTCCAGTCGAATCCGTTACATTCACCTCCGTGCTAATACCCTTGGGAAAGGTATGAATCCTCTTCTTCTCCCCTGATTTATTTATTAACACAAACAAAACAATTTATTATAATTTATAATAAAAAGGAGGTACTGTGGAGTAATGGATAGCGGCTCGGACGGATGAATAGGAGAGCCGAGTTCGAATTCCAGTCGAATTCATTACACCCCGCCAGTCATGAGTGAATAGCAGGATAGACCAGTTTATGTAGCCTTTGATGGCAGCTGACTTACCGCAGATAGAAATGGCAACCTACTGCGGGAAAAAAATCTGCCTTGTCAGTCATGTATCGAAATTTACATGATCGCCTTAGCGTGTATCGCGACTAGTATAAAAAAATAACAAAATCACTCCATCGCTAAATTCCATACGCTTGAGGTATTCTGACCAGCAGTTTGCTACTGTGGTTTAGCCTACGTATTTCGTAACCATATCTCAGTAGTCCGTACTTCATGGCTCTGAATGATTCTTTTGGCAAAACATCACATCGCACGTCTATCGTACCCTTCTCTCTTTCAAATCGAAATCTGTCTCAACCCGACTTCTGGATTTTCCCAAAGTTAAAATCGTCATTGACAGTGGGCGGGATTAAGAAAAATTATATTGTTAAACGTGGAAAGCTTTAAAAGGGGAGTACTTTGGAGATGGTTAAGGCGCCATTGCCCTAGGCAGGCTAGATAACTTGACACTTTATCGGACTTACCAGCTATCCTCTTATAATTCGTTAGTTGGCATCACCGTTACGTCCTGCCACTACCTCCTAAATAATAGACTACTTCGTTTTGATCGCGTGGAAAGATAGAGAAAAGACACTACTTGGTTTCACTGAGAAAATGAAAGATAGAAATGGAAAGAGAGAGAGGGAGAGGGAGAGAGAGAATCAGATTAAGCCGTTCAGAACAGATACCACACTTTGATCTTAGCCAAACGACAGAGAAGCGATGTTTACTCATTCCCCCACTGGAATGAGATGTGACACAAGGTCTTTTTAAAGTGGGGACCCGAGCGCGTACACTCAGGTGAGTGACAAAAATTCCCCCAGCCCCCGCAACCGTCGGTCGCGCTGGCCTCGGTGCGTGCATCGAAACCTCCCTCTTGTGCAATGGGAGGTCGCGGCCTCGGGCAGCTGTTCCTCAGGGCAGGGCATCTCTTCAGTATGATTTTCTCAGTTGCCCACCTGTCCTTTGACAGAGAAGCCCCTGATCGCACTCTGTCCAAGGACAGAGACGCAACTGAGAGATGATAAGACACCTCTCAGCCAAACAACTGAGAAGCGAGGTATTCACCTGGCATTCCCACTGGGTTGAGGATGCAACACAAAGTCAGTGGTTTCACGTGGGGAACCCGAGCGTTTCCAATTGTGCCATGGTCAGAATTTACCCAGCTTCCGCTAACTCGGTTTTGGGCACAAGACTGCTCTTAGCTGGTCATTGCCTCACAGGTCAAAAGCTCCATTTTTCAGACGCACAGTATCGAAATGCGGAAATTGACTAAGGCACTCGCCCCAAATCCAGTTACCATGAATAAAATAACATCGTCTGCTGAATTATTTAAAAATTATTATTAAAAGAAATGTTCGTAAGGAGATTTGTCAAGAATGAATGAAAGAAAGAGAAAAGGAAGATAGAAGTGTTTAACGTCCCCTACCAATACTTCATAAATAATGGACTATTCCATTTTGATTGTGTAGGGGAAAACGACACACGCTACTTGATTTCAGTAAGAAAATGAATGAAAGAAAGGAAGAATAGAAGATAGATGTGTTTAACGACTGTTTCAGTGAACTGGAAAATGTCAATTTAAATCTTTTCATTTGTACCCCCTTACTTCTTAAAATAACGCCCAGCATTCGTATTTATGATTGTTATTACAATATTTTGTGAAAGCTAACGATGCCATTGTGGAATTTCCACCGATATTGTCGTAGAACTCTCCAAGAGCTTATTCAATAATTAACTGAAGAACTATGATTCATACAAAAATCCAAATAGGAAAGCTGTGTATTTTTCACCTTTTTTTTTTTTTTAGTATTTATTTATTTATTCTTTACCCTAAATGATTTGATGTATTCGTTTCATGAATCTTAACCGTGGTATCATGGGGGGTTAGAGTTACCGTTCAATAAACGTAAAAAAAACAACAACAAAGAAACAAAAACGAAAGAGAAGCTAATATCACAGAAGCCGATGTTAACAAAGGTGATCTTCTGGGCGTTAGCAGAGACACAGGCGGAGCTACAGATATATTAAATCATGGTTGTATTGTGTGGGGGGTAACAGACTCGGAGATGAAAGTGTTTTTCTTAAATACCAGGCAGAAGGTGGGTAGATGGAATCCGTAGGTTGGAGGTCGCGTAGAACGAGGTTGAATGTCAAGTCTCACAAAAGTAACTGCGTTAGTAAGACCTGAATAGTTTTATTAATTAAATTGGAGATGTTTCTTTATTAATAAATAAAAATGTCAGATACTTATCGTGAACTAATTTTTTTTTGTATTTGTAATTTAGCGAGGAACGCTTACTAGGAACGAGTAAGCAGAGGATTTTCTAAATCAGTAATCCTTTGATTAAAAAAAAAAACGATTTTCTCAAAATGAAGAAGAGACTTGAAGCAACAGAAATATGGTTCTACAGAAGGATACTGAGGATACTAAGGATCAAACATGTGAGAAACGACGAAGTTATGGAGAAAATAGAAACTAAAAAGAAACATATATTTAACATCAGGAAGAGATGGTTGATGTTTCTCGGACACATAATGGGGAAAGAGGGCTTGGAAAATCTGATACTCACAGGACAAATTGAAGGCAAGAGGCAAAGAGGAAAACAAAGGATAACCTACTTAGCGAGCTTGAGTAAATAAATGGCGGAACAGGGTTTAGGAGAAATAACAGAAAGACAAATATTTTAAGAGCTACAAGTGACAGGAAGTTGTGGAGTGTCATGATCACTTACGTTATACATACAGAAGAAGAAGAATATGTAGATATAACATCTTTTATATGTCCAGTTTGTGTCACTTTTGCCCTTTTTGTCAGAATTGTCCTCAAAAACTTTCCCGTTGCTAACATGTTCCGTCTATAGCATTCTCAGCAGCCTGCCGTAGAGTCACATCTCTGTTACCTCAAGTTTTCTCTTCATCCGTGAAAAAATAGTTCAGCATTGACTGCCATATTTTGGAGGTTTGGCGTCATTTGTACTTTTATACTAGCTTTTAGTAGGCATGTTCAGAACATGAACGATCATATACCTCCACAGCGTCCAATCTATTTCAACTCGAGGCGACGTTTTCCGCCCTGTCCCTGAGCTCCCATCCATTTACACATGATCATTAGGTAGGTTGATCATGGTTCTCCACTACATCCTGGCTTTAGTAACTCGAAGAAATATTCGTTTCCTTATTATGCTACATGGTTCCTGTTCTGCAACTCATTTATACAAGCTAATTGGTATGTTGATCAGGGCTCTACACAGCTTCCTGTGTTTTGTAGCTCCAAGTAATGCTTGTCTGTTTACTATGCCACGCAGTTCTTGTTCTTTCAACCATTTACACAAGCTCATAATGTATTGTAATCAGGGCTCTCCACAACTTCCCATTGTCTCTTTAGTATGATCCCCAGTTCTTGTTCTGACATCCACTTACACAAGCTCATAAGGTATAGTAATCAGGGTTCTCCACAACTTCCTATCTTTTGTAGCAGCAGGCAATATTTGCCTTTGTATTATGCCACCGAGTTCTTATTCTGCCACCGATTTACATAAGCTCATATTGTATAGTGATTATGGCTCTCCACAACTTCCCATTGTCTCTTTACTATGCCCCCAGTTCTTGTTCTGCCATCCACTTACACAAGCTCATAAGGTTTAGTGACCAGGGCTCTACACAACTTCCTATCTTTTGTAGCAGCAGGCAATATTTGCCTTTGTATTATGCCACCGAGTTCTTATTCTGCCATCGATTTACATAAGCTCATATTGTATAGTGATTATGGCTCTCCACAACTTCCCATTGTCTCTTTACTATGCCTCCAGTTCTTGTTCTGCCATCCACTTACACAAGCTCATAAGGTTTAGTGACCAGGGTTCTCCACAACTTCCTATCTTTTGTAGCAGCAGGCAATATTTGCCTTTGTATTATGCCACCGAGTTCTTATTCTGCCACCAATTTACATAAACTCATATTGTATAGTGATTATGGCTCTCCACAACTTCCCATTGTCTCTTTACTATGCCCCCAGTTCTTGTTCTGCCATCCACTTACACAAGCTCATAAGGTTTAGTGACCAGGGCTCTACACAACTTCCTATCTTTTGTAGCAGCAGGCAATATTTGCCTTTGTATTATGCCACCGAGTTCTTATTCTGCCACCGATTTACATAAGCTCATATTGTATAGTGATTATGGCTCTCCACAACTTCCCATTGTCTCTTTACTATGCCCCCAGTTCTTGTTCTGCCATCCACTTACACAAGGTCATAAGGTATAGTAATCAGGGTCCTCCACAACTTCCTATCTTTTGTAGCAGCAGGCAATATTTGCCTTTGTATTATGCCACCGAGTTCTTATTCTGCATCGATTTACGTAAGCTCATATTGTATAGTGATTATGGCTCTCCACAACTTCCCATTGTCTCTTTACTATGACCCCCAGTTCTTGTTCTGCCATCCACTTACACAAGCTCATAAGGTTTAGTGACCAGGGCTCTACACAACTTCCTATCTTTTGTAGCAGCAGGCAATATTTGCCTTTGCATTATGCCACCGAGTTCTTATTCTGCCACCGATTTACATAAGCTCATATTGTATAGTGATTATGGCTCTCCACAACTTCCCATTGTCTCTTTACTATGCCCCCAGTTCTTGTTCTGCCATCCACTTACACAAGGTCATAAGGTATAGTAATCAGGGTCCTCCACAACTTCCTATCTTTTGTAGCAGCAGGCAATATTTGCCTTTGTATTATGCCACCGAGTTCTTATTCTGCATCGATTTACGTAAGCTCATATTGTATAGTGATTATGGCTCTCGACAACTTCCCATTGTCTCTTTACTATGACCCCCAGTTCTTGTTCTGCCATCCACTTACACAAGCTCATAAGGTTTAGTGACCAGGGTTCTCCACAACTTCCTATCTTTTGTAGCAGCAGGCAATATTTGCCTTTGTATTATGCCACCGAGTTCTTATTCTGCATCGATTTACGTAAGCTCATATTGTATAGTGATTATGGTTCTCCACAACTTCCCATTGTCTCTTTACTATGCCCCCAGTTCTTGTTCTGCCATCCACTTACACTAGCTCATATGGTTTAGTGACCAGGGCTCTCCACAACTTCCTATCTTTTGTAGCAGCAGGCAATATTTGCCTTTGTATTATGCCACCGAGTACTTATTCTGCCACCGATTTATATAAGCTCATATTGTATAGTGATTATGGCTCTCCACAACTTTCCATTGTCCCTTTACTATGACCCCCAGTTCTTGTTCTGCCATCCACTTACACAAGCTCATAAGGTATAGTAATCAGGGTTCTCCACAACTTCCTATCTTTTGTAGCAGCAGGCAATATTTGCCTTTGTATTATACCACCGAGTCCTTATTCTGCCACCGATTTACATAAGCTCATATTGTATAGTGATTATGGCTCTCCACAACTTCCCATTGTCTCTTTACTATGACCACCAGTTCTTGTTCAGCCATCCACTTACACAAGCTCATAAGGTATAGTAATCAGGGTTCTCCACAACTTCCTATCTTTTGTAGCAGCAGGCAATATTTGCCTTTGTATTATGCCACCGAGTTCTTATTCTGCCACCGATTTACATAAGCTCATATTGTATAGTATTTATGGCTCTCCACAACTTCCCATTGTCTCTTTAGTATGATCCCCAGTTCTTGTTCTGACATCCACTTACACAAGCTCATAAGGTATAGTAATCAGGGTTCTCCACAACTTCCTATCTTTTGTAGCAGCAGGCAATATTTGCCTTTGTATTATGCCACCGAGTTCTTATTCTGCATCGATTTACGTAAGCTCATATTGTATAGTGATTATGGCTCTCCACAACTTCCCATTGTCTCTTTACTATGACCCCCAGTTCTTGTTCTGCCATCCACTTACACAAGCTCATAAGGTTTAGTGACCAGGGTTCTCCACAACTTCCTATCTTTTGTAGCAGCAGGCAATATTTGCCTTTGTATTATGCCACCGAGTTCTTATTCTGCATCGATTTACGTAAGCTCATATTATATAGTGATTATGGTTCTCCACAACTTCCCATTGTCTCTTTACTATGCCCCCAGTTCTTGTTCTGCCATCCACTTACACAAGCTCATAAGGTATAGTAATCAGGGTTCTCCACAACTTCCTATCTTTTGTAGCAGCAGGCAATATTTGCCTTTGTATTATGCCACCGAGTTCTTATTCTGCCACCGATTTACATAAGCTCATATTGTATAGTGATTATAGCTCTCCACAACTTCCCATTGTCTCTTTACTATGACCACCAGTTCTTGTTCAGCCATCCACTTACACAAGCTCATAAGGTATAGTAATCAGGGTTCTCCACAACTTCCTATCTTTTGTAGCAGCAGGCAATATTTGCCTTTGTATTATGCCACCGAGCTCTTATTCTGCCATCGATTTACATAAGCTCATATTGTATAGTGATTATGGCTCTCCACAACTTCCCATTGTCTCTTTACTATGCCTCCAGTTCTTGTTCTGCCATCCACTTACACAAGCTCATAAGGTTTAGTGACCAGGGCTCTACACAACTTCCTATCTTTTGTAGCAGCAGGCAATATTTGCCTTTGTATTATGCCACCGAGTTCTTATTCTGCCACCGATTTACATAAGCTCATATTGTATAGTGATTATGGCTCGCCACATCTTCCCATTGTCTCTTTACTATGACCCCCAGTTCTTGTTCTGCCATCCACTTACACAAGCTCATAAGGTATAGTAATCAGGGTCCTCCACAACTTCCTATCTTTTGTAGCAGCAGGCAATATTTGCCTTTGTATTATGCCACCGAGTTCTTATTCTGCATCGATTTACGTAAGCTCATATTGTATAGTGATTATGGCTCTCCACAACTTCCCATTGTCTCTTTACTATGACCCCCAGTTCTTGTTCTGCCATCCACTTACACAAGCTCATAAGGTTTAGTGACCAGGGCTCTCCACAACTTCCTATCTTTTGTAGCAGCAGGCAATATTTGCCTTTGTATTATGCCACCGAGTTCTTATTCTGCCATCGATTTACATAAGCTCATATTGTATAGTGATTATGGCTCGCCACAACTTCCCATTGTCTCTTTACTATGACCCCCAGTTCTTGTTCTGCCATCCACTTACATAAGCTCATAAGGTATAGTAATCAGGGTTCTCCACAACTTCCTATCTTTTGTAGCAGCAGGCAATATTTGCCTTTGTATTATGCCACCGAGTTCTTATTCTGCCACCGATTTACGTAAGCTCATATTGTATAGTGATTATGGCTCTCCACAACTTCCCATTGTCTCTTTACTATGCCCCCAGTTCTTGTTCTGCCATCCACTTACACAAGCTCATAAGGTTTAGTGACCAGGGTTCTCCACAACTTCCTATCTTTTGTAGCAGCAGGCAATATTTGCCTTTGTATTATGCCACCGAGTTCTTATTCTGCCACCGATTTACATAAGCTCATATTGTATAGTGATTATGGCTCTCCACAACTTCCCATTGTCTCTTTACTATGCCCCCAGTTCTTGTTCTGCCATCCACTTACACAAGCTCATAAGGTTTAGTGACTAGGGCTCTCCACAACTTCCTATCTTTTGTAGCAGCAGGCAATATTTGTCTTTGTATTATGCCACCGAGTTCTTATTCTGCCATCGATTTACATAAGTTCATATTGTATAGTGATTATGGCTCTCCACAACTTCCCATTGTCTCTTTACTATGACCCCCAGTTCTTGTTCTGCCATCCACTTACACAAGCTCATAAGGTTTAGTGACCAGGGCTCTCCACAACTTCCTATCTTTTGTAGCAGCAGGCAATATTTGCCTTTGTATTATGCCACCGAGTTCTTATTCTGCATCGATTTACGTAAGCTCATATTGTATAGTGATTATGGCTCTCCACAACTTCCCATTGTCTCTTTACTATACCCCCAGTTCTTGTTCTGCCATCCACTTACACAAGCTCATAAGGTATAGTAATCAGGGTTCTCCACAACTTCCTATCTTTTGTAGCAGCAGGCAATATTTTCCTTCGTATTATGCCACCGAGTTCTTATTCTGCCATCGATTTACATAAGCTCATAATGTATGGTGATTATGGTTCTCCACAACTTCCTATCTTTTGTAGCTGTAGTCAATGTTTGTCTGTTTACTATGCCCCCCAGTTCTTGTTCTGCCATCCATTTACACAAGCTCATAAGTTATAGTGATCAGGGCTCACCACAACTTCCTATCTCTTGTAGCAGCAGGTAATGTTTGTCTTTGAATGCCACCGATTTCTTGTTCTGCCATCTATTTACAAAAGCTCATAAACTATAGTGATCAGGGCTCTCCACAACTTCCTATCTTTTGTAGCTGCTGTTAATGTTTGTGTCTTTACTATGCCACCCAGTTCCTGTTCTGCCATCCATTTACACAAGCTCCTCGGGTATTGTGTTCAGGGCTCTCCACACCTTCCTGTTTCTTGTAGCAGCAGGTAATGTTTATCTTTTTACTAAGCCACCCAGGTCTTGTCCTGTCATCTATTTACACAAGCTCATATGTTATAGTGATCAGAGCTCTCCACAACTTCCTATCTGTTGTAGCAGCAGGTAATGTTTGTCTATTAACTATGCCACCCAGTTCTTGTTCTGCCATCGATTTACATAAGCTCATAATGTATAGTGATTATGGCTCTCCACAACTTCCCATTGTCTCTTAACTATGCCACCCAGTTCTTGTTCTGCCATCCATTTACACAAGCACAATAAAAGATGTTACTTACTGTTTAACCTCCGCCCCATTTACTCTCTAGTGCTAATATTAAACGTGATGAAATTAATATAAGGAATGTTATCAATAACACTTTTAATCTGCATAATAGCCTTTTAAATAATGACAATAGGTATATGAAAGTTACTCTAAAGTCTAAACTGATAGGAGTTACCAGGTAGCTAATTTCGGCCGACTATCGCGAATTTTAAGCCTACATGAGGCATATAAGACGCAGGGAATTTTAAAAGATATTGTTAGTAAAAAAAGTGCGCCTTATATGCCGTCAAATACGGTAATTATCTTGAACAAGACTACACCCGTTTTAAGCTATTACTCCAGTCTTTCACGCAATGTGTTAAGTATGAAACCCAGTGAAACAATAAACCTTCTTTTATGTCTTTAAATACACATTAAATTATTTAATCTAAATAAATAAACGGCAAATATACGAATCTCTCTCTAATCTTGTATATATTTTCCCGACATACTTAATACAATTTAGACATCGCTTAAACAATACAGAATACCCCAACCAATTTAGAAGCGTAATGTACCTTGAACTCTTGCTAAGTGCAGTGCCAAATCCCATTAACATTCGACCAGGGGTTCTTGACAGAGAACCGTTTTATTTGTTTTTACAACATTTGTAATAGGAAATGCAGTATATGTCTTCGATAGACATTCTTATATCAATCCGCATATATAAACAAATACTTACATATTATATTCCGGTTATTATGCGTGAAAAATAAAAAAACCCTGCATAATACATTATAATGGGTAGAGTATACCATGGTGAAAAAAGGACCCGAAATTGATAAAAACAAAGTTTTATCGTCAAAATGTTTCTGTTATTATTAAGAGGAAAGACCAGAGTATTTTCTTTATTCTATTAAAATTTTTAATCCTTTCGAGCACATTCGAAATTTTGCTTAAAAGTCTTGTTTCTTTTGCGTCAGCAGGTGGGCCAAAGATTAGTATAAAGATTTTTAGCGTCTTTTTTGGCGTTAAAAAGACATTGTTTTGGAAATTCTTTCAAAAATCAAATAATTGTCGGATTATTTAATAAAATTTAATGAAATTTTCAGAACTTATTCACAAATGAATGAAATTATTTTCGCAAATTTTCTTTTTAGAAAATCTTGGTAAAAATATTTAATTTTTTTACATCCGTTACCCCCACTTAATTTTATGAAATTTCGATAAATTAAAATTTTAGCCTCTTCCTACTTATATTAGTTAAAGATAGGATTCTTTGCAGAATTTAAATCATCATGAAACAAATATATTTTACAAATATATAATTTGAATTTATTGCATATAATTTTAGTGAAACAAAGTGCTAATATTAAACGTGATGAAATTAATATAATGAATATTATCAATGATAACACTTTTAATCTGCATAATAGCCTTTCAAATAATGACAATTGGTATATGAAAGTTACTCTATAGCAAGGATGGCCAACCTGTGGCGCATGCGCCACTTATGGCGCATGCGCCATAAGTGGCGCATTGGATGCTTACAAGTGGCGCATTGCATCCTTTTGATGAAAAGAAACTAAGCCACTTCTACTCATTCATTTAAGTGATTTTATATTTATTGCACGTCCTTTGCGAAAGTGCTAAAAGTTTGATTTGTGTTTGTCCCATTTCTTTTTGTTATAACATTAAAATATGTCCATATTACAACGTGTACTGAAACGAAGTGAATGTTTGTGTGACGCATTTAAATTAATCGTACAAGATATTGGCGCATGGAATCAAAAGGTTGGTCAACCCTGCTCTATAGTCTAAGCTGAAACAGAAACGCCATTTACCGAAAAATCTGTTCTGAATCGTAAAATGAAAATGCAGTAAAACTATGACATTATTTAATTAGAAAACTTTCAATTGTTTTTATAAATAAGATATATTAAGGACAGTACTGTCTTAAGAAAAAATGTTTTCGATGAATAATGAATTCTTACAACAATTGTTTTCATTTTTAAATTTTAATTAGAAAAAATATTTTTCAAAATGTTGTATTAATATTAGCCTTTGAGATATGTTAAGCGCAAACTATATTTATTAATCATGAATGGAAAAGCTTAATATAAATCATTAAACACTAAGATTTTTAAAAGAATTTTGAAATTTTGTATGGGAATGAACGTCCCGATTTTTGTAAATACGGGCGACCATACACGACATTATTAGAAAATAAGTGATAACTACAGTACATTTAACACATTTCTAAAATTAAAAAAAACATTAGATTACGTAGAATATTTTTCTAAAATTTTAAGATTACTGGACACTAAAAGGATTAAAGAAGAAAATGACGTGAGCACCTTTGAGCTCCCATTATTTTCTTCAATTATGTTCCACAGATGGAGTTTTCGTGGAACTACAGTGGACGTGTCATCAGACTGTCAGCACGTTAACACAGCTATTGTTTAAAACATAGCTACTGTCGGGTTAGTAAATACATTTGTGCGATATTATAAACCTAAAGTAAATAATATTTGTTTCAAATCAGGTTAATTATACATTAAATCGGCTAATATCCCTCAAATAAAGTTTCAGAGAAGCATATTTTATTATTGGAATATTTTCTTTTATAAATAGAATTAAATTGCGCTGAATGACGACGAAGAAAGCTATTTTAACAAAAATAAATTTAAAAAACAACACTCCTTGCAGGTAATTTAAATTACTTTAAAAAAAAAATAGAACAAAGTATTTTTCTTATTAGAAATAATAAATTGGATCTATCAGCTTGACGTTAAAACTAAAATAAAACATTCAAGAAAGATTTTTCATCTTTAAAAGTTCATTTTAAACTTTAGGTATCGCGTTTCTTGTGGAGAGTCCTACATTATAACAAATTTAAATATACACAACACAACATATATTTATACAATTCAATGCAGTATGTTCCAACATTTTTTATAAACAAATATTCCGGGTACTTACATTATTTACATTATTCAGATTGTTATCCTCATCTTGATTGCTATATTCACAACGTTTCGGCCATTGTACGATCCGGCCTTCTCCAGTAGAAGTTATAAGAATTTAGAAATAATAAAATTATTTTATCTTTATTCGACACCTTAATTCGACATAATCTTTCTTCATATACACAAACAATCTCTGTAGTTTGTTTACATTTCTTTTGTGCACAATTTTTATTTTATTTTAAAATCCCTTTTTCTCTATGATCCCTTCACATAAAGTCACTCTTAAAAGACATTAGGGAACCTGAACTTTGTAATATTTCGAATACGACACAGTACGCATGCTAGAAAAAGAAGAAAAAACATATGAGCAACTTAAGATTTAATTATGGTTTAATTAGACAATATCACTTGCAAATTGTGACGAAAAGCGAAATTAAAGTTAAACCTTTTAATAAAGAATTTTTTTTTCTTTTTAACCTTTCACTCTGTTCAATATTTAAATTTAATTTTTAATCACATGTAACTACAGTAGTTACTACCTGTTACTTCAGGTTGTTTATGATTCGCCATGATCGAAAAATTGGCAGACAGACAGACATACATTCACTGCGCTTTATTTATATAGATTTATGATTAAAAAAAAATATTACCAGCAAAAAAATTAAAAGGTTTAACTTTTATAATCTATGTAGATAGGTTTGTTTTGCTTTGTTTTATAGCATATCAACCTCAATGGGTCATTTAATGCCGACAAAACTTTTATTGTTGGTAATTTATTTTTTTTCCTGGTATTATTTTTTTGTCAAAAATCTATTTCTGTTAATATTTCTTTCCTCAAAAATGGATAACTGGTAATATTTTTTCAAAAACGTATAGCTGGGAATATATTATTTTTTCAAAAACGTATTATCAGAGGCCTTGCTGTTGGACGTAGTTTATCGTCATGCCCAGGACGCGGATGTATGTACATAGGACGCTGAAAGTAAAAGTCTGACGGCCCAAAAGCCATTCGCTGGAGCTGTAACAGAGAGAGGTTGACGCACACAACCACATGAATGCACACACGCAAATATAACGTTTATTGAATGAAAATGGAAAACACGATCTTCCGTGAAGTTACAAACTGTGTCAGCGCTATTAATAAGAAAGAATCTAGAACAATGATATATGAAACCTATGACGGTTGATGGATAAAGAGTGAATTTCAAATCGGGTTGGTGAAGACTTGTTTATAAACAAATGCAAAGGGCAGGAGGCGATGTTTAATTTGGGTCATTAAAAAAAAATATAGACGAAAATAATATTTTTGATAAAAACATATTGAAGTAAATTGGACCGGGGAGGTAAGATCAGTGTATGTTTACCGCTAGCAAAATCTAATCTAAACATAAGTTGTATCCGAAAAGCTAAATTAGAGTTAAACGTTAAATAAATAATTGTTTTTAAAACTTTTCAATCTGTTGGATATTTAAATTTAACTTTAAATACGTTATTTATTTAATTTTTAATCGCATATAGTAGTTATGACATGTTACTTCAGATTATGATTCACCGCGATCGAAAAACAGACGGACGGACGGACACACGTACACTGCGCTTTATTTATATAGAGATGTATTTTTATTTCTTATTTAGTTTTGCATTGATTGTCATTTTGCTATAAAAATAGAATTTGAGGAGAGAGTCGCTGCCAACACAGCTCCAGCAGAGATCCGAGATAATCCAATCATGGCTATTAATCGTCCAGGTAATATCACCTACTAAAAATGTCACGTGCCTAACCATTTTGCCAAACGCTGTCATTTGACGTGAATGTATGTATAGCTGTCCACTCGTATTCGAGAATACCGGTTTATTAGGGCAGCTAGCCAATCCCTATTGCAGACGCTTGCTCAGTCGCATTTATGCTTATTCAACTCCGACAGAGCCCGCCTGCGGTTTATACTGCAGCTGAGCAGACCTTAGTCTCTAGGGAAAAGAGAGTGTTATCTAGCGTGATCAACAATTTGAACAAGGCCAGAACGCTCAAGACCTCGGCCACGATGGCTTGTGACTTCGTGCTAGCATTGTTTCGTCTACTCAGTTTCACTCACAAGGCATGGGTCAACGTGTGATATGGTTTTCAGGCACTCTGGGATCGAGCCGTCAAGTCATTAACATCAGGGAGGCTCCTTCCTGACAAATCGACCATGGTGAGATCCGAACCCGGGTCTCATGGTCAGAATGAGAACGTGTCCATCTATCGGGAATGTATCGCATATCATATTTGATGCTTTCGATGCTAATTCCGATGCCACGATTATTATTCCAAATAAATATATTTTTTCTTAACCGATTTCTCATTTGAAGCCTTTGCAAAAAATCCCACACAGCCTTGCAAGTAAGGTAGGTCAACAAGAGGCGCTTATCTGATCCTGGATATCACTCCGACTGTCCATGAATCGTGAAAGTAAGCTAGCAGTAAGACTAATAGACGACATTACCTTGAGCCAACGATTAGCCAGGAACCGCATCATTATGACGGATAAAAAAAGAATTTGAGAAGAGAGTCGCTGCCACCACTCAACCAGTAATGACGTGAATGTATCGCGAATGTATGTAGAGCTGTCTACTCGTATTCGAGGATAATGGTTTATTAGGGCGACTAACCAATTTCTATTGCAGACGCTTAGGCGCATTTGGATTTATTCAACGCGCACAGAGCCCACCTGCAGTTTATACTGCAACTGAGCAGACGTTAGACTTTCCGGAAAAGAGCGTGTTATTTAGCGTGGTCAGCAATTTGAACAAGGCCAGCAGGTTCAAGCCCTCGGTCACTTCGTGCTAGGTTTCTGTCTACCCAGTTTCACTTACAAGGCTTCGGTCAACCTGCGGTATGTTAGAATCTCTGAGTTTGATTTCTGAACCCTATTTGATTTTGCCTCTTGCATTGCTGATTTCTGCATTTACTCGTCTTTCTTGCGTTTTTTATTTGTGAGACGGGACCGGTGCTTTCTTCTACGCCCTTTATTCTTTGGGGCGTTTAACAGATTCAAGCTATTTTGGTGCAATTTTTCTTTCTTTTTCTTGTTGTTGTTTCTGTTTTGCCTCTGTTCAATGTCAGGCATACAGTTCGACGTCAGGTTGATACTTGAATTCACCGGTGACAGAACTGGCCATCCTGTGGTCGAATGTTGAAATATGCGGAATCAAAAGAATTGGACGAGTTCTTCCAGGGGCTCTTGCAGTGTACCGTCAACATAGCAAGGAGCATAAAGCTGACATCGAGGAGTTCAAGAGCGTCCGGGACAGACCCATCCGTGGCCTGTGATCCGACCTGGCGAAAAAGTGAAACTTGATTTTTGTCAGAACTTTAGAAGCCTTTATTTCTGAGATGAGGTATTATGTACACTATTTACATTATTCGGACTATTGTCCTCATCTTTGTCGCTATATTTATTACAACGTTTCGGCCCTTCAGTATCTGTCTATATTTCTGAGATGAGGTATGATGTACACTATTTACATTATTCGGACTATTGTCCTCATCTTTGTCACCATATTTATTATAACGTTTCGGGTCTTCAGTATCTGTCTATATTTCTGAGATGAGGTATTATGTACACTATTTACATTATTCGGACTATTGTCCTCATCTTTATCGCCATATTTGTTATAACGTTTCGGCCGTTGTACGCTCCGACCTTCTTCAGTATCTGTCTATATTTCTGAGATGAGGTGTATTATGCACACTATTTACATTATTCGGACTGTTGTCCTCATCTTTGTCACCATATTTATTACAACTTTTCGGCCCTTCAGTATCTGTCTATATTTCTGAGATGAGGTATTATGTACTCTATATACATTATTCGGACTATTGTCGTCATCTTTCACCGTGTAGTTTTGAATGACGGGCGTCTTACTGTCTAGCAGAAAACTAATTCCATAGGCATTAGTTCTGGTTGGGTCCATACTGTTTTAACTGAGATCTTGGGGATTAAGCTGTCTTGTAGATGGGTTCCAAGAATGCGGACACCAGAGAAGAAGCTGAAAAGGGTTGTCATCTCTAGGACACTTATGACTCGCTTCCACGTTGACCCTGAGAATTTTCACCTCAGATTAGTAGCTCGAGAAAAAACCTGGGTTCCCCATTTCGAACCTGAATGAAAGATTCAAAACAAACAAGGGAAAGACACTGGTTCTCCACCCCGGAAGAAGTTCGAAACAGGCAGCGTCTGTTGGCAAGATGATGGCTTCTGTTTTTTTTGGGGGGGGGGGGATTCTGAAGGTGTAATCATGATAGACTGCCTGGAAAAGGGGAAAACTATTAATAGACAGTACTATGCATTAGAATTAAGACAACTGAAGAAAGGTAATCAAGTCGAAACGCAGAGGGAAGCCGAGGGCAGCGTGCTCTTGCTCCAGGATAACGCATTCATTCACACTGTTCAAGTTCCAGTAGCTGAAGTAGCAAATAGTGTTACCCCATCCCCCTTACGCTCCAGTCTTAGCTCCATCTGACTTCTTCCTGTTTCCTAAACTCAAATCCAACCTGTTGAATCTTTCATGAAACACCTGGTGAGTATGGAACTCTCTACTCATTAATAATGGTCAACAAGACTAGCTCGTTAACCATTACGCCATACTGAGCTGAGTATGTACATTAGTTGGTTGAATTTAAAACATATCAACTCTTGTTGAATTTTTCATGAAACACCTGGTGAGTATGGATCTCTCTACTCAGTAATAATAGTCAACCAGACTAGCTCGTTAACCAATACGCTGAGTATGTACTTTAGTTGGTTGAATTTAAAAATATCAAGTTGAATTTTTCATGAGACACCTAGTGAGTATGAAACTCTCTACTCAGTAATAATAGTCAACAAGTCTAGGCTCGTAAACCATTACGCCATACTGACCTGAGTATGTTTTTTGTTGTTTTTTTTAAGCTTTTCACCCCAAGCAAGGCTGGAAGCCACTAGCACGCAAGGGGTTACAGAAGGTTTGGAGGAAGAGCAGATAGGAGTGGTAAAGGAGAGGATGTGGAGAAAGATAGTGGACCGATCAAGGCAAGGGGATTACAGAAGATTTGGAGCGAGAGCAGATAGGAATGAAAGGTGAAAGGATGTGGAGAAGGGAAGTGGATAGATCAAGGCAACTGGAGATGTCGATTGACGTTACACTTAAATAGTTGGAGATTGTATTTGTCAGGGAAACAGGAATAAGGAAGGGAGTTCCACAGTTGTACTTAAGTTGGTTGAATTTAAAACATATCAACTCTTGTTGGGTTTATTCATGTTGAATTTTGCGTCAGACATTTACTGGGAATCGAACTCCCTATTTACTGGTAATGGTCAACCAGACTAGGATCGTTAACCATTACTTCATGCCGACGTGACTATGTGCTTGAGTTGGTTGAAGTTTAGACATATCAACCCTTATTGGGTTCTTCATGCCCAATTTTTTTATTAGGCACCTGTTGAGGATCGAACTCGCTACTCTGTAATAACTGCCAGAGAATGACAGATGTTACATAAAAGTTGAGTACTTTTATCTTTGTTTCAGCAATGTCGTCGAATTTCACCAGAGTCGATTAATCAGGGAGTTGACCTTGGTGTTATCGGCTTTTGGAAGCGAACCCATCGTGAGGCACATTTGAAAAATGCCTGAAAACCATGCCACGGGTTGACCCAAGCTTTGTGAGTAAAATTGGCTTGACGGAAGAATTTGGGAGCCGCAGATGGTAGTGCTAGCACGGAGTCACAAGTCATCGTGACCGAGGTTTTAAGTGTAATGGTCTTGTTCAGACTGTTGGTCATGCTAGTTAATGCGCTCTCTCACAGAAACTGTAATTAGGCTTCACTCTGCATAATTGCAGTATCAGGTTCAAACATTTAAATTTCTGGATTTAATTAATTTTGATTTTTAAATCTCGTATTTCATACGGCGATTCCATTCTGTCTTCTTACAATCAATAATTAATCCTTTCTTCTCTTTTTCCTTTATAACCATGTCTACCAGTCTAGTTTTCTCTTTGCGTCTGCCATCGAGACCGTGTCATCTGAATAATTTATGGTGTTAGATTTGTTTCCACCAATAATAAATCCTGGTAGGACACCTAATTCTGGTAGAAACGACTCGCTGTATCATTTGCGATTTTTTTCAATATTTCTATTTTTGTGTACTTAATGCCCTCGAAATTCGACCTCTCCTTTGTGACGTGTCCTTTCAGGACGTTGGCGATCATTATTCTCAACAACTTCCTATTTTTTTATTTGTTTGTTTGTTTTTGTTTTTTTTTTGGTTTTACGGCATATAAACCTCAATGGGTCATTTAATGCCGACAAAATTTTTATTGTTGGTAATTTTTTTTTAATCTATTTCTGGTAATATTTTTCCTTCAAGAAATCTATTTCTGGTAATGATTTTCTTTCAAATATGTATCTCTGGTAATATTTTTTCTTTTTTTTCAAAAAATGTTTAGCTGGTAATATATATATATATATATTTTTTTTTTTTCAAAAATATATTGCTTATTTTTCCCAAAACATATAACAGGTAATATTATTTAAAAAAAAAACGTATAGCTGGTAATATATATATATTTTTAAACATATATTAATAATAGCAATATTATTTTTTTCAAAAACGTATAGCTGGTAATATTATTTTTTCAAAAACGTATAACAGGTAATATTATTTTTTCAAAAACGTATAGCTGGTAATATTATTTTTCAAAAACGTATAACAGGTAATATTATTTTTTCAAAAACGTATAGCTGGTAATATTATTTTTTCAAAAACGTATAACAGGTAATATTATTTTTTCAAAAACGTATAGCTGGTAATATTATTTTTTCAAAAACGTATAACAGGTAATATTATTTTTTCAAAAACATGTAGCTGGTAATATAATTTTTCCAAAAACACACTACTGGCAACATTATTCTTTTGAAAACGTATAGCTGGTAAGACTATTTTTCCAAAAACGTATAGCCGGCAACATTATTTTTTCAAAAACGCCCTTTCTGTTAGACGTAGTTTATCGTCATACCCAGGACGCGGATGTAGTTTATCGTCATACCCATGGACGGGGATATAGTCTGGGAGTTAACTATTTGCCCATAGCTGGGACCCTAATAGGTGCTACTGCCCCGGGTCAGGGTGAACCTGGGAACACCAGCAATTAAGAGGTGGTTCCACGCTCCTCAAAACCTCCTGATCAGAGGCCTTGCTGTTGGATGTAGTTTATCGTCTTACCCAGGACACGGATGCACTTTAACGTCATACCCAGGACGGCCTGTCTTTTTTTTTTAGATCTTAATGATAAGTAAAGTGATGTTAAGTGTCCTTTTGGTTTCATTTTCTCTAAAACTGCGTTGTTCCTCACATATTTCTTACATGGCATCCTCAGCAACCTTCTGTAGAACGACATTTCTGTTACTTGTATTATTTACATTATTTAGACTGTTATCCTCATCTTCATTGTCATATTCACGACGTTTTAGACGTTGTACATTCCGACCTTCTTTAGGTGATTGAAATTTCGTACCGAACCCTTTATTTCGTCAACCAGGGTAAACTGTTCTAGTTCCACGTGTCATGCCTCTTCCGGACGTCTCCAAGTGACCTGGTATTAGACGCACAAGTCTTTGGGTCTAATCACAGGTTCTAACCAAAGTCTTTATCCACATGGCCATGTGTCCTTGAAGATATCTGTGTATGAATTTTTGGAACATATAAACCTAATGCCCAGCGTCATTTTTGTTATTATTATTTAAATTTTTACCAGAGCTTATATTGCAATTTTTTGTTATTATACATTGCTTTTCTCTGGAACTCCATATTACTGGTTCCCATATTGTATTCATTTCTAGGCTTGGTCGGCTCAGCAGACATTTATGGTGAGTTCAATTCCAGGCCACAACAGTGGTGAACAAAAAATTTGAAGAGTTGAGTAAAAGGGAAATAACTGAGACATCGAGAAGAAGCATGGCAATTGGAACTAGAAAACTGTACCACGGTTGAAAAAATAAAGGGTTGGGTTCCAAATTTCAATAACCTGATGAAGGCTGGACCATATAACTGCCAAAACGTTGTGAATATGGCAATGAAAATGAGGATAACAGTCCGAATAATGTAAAAAACGCAAGTAATCATAATATCTCATCACAGATATATAGAGGCCGAAATGATGTGAATATGGCAATGAAGATGAGGATAACAGTCCGAATAATTTAAACAATGCAAGTAATCATAATACCTCATCTCAGAGATATTGGGGCCGAAACGTTGTGAATATGGCGATGAAGATGAGGATAACAGTCCGAATAATGTAAATAATGCAAGTAATCATAGTATCTCATCACAGATATATAGAGGCCGAAACGTTGTGAATATGGCAATGAAGATGAGGATAACAGTCCGAATAATGTAAATAATGCAAGTAATCATAATACCTCATCTCAGAGATATAGAGGCCGAAACATTGTGAATATAGCAATGAAGAAGAGGATAACAGTCCGAATAATGTAAATAATGCAAGTAATCATAATACCTCATCTCAGAGATATAGAGGTCGAAACGTTGTGAATATGGCGATGAAGATGAGGATAACAGTGCGAATAATGTAAATAATGCAAGTAATCATAGTATCTCATCACAGAGATATAGAGGCCGAAATGTTGTGAATATGGCAATGAAGATGGGGATAACAGCCCGAATAATGTAAATAATGCAAGTAATCATAATACCTCATCTCAGAGATATAGAGGCCGAAACGTTGTGAAGATGGCAATGAAGATGAGGATAACAGTCCGAATAATGTAAATAATGCAAGTAATCATAGTATCTCATCACAGATATATAGAGACCGAAACATTGTGAATATGGCAATGAAGATGAGGATAACAGTCCGAATAATGTAAATAATGCAAGTAATCATAATACCTCATCTCAGAGATATAGAGGCCGAAACGTTGTGAATATATCAATGAAGATGAGGATAACAGTCCGAATAATGTAAATAATGCAAGTAATCATAGTATCTCATCACAGATATATAGAGGCCGAAACGTTGTGAATATGGCGATGAAATTGAGGATAACAGTCCGAATAATGTAAATAATGCAAGTAATCATAATACCTCATCTCAGAGATATAGAGGCCGAAACATTGTTAATATGGCAATGGAGATGAGGATAACAGTCCGAATAATGTAAATAATATTAAAGAGCACCTCATTATTATTTTCTTTGTGTATAACAAAATTTTCTTGTTTTTCCTGGACTAGTAGAGAGGAAGTCGTAAATTTTAAACACATAAACGAACCAAACAACAAAAGTTTTTATAGTGAATGAATAAATATATTTGAAATGGATGAAAGAGATTGATTTGCATAGTTTTTTTAAAATAAATCTGATAACATACGTAACAAAAACATTACTAAGAAACAATTTACACCGACAAATTATCTATAATGAACAAAAAAATGCCAAACATTTAGCAAATTAATCAATCATTTAACTGCAGATGATATAAACAGATGAGTGATTTAGAATTATTTCAAGTGGATGCTAGGCGATTAAAATCTTGTAGTGAGCTGGATGTAACCTGCAGGTGGAGGGGTCGTAGTTTGAAGACTCTCGTCAAAGAGCAACACAAGAGATATACTCTCCCCTTTTGCAAGGTTTCTGTGTACCCCAGGCTCTATTTCTGTTAGGACATCCTTCTCTTGTATTCATCCTCACCCTGGCATTCCTCAAGATCCATCCCCACGCCATCAACCCATATACCAATGTTCCTTACTCTCCTCTCTTGATTTTACAAATTAGTCATTAACACGAGAAGACAACCCCAAACAAGGCCATCGACTAAACTCTCAGGTAAATAACATTTGCGAAGACTTCAGTGTCTTTTTATTTTTATGTACCGTGTTCCTTCAGGACGTAGGCGATCATGGCTCTCCACTTTCCCTTATCCTTTGTAGCTCTCATTAAGTTTTATCCCGTTGTTACTTTCCCCAGGACATGTTTTGTCATCCATTTGCTTAAGGCCGCTATGTATGTCACGCGTTGTTTTCCCTTGTCTCTCTTTCCCACTATTCGACCTGTGAGTATCAGATTCTCCAAGCCCTCCTTTCTCATTACATGTTCCAGAAATTTCAGCTGCCACTTCCTGATGTTAGGTATAAGCTTCCTCTTGTTAATCAATTAGCTGCAGGTAATACAAATAAGTGCTCCATTTAAAGTAGCAGCAAGGTGAGTAAACCTTTGCGCTAGGATGGTTGTGACCTGCAGGGAGAGGGTTCATATTTTGGAGACTCTTGTCAAATACTAGTTTATACTCTTCCCTTTTTTGTTAGGACACGCTTCTCTTGTATTCATCCTCATTCTGGCATTCCTCAAGATCCATCCCCACGCAGTCATTCCATATACCAATGTTCCTTACTCTACTATGTCAATTTTACTACGTAGTCATTTACACGAGAAGACAGTCCCAAACACTTTCAAGGCCATCAATGAACCTTTCAGGGAAATAACAGTTTTAACGACTTCAGCGTCACTACTATCAACCTGACGACGTCTACATTTCTCATCACTTCAACCGTTATCCCTATCATTATTTCTCAACTCTCAGACCCCACCCCCCAAACGTCCAGGTTCTATGATTCCCATCTCATATCTTTTATCACGTCATTTACCAAGATCAGTCACAAATTACAGCCTGTCACATGTAACAGGCATGGAACACTGGTCCAAAACAAAGATGTTACATGTGGCATGAAACACACAAAAAATCATGGTGATCATGTATCTTTCGATACATGATTGACGAGGCAGATTTTTTCCCGCGGTAGCTTGCCATGTCTGCAGTAGACCTGTTGCTATAGAACTATCCTGCTATTTACCCATAGCTGGGCGGGGGAGAAGAAGACGATTCATACCTTTCCCAAGGGTAAACGAATGTAGTGGATTCGACTGGAATATGATCATTCCTAAGAAATAATTTACACCGAGAAATTGTCTATAATGAACAAAAAATGCTAAACATTTAGCAAATTAATCAATCATTTAACTGTAGATGAGATAAACAGATGAAACATTTAGAAATATTTCAAGTCGTTGCTAGGCGACTAAAATCTCGTAGTGAGCTGGATGTTAAGACATCCTTCTCTTGTATTCATCCTCACTCTGGCATTCCTCTAGATCCATCCCCACGCAATCATCCCACATACCAATGTTCCTTACTCTCCTCTTTTGATTTTACAAATTAATCATTAACACGAGAAGGATCAAAGACTTTCAAGGCTATCGACTAAACTCACAGGGAAATAACTGTTGCGACTAATTTCGTTTCACTAATATCAAATGAGTTACGCATATATGCAAGTATCACTAATACCCGCGTTAGTCGCTGTTTTTTTTTCATTCATTTAGTCAGTTTTGTGTCATGCGTGATACACGCTTAGGCGATCATGTATCTTTCGATACATGACTGACGAGGCAGATTTTACCATTTCTTTCTGTCCAGATGCTATAGAACTCGGTCTGTCCTGCTATTTACCCATAGCTGGGTAGGAAGAGGATTCATACCTTTCCCAAGGGTATTGGCACGGAAGTGAATGTAATGGATTCGACTGGAATTCGAACTCGGCTCTCTGATTCCTCAATCCGAGCCGCTATCCATTACTCCACAGTGCCTCCTTTTTATTATAAATTATAATAAATTGTTTTGTTTGTGTTAATAAATAAATCAGGGGAGAAGAAGAGGATTCATACCTTTACCAAGGGTATTAGCACGGAAGTGAATGTAATGGATTTGACTGGGATTCGAACTCGGCTCTCTGATTCCTCAATCCGAGCCGCTATCCATTACTCCACAGTGCCTCCTTTTTATTATAAATTATAATAAATTGTTTTGTTTGTGTTAATAAATAAATCAGGGGAGAAGAAGAGGATTCATACCTTTCCCAAGGGTATTAGCACGTAAGTGAATGTAATGGATTCGACTGGGATTCGAACTCGGTTCTTTGATTACTCAATCCGAGCAGCTATCTATTACCGCCTCCCCCGTTTTCACATTTTTTGTTTGATATTATTTATTATTTAGCCATTGATGGACATTTATTTATAACAATGGTAAGACATCATGGAAATATTTTCGATTTCATGAACACATTTTAAGATTATATTTTGAGAAATTGTTATTTATTTGTTGGTCATTGATAGACATTTATATAGATCCAACATTCTTCACATGGCCTGTTGATCGCATTCAAAATTGGGACTCAAACCAGCAACAGTACTGGAAAGACCTATAAAAGCGACTGGTCATGAGAAACTAGTTTTCTGAAAAAAATGTAATATGAAAAAGATTAAACATGGCACGTGGAACTAGAACAGTCTACCCCAATGAGCGAAATAAAGGGTTCAGTTCGACATTGAAACCACCTGAAGAAGGCCGACGCGTACAACGGCCGAAACGTTGTAATAGATATGGCGTCAAAGATGAGGACAATAGCCCGAATAATGTAAATAGTGCACATAATACCTCATCTCAGAAATATAGACAGATACTGAAAAAGGCTGCAGCGTACAGCGGCCGAAACGTTGTAATAGATATGGCGTCAAAGATGAGGACAATAGCCCGAATAATGTAAATAGTGTACATAATACCTCATCTCAGAAATATAGACAGATACTGAAGAAGGACGCAGCGTACAACGGCCGAAACTTTGTAATAAATATGGCGACAAAGATGAGGACAATAGTCCGAATAATGTAAATAGTGTACATAATACATCATCTCAGAAATATAGACAGATACTGAATGGCCGAAACGTTGTAATAAATATGGCGACAAAGATGGGGACAATAGTCCGAATAATGTAAATAGTGTACATAATACATCATCTCAGAAATATAGACAGATACTGAAGAAGGGCGGAGCGTATAACGGTTGAAACGTTGTAATAAATATGGCGACAAAGATGAGGACAATAATCCGAATAATGTAAATAGTGTACATAATACATCATCTCAGAAATATAGACAGATACTGAAGAAGGGCGGAGCGTACAACGGTTGAAACGTTGTAATAAATATGGCGACAAAGATGGGGACAATAATCCGAATAATGTAAATAGTGTGCATAATACATCATCTCAGAAATATAGACAGATACTGAAGAGAAAGATTTTTATAAATTTCAACCGACAATATTCTTGGATTCATGCTTTAACTATTTCAAACTATTGTTCTCTGCTTGATTGATGCAGTTGCTATTACAGACACAACATTTCGACCATGTACACTCTGGCCATCATCAGGTGTCCATTGTTTGGCTGACATGGGATATCTCTTGATCATTATTCTGTTTCTGTTAAGCCAGTTAATGTTCATTTCTACTGAACGAGTCCTTCATTACTCACGAACACTAGGTAAGACATGTTTAATCAGCTCTTATATTCACTATATCACCTTATCAAAGGACATTAATGGTGTATTTTTGGAGCCTTTAAAAGCAAAACATCAACCTTAAAACTCAGATCATGCTCTTAAATAAATATTTTTCATATGGATGCCATGCATGGCGTCAAACTCATTCAGAAATATCTAAACTATGCAACCGTTTTCTTAGATCAATGGTTAAAAATAACTTTGAGTGAGTGAAGCTTGAGGATCTTGCCAAAGATTCTTCTGCTTTGAACATTGTGGACTGGCGCTACAGAATCACAAAGAACTGTACCAAATAACAGAAACCACATCACTTGAGGAATGTCTGACGCTCAACTTCTCGAGAGCACCTCTTTGCGACTACACGGCCTCACATTGACTGCTGACCCGAGATGGAACAAATACATTGAGTCAATAGCTTCGTCCACCGCAAGAAATGTTGGTTCCTTGTGCCGCGTCAGGAAATTGTTCTCGCCGGAGTCGATCCTTCAAATCTACAAATCAACCATTCGCCCTTGCATGGCGTATTGCTGCCATATATGGTCTGGTGCCCCTTATATTTGTGTTATGGTGAAAGACACCTAGTCTATAGATAAGAGACTCTCCCATCTATTATAATTAGGAGTCAGTAGGAGTCGAATACAAAAAGTAGTCAGCGACCACAACTCGATTACTCTGCTTAATACTGATTATAACAAGTTCCTAACGTTTTTGTACGTTGAACCTATTTAGGACGAATTTAGTCCAAATACAGTTTCCACTGAGGAAATAACTCTACAACAATTTGTCTCAACGTTCTTGATAAGATCCAGAGACGGATATACAACGTAATTGGCCCTGATCTGGCATCTCGTTCGCAGTCGCTCTATCACAGACTTACCGTCGCCTCCCTCTGTGTTTTTTACAAATACTTTCATGGTAACTGCTCCGAGGAACTGCTTTCGCTAGTTCCAAAACTTCATGAATTTAAGCGTTTAATTAGGCTGGCATCTCGCTCACACCCTTTCACTGTCGAAACTGTTAAATGTAGCCGTCTCTTCTACTCCAATAGCTTCATGTCTCGCACTTTTCGCCTGTGGAACTCCCTCCCCTTTTCCTGTTTCCCTGATAGCTATAATCTCCAACTATTCAAATGTAATGCCAATCGACGTCTCCAGATGCCCTGATTTATCCCCCACCCTTCTCTTCATCTTTTCCTCTATCACTCCTATTTGCTCTAGCTCCAATTCTCTTTAACCCCTTGCGTGCTAGTGGCTTTCCGCCTTGAAACGGTTAAAAAAGCAAAAAACTACCGACAGCAGTAGCAACTAAAATGGATAGACGGGAAAATAATAACATAATGAAGATGTTGACATTCCATACTACTTCAAACAAAAGATTAGGAAGGAAACATCCATCAGTGTTGGAAAGAACGATAACAGCGACTGGTCTTGAGAAACCAGTTTTCCTAAAAAAAAGTGTTATAAGAGGAAGATTTTGTAAATTTCACCTGGAAACAGTTCTGGCTGTTCGGTCAATAAAAAACCCAAATGTTTCTTTATAGGGAAAAGCTTAATATTACTATTACCACTACACCTGTTTCTGTTATGCCAAGACTTTTCATCTATGATGCAATCGTCCAACCTCCACTGCTACACCGTAGGCATGTTCAGAACATGAACGATCATATATCTCCACAGCGTCCCAGCCATTTCAACTCTAAGCGATGTTTCTCTCCTTACTACACCAGCCTATCTCGGATCTGCCATCCATTTACACACGTTCATTAGGTTGGTTGATCATGGCTCTCCACAACGTCCCACCCCCCACCCTTTGCAGCTCTAAACAACGTTTTTCTCCTATCACACACAGTCCCTTTTCTGCCATTAATTTATACAAGCTCATTAGGTAGCCTGATCATGGCTCTCCACAACTTCCTATCTTTTGTAGCTCTAACTAATATTTGTCTCGTTAATATGCTACCCACACCCCGTTCTTCCATCAAATTTACACACGCTCATTAGGTATGATGATCATGGCTCTCCACAACTTCCTACCCTTTGTAGCTCTAATATATGTCTCCTTACTGTGCCACCCAGTTCCTGTTCAGTCATCCATTTACACAAGCTTATGAGGCATAATTTTCATGGCTCTCCACAACTTCCTATCTTTTGTAGCTCCAAGTAATGTTTGTCTCTTTACTATGCCACCCAGTTCTTGTTCTGCCATCCATTTACACAAGGGTAATAAGAGATGTTACTCACAGTTTTCTTTCTGCCCGTCTTACTTTCAGAATGTCCCGTGAGTGTCAAATTCTCTAAGCCCTCTTTCCTCATCATATACACTAGAAATCTCAATTGTCGCTTTCTGATATTTTTGTCATCAGTTTCAGGAAAACTTATACGTTGCCCGCATTTTCGGTTCATGGTATTCTCAGCATCCTTCTGTAGAAATATATTTCTGTTGCAACAACAACAACAAAATACAATACTCGCCAGCGGCGTG
This sequence comes from Acanthosepion esculentum, assembly GCA_964036315.1. Lineage (NCBI taxonomy): Eukaryota > Metazoa > Mollusca > Cephalopoda > Sepiida > Sepiidae > Acanthosepion > Acanthosepion esculentum. The sequence continues at coordinate 58,372,267 of OZ038519.1, read as the reverse complement.
AAGTAGGTAAACCACTTCTAGTGGTAGACTACATAGACAGCATATTATCCCCACTTACATTTGTGTCCAATGTATTTATGAGGATTGGGACATAACTATTAGTGTTCATAGGTATGGTATATAACAATAGTAAAAAGCATTTGCAATGCATTTTTATAGTAATAATCATTTCCAATGTATTTTCATAGTAAAAATCATTTGCAATGCATTTTTATAGTAAAAATCATTTGCAATGCATTTTTATAGTAAAAAGCATTCTCAATGCATTTTTATAGTAAAAATCATTTGCAATGCATTTTTATTGTAAAAAGCATTTGCAATGCATTTTTATAGTAAAAATCATTTGCAATGCATTTTTATAGTAAAAAGCATCCTCAATGCATTTTTATAGTAAAAATCATTTGCAATGCATTTTTATAGTAAAAATCATAGGCAATGCATTTTTATAGTAAAATAATTTGCAATGTATTTTTATAGTAAAAATCATTTGCAATGTATTTTTATAATAAAAATTATTTGCAATGCATTTTTATAGTAAAAATCATTGGCAATGCATTTTTATAGTAAAAATAATTTGCAATGTATTTTTATAGTAAAAATCATTTGCAATGTATTTTTATAATAAAAATCATTTGCAATACATTTTTATAGTAAAAATCATTGGCAATGCATTTTTATAGTAAAAATCATTGGCAATTCATTTGTATTGTGAAAATCATTTGCAGTGCATTTTTACAGTAAAAATCATTGGCAATTCATTTGTATCGTGAAAATCATTTGCAGTGCATTTTTATAGTAAAAATCATTGGCAATGCATTTTTATAGTAAAAATCATTTGCAATGCATTTTTATAGTAAAATCATTGGCAATGCATTTTTATAGTAAAAATCATTGGCAATGCATTTTTATAGTAAAATCATTTGCAATGGATTTTTATAGTAAAAATCATTTGCAATGTATTTTTACAGTAAAAATCATTGGCAATGCATTTTTAAACTGAAAATCATTTACAATGCATTATTATAGTAAAAATCATTGGCAATGCATTTTTATAGTAGTTGTAACCTAGAAAAAGTTACTGAATGTGGTATAAGCAAAACAGAGGTTGGAAATGAAATGGTAATCTTTATAACGTCAACAAAATACAATACTCGCCAGCGGCATGAAGTAGGTAAACCACTGCTAGTGGTGGACTACTTGGATAGCATATTACTCCCACTTACAATATTGTCCAACGTATTTATGAGGATTGGGACATTCCCATTAATATTCATAGGCACGGTTTATAACAGATAGATAGATACGATGAGACTGATCTCTCTCTCTCTCTCTCTCTCTCTATATATATATATATATATATATATATATATATATAGATAGATAGATAGATAGTAGATAGATAGATAGATAGTGTGGTAGCCTAGAAAAGGTTACTGATTGCGAAATAACCAAAACGGAGTTTGGAAATGAAATGGTAATCTTAATAACATCAACAAAATACAATACTCGCCAGCGGCGTGAAGTAGGTAAACCACGGCTAGTGGTGGACTACTTAGACACCACATTACCCCCATTGTTACAATAGCGTCCATCGTATTTGTGTTCATAGGTACGGTATATAACAATCTTTAAAGATACATTAGAATCTGCAGTCACTGCCGCGCCAATAAGAAGGCACATTCTGTTCTTGTTGTCTTTGATCACAATGTCTGAAGAATTAGCTTTGATTGTTCAGTCTGTGTGCATTGTAAAATCCTACAAAATTGTTACCAGTCCTATCTCTGTAACCGGGTCTGGATGATGTTTATATCAATTTCTTCAGTTTACTTTCTGTAAAAGTTGCATATTTTCCAATGCAGATATTGGCCCATTCTATCATGCCTAGTTTTATATTTACTGGGTGCTAATATCCATGCAACATGATACAAGATGGTCAAGACTTATCACAGATTCAGAATTTTGGGATAACATAAATTTTCAGTATCTGTGTACTTGGTTATTTCTGTTTAGCAAGCATTGGTCGTGTGCAGCAAGAATAAAACCTTCGGTTTCAGCTTTTAACCCTGCATTACGTAACCACTGATGTATATGAGGTTTGTCTACATCAGCTTGTCTGGTATTGGCTGGATATTGACCATGAAGAGGTTTATACTGCCATCCTTTCTGCATCTGGTCGATAGCATTTGCCTTTGTTTTTAAGACATTTGCAGCTGCAGTAGTTGCATTATGTTTTACTTGCATTTCTTCACTCACTTGAAACTCCATTTTGAAATTGTTGGTTTCCTTTATTACTGAATAAAATTTCTTCTTTTATGTTCATTGACACAGATCATCATCCAGCCTTCTGCAGTTTCCAGGTGTTTTTGAAGATGACAGCAAGCGGTTACCCATATAGCTACTGACCAGGCTCGACGTTGCTCAACTTCGCTGATCGTACGGGAACTCGGATCCCCGATTAATAATTCCGTGCCATTATCCATTAGAGCACTCGCACATACACGATAACAGCAAGCGGTTACCCATATAGGTACTGGCCAGGTTCGACGTTGCTCAACTTCGGTGATCGTACTGGAACTCGGCTCCCCGATTAACAATTCCATGCCATTATCCATTAGAGCACCCGCACATACAAGATAACAGCAAGCGGTTACCCATATAGGTACTGACCAGGCTCGACGTTGCTCAACTTCGGTGATCGTACGGGAACTCGGCTCCCCGATTAATTATTCCGTGCCATTATTCATTAGAGCACCCGCACATACAAGATGACAGCAAGCGGTTACCCATATAGGTACTGACCAGGCTCGACGTTGCTCAACTTTGATGATCGTACTGGAACTCGGCTCCCCGATTAATAATCATTTTCCATTACACACCGGTGCACCCAAGCTTACAGCGCCTCGCATTCCCAAGCGGTCACCCATATAGGTACTGATATTACTTAAGCTTGGCGATCGTACTGGAAACGGTGTTTGAATGTGGTGTGGCCATAAACCCAAGTTATTCGGTAATATACTGATAGATTAATAGCGGATTGTGATAGCCATGATGCAAATGCACACACCATTTGCGCTCTTCAACGCTGTCGTGAAATACCAGCCGTGATTTCGATGTAAACCCGCGGTGTGGTGAGTCGACTTGTGGCTTGTGGTGGCAAGTTCCAGTGAATAGGCATAACCACAAATATTTAATAATCGCTTCAAAATGTGCCAATTTGGTTAGACAGAAAGAAAAATCACACAGTATGATTCGAATTTGCGACTACGATAAATTATAACATCCTTAAATCTTTCCCCAAAATACCGAGCTAATTATAGGGTGTACCATACCACTTGTAACGTATTAGCATACGGGAAATACGGTTAATTCTATCAATCTTAGAGACGAATATTTATCAAACACTATAGACTGGCAATACAAAATCACAAAGGCCTGTACCATATAACAATGCCATCAGTTTTCAACTAGCTCTCTATGTTGATGACTCAGCAATTTACTCCCACCTTAATAGTAAGTCTGATCGGTTTGGTAAGGTCAAATTGGCAGCTGATCTAAAAATGACCTACAATCTGTTGTTAACTGGGCCAATGAATGGCTTGTAAATTTGAATGCCTCCAAAACCAAACTAATCTCTTTTAATCATCTGAAAGAACCCCTTTTACCTTCCACCAGCACGGCTGATGCTAACCTCCAGCAGAATAACTTCTCGAACTCACGTTTTCAGCTGACATGAAGTGGAAAGAGTATATTGAATCGATTTCTAGATCTGCTGCTAGAAAGGATGTTTCTCTTTGTCGGGATAGATTTTTCTCGCCAGAATCTATCTTACATATTTATAAGTCTACCATTCGTCCTTGCTTTGAATATTGTTGCCACATATGGTCTGATGCTCCTGTTATATATATTAGAGATTCTTAATAATATCCAAATAAGAATCTGAAATATTACTGGTCCTAACCTGGCATCTCGGCTTCAGTCACTTTCCTGCCGCCGTAACGTAGCTTTCCTGCACCCTTTTCTATAACTATCTTCATGGCTATTGATCTGGTAAACGTTCCTCTAGACCTTATGAATTTAAGCAAGTACTAGATGGGAGGCAAGTTCTCATCATTTTACAAAATGGATAGATGTAACCGCAAGTTCTATGCCAACAGTTTCTTCTATCGCACCGTGGAACTCTCTTCTGGGTTCTTGCTTTCCAGTTAAGTGTTATGGGAACTTACCCATAATAATAATGGACTATTCCGGACATCATAAATACTTTAAAAATATTTTAGTATTTCCAAACGGAACAATAATAAAAATATGTCGCACCTGTAAGTCAAAGACAAAATGATGACATAATCAAGATAGTAACTTTTCACATTACCAAAAATGTTTGAACGAAAACTCAGTTAGAAAGAGCTATAACATTTAGTGGGTTAGAGAATTCGAAATTTCCCGGAAAAAAACTATCCGATGAAAAAGATTTTATAGATTTCAAGTGACAGTTACGCAAATATCGCAATCATATATATATATATATATATATATATATATATATATATATATATATATATATATATGATTGCGATATTTCGCTAATAATTGCATTAATATTGCTAATTGATTCAAGGTATGATTAACTCTTTCGAATATAAAATTATATGCTGCCTATTTTATTATGTTCATGAAAAACAATTGATCCGCAGTAAAGAATTCCCGAGAAAAAAACTACTAAGACATATCACTCTGTTAATTGAACTATCTACTTAGTTCATGTCATGTTTAACTGAAAAACACTTATAATAAAAAAGTGGTGGATTTACCAAATTACAAAATTCAAAAAATTCTCACTTGTAATATTTGAACTTTAGCGTTGCGATTTGCACGCTCCAACACTACATAGCCGTTAATAAATAGCTCATTCTTAAAAACATCTTTCGGTCGGAAAAACACATTTATTTCGTCTTACAGTTTTGATTCTAAAGGAAAAAATACAACCTGAAGATGAATGCGTGAAGCATTTGAAAGTACTAGCTGAATTAAAAAATACACTATATCCATTTTATACATAAGGATCTCATCATTCAGTGGATTATTAGTAGTATAATGCTTATAATTATGTCTACTAGCGAAGGGATTTCGCCAATAATTGCATTAATATTTCTAATTGATTCAAGGTATGATTAACTCTTTGTAATATATATATATAGCCACACTGATGGCTGTGATACAGCGAAACAGTCTGTCTGTGGATGACAATATATTTGCTCCTGAAAAATTTATTTCGGTTGAGCTCTCTGGGGAGGAACTGTGAGCTTGTAAACAGTGGCTATTACGGCTAATAATGCAAGACTCTTCGGTAAATCGAATCGAGTTCTCTCAGTCACTGTGTGTTTATCTAAAAATAAATACGCATAAATTCACTTTCATCCTTGCCGTGTGCGAAAGGCTTAGGGGTAGAATCTCCGACTGACGACAATTCAGCCGGGTTCCGATCCTAGCTAGAAGCAACCGGACGTCTAGCCACACTGATGAACTGTGATACAGCGTAACAGTCTGTCTGTGGATGACTATATATATATATATATATATATATATATATATGGTGTATCAAAAATACTTTTACAAATTTGGGGGTGGGTTCCTCACACCAAAACATGTGCTGTTTTGACATGTAGACTAGGTTACTTTATTCAGTACAATTTATGATCTAGTGCTGACTATGTGCCAACTTAGGGTTTTAAAATCATTCAGTGTGCCAACAGCTTACGTATTTTTATACAAGTCAAGGTCAATGTACCTATTTTACAATATATTTTATATAGTAATATATAGGATATATACTTTAGTATATATTAAAATTGAAACAGCTAAATATCTTCTTTGTGTTGTAATAGTTATTGGTTCGGACTTCGTGATATCATTTGCAGCTGCGTGCCACCGGATATTACTTGGTGTGCCACTTGTGACACGCGTGCCGTAGATGGCCGACCCCTGTTCTAGAAAATTCGGTGCTTTCTTTTTGATGTTAAGTATAAATGTTCTTTTTGTTTTCATTTTGTCTAAAACTTTGTCGTTGCTCCCATGTTTGGTCCATGGTAATCTCGGCATCTTTCTGTAGAACCACATTTCTGTTGCTTCAAGTCGCTTCTTCATCTGTGAGGTGACTGTCCGTTAGGAAGGACTTTATAATTGAGAAGATTCTTCCAGCGATTCCATAGCTAGAGAACTTGTCCGGTGACCCTCCCTGCCACGCCTTGTCAAAGGCCTTTGAATATCTAAGGCGATCGTCTTTGATATGTATTTCCTATCGTTTAATTATAGCTTCAAGAAGTTTGCTAATGACAATGAGGAGGTTGATGGTCTATATCAATGGTCGGCAACCTTTTACTAACTATATGCCGAATTAGGGTTTTAAAATCATTCAGTGTGACAAGATCGTACGTATTTTTTATACAAGTCAAGGTCAATATACTTGTTCTAAAATATATTTTATATAAAGACCAACCGCGGTTCTTGAACGTTTCACATGTCGAAAAAATCGGTTTTCGAACGGAAAATTCGAGATGAAAATGACTCGGTTATCGAACTAACTTTCGGTTCTCGAACTATGTTGCCGAACCGAGCCGAACTGAACCGAATTAACCCGATCGGAATCATTTCTGAGTCGACCGCCATGTTGTATACATTCGTGTGTTATGCTGTGCTTTTCTTTGCTAATGTTTTTTTCTCTTTATTAGTCCTTCGTCATGGCTCCAAAGAAAACTAGCAGTGATACTGGTAAAGGAATAAAGAAAAGTTAAGAGAAAAACAATTGTTGATGATATTGTCTCTTCCTACTCAGTTTCATATGGCAAAATCAACGATCTATACTATTTTTATGAATAGAGATGATCATATCTTTCCTTCCCTTTTCCAAATAATAACATCTCTGTCCTTCACCTTTCACTTATGCCATCAACTCCCCTACTTATAGGTACGGTAAAATTAAAGTGTTCGTCTATATCTGTTCAGTATTGAGTTTATTTCTTTCTTTCTTAGATCTAATGATTTTCATTAGTTTTCTGTATAAAAATGTGCCCTAAGTACAGTTGTTAAAGTTTAAATAAGCAATCATCTTGGGACCAGGAACGGACTAATCCATTTTACATTGATTCCTATTGGAAAAATAGTTTCGGTTTACGAACATTTCGGGTTACGAACGGGCATCAGGAACGAATTAAATTCGTGAACCGAACTTCGATTGTATAAAATCTAAAATAAATCCTCTTTGGTGCTGGGTAATCCATTTTGCCATGCCTTCGCGTAATAATAATAATAATTAAATAACCCAACTCTGACCTACTAATTATGCATATCTTTAAAGAATTAGTGCAATTAGAAAACTATTTCTCATATCAATTTCTTTCGTAACTGTCCGCAAAGGTTTGCCAGCATTTTCTATATTTTGATGAAAAGTGGGTGACACTTCGACTTCATAGAATATGGCATTTACTGGGTTTGGGAATGAAATAAGTAATGCCCAGTTTGGTATTAAATACACAGTATACACATTATACTTACAGAGCACCTTGGTTTACGGCCATATCATATAAAAACATTGGTTGTACAATAGCCGACAATCCTTGGTATGACGATTAACTACATCCGGCAGCAAGGTCTCTGATCGGGAGACTGGAGGTTTTGAGGGAGTGTAGAACCATTTCTTAATTGCCGTTGTTCCCGGGTCCACCCTGACCTCGGGTGGTAGCATCTGTTAGGGTGCCATCTGTGGGTAAAATAATGACCCCACCCAAACAGAACATTATCAAAGTATAAAAATACATTTTTGTAGTAAAAAATACCAGCGAAACGTTTTTATGAGAAAAATAATATAAAAATTTGAAAGTACCATGACCAACAATACATTTTATCTGTAGTTGAAGGCATACAATTGCGTTCAAAATATATTTAGTTGAAGCCATAAAATTGTGTTCCAAATATTTAGATTTCGGTATTAAATTACCCATAGAGATGTTGATATGCCGCTAAACAAAATGACCAACAATACATATATATAGTTGAAGGCATACAATTGCGTTCAAAATATATTTAGTTGAAGCCATAAAATTGTGTTCCAAATATTGAGATTTCGGTATTAAATTACCCATAGAGATGTTGATATGCCGCTAAACAAAATGACCAACAATACATATATATAGTTGAAGGCATACAATTGCGTTCAAAATATATTTAGTTGAAGCCATAAAATTGTGTTCCAAATATTTAGATTTCGGTATTAAATTACCCATAGAGATGTTGATATGCCGCTAAACAAAATGACCAACAATACATATATATAGTTGAAGGCATACAATTGCGTTCAAAATATATTTAGTTGAAGCCATAAAATTGTGTTCCAAATATTGAGATTTCGGTATTAAATAACCCATAGAGATGTTGATATGCCGCTAAACAAAATGACCAACAATACATATATATAGTTGAAGGCATACAATTGCGTTCAAAATATATTTAGTTGAAGCCATAAAATTGTGTTCCAAATATTGAGATTTCGGTATTAAATTACCCATAGAGATGTTGATATGCCGCTAAACAAAATGACCAACAATACATATATATAGTTGAAGGCATACAATTGCGTTCAAAATATATTTAGTTGAAGCCATAAAATTGTGTTCCAAATATTGAGATTTCGGTATTAAATAACCCATAGAGATGTTGATATGCCGCTAAACAAAATGACCAACAATACATATATATAGTTGAAGGCATACAATTGCGTTCAAAATATATTTAGTTGAAGCCATAAAATTGTGTTCAAAATATTGAGATTTCGGTATTAAATAACCCATAGAGATGTTGATATGCCGCTAAACAAAATGACCAACAATACATATATGTAGTTGAAGGCATACAATTGTGTTCAAAATATATTTAGTTGAAGCCATAAAATTGTTCTGTCATCCCAGTACACAAGCTTATTAGGTAGGTTGATTATGGCTCTCCACAACTTCCTATCCTTTCTAGCTCTAATATTTGTCAGCTGACAATCACACGCAGTTTTTGTTCTGTTGTTCCTGTACACAAGCTCATTAGGTAGGTTGATCATGGCTCTCCACAACTTCCTATCTTTTGTAGCTCTAATATTGTCACCTTACTATTCCACTCAGTCTTTATTGTCATCCCTTTTAAACAAGCTCATTAAGTAGCTTGATTATGGCTCTCCACAACTGCCTATCCTTTGTAGCTCTAATGCTTGTCACCTTACTGTCCAATTCCGTCTTTGTTCTGTCATTCCTTTATACAAGTTCATTGGGTAGATCGACCATGGCTCTCCACAACTTCCTGTCCTTTGTAGCTCTAATGTTTACCACCTTACTATTCCACACATTCTTTGATCTGTTATCCCTTTACACAAGCTCATTAGGTCGGTTGATCATCACTCTCCACAACTTCCTATCCTTATTAATTACATGTAATGTTTTTCTCCTGACTATCTCTCTAGTCCTGTTCTGTCATCCCATTACAGAAGCTTATTTGGTAGGTTGTTTATGGCCCTCCACAACTTCCTATCCTTTGTAGTTCTAATGTTTGTCACCTTACTATCATATTCAGACTTTATTTTGTTATGTCTGTATACAAGCTCATTAGGTAAGTTGATCATGGCCCTCCACAACTTCCTATCCTTTGTAACTCTAATGTTTGCCTCTTTACTATACAGCCCAGTTCCTGTTCTACCATCCATTTGCACGAGGACAATAAGAGATTTTTCTGTCTATACTTCTGAGATGAGGTATTATGTACATTATTTACATCATTCGGACTATTGTCCTTATCTTTGTTGCCATATTTATTTCAACGTTTCGGCCGTTCAGTATCTGTCTATATTTCTGAGATGAGGTATTATGTACACTATTTACATTATTCGGACTATTGTCCTCATATTTGTCGCCATATTAATGACAACGTTTCGGCCTTTCAGTATCTGTCTATATTTCTGAGATGAGGTATTATGTACACTATTTACATTATTCGGACTATTGTCCTCATCTTTGTTGCCATATTTATTTCAACGTTTCGACCGTTGTACGCTTCGACCTTCTTCAGATGGTTGAATTGTCGAACTGAACCTTTTATTTCCCTCACTGGGGTAGACTGTTCTAGTTTCACGTGCCATGTTTAATGGATGTCAGTTATCAGTTATCTCCTGTTAATTTCCCTCTGAAAGTTCTCCACTGCCTGAACTGGGTATTGAACTTACACTCTTTGGGTCCTGTCACTGGATCTAACTAACGCCTTTATCCACTGTGCCATGTGTCCTTGTAGAGATGTTACTTACTGTTTCCGTTTGCCTCTCCTTATTTCAGTACATTTTGATAATAACATGTCGAGCAGTATATTTTATCTATAGTTGAAGACATAAAATTGTGTTCGAAATATTTAGATTTCGTCCTAGACGTTTATATGTCGCTAAACAAAATTAACCAACATTAAAATAAAAACTCTTACATGACATTAATCCATATAATGTCCTACAATTTCTTAAAGACGTCAAACTGTATTCCGAAATATAACTTCTCCAAAACTACAACGTAAAACACGCATATCACCATCTCCGAGTAATTATGTCCAGACAAACATGTATACGTCCTGGGTAAGACGATAAACTACACCCAGCAGCAAGGCCCCTGATCAGGAGGTTTTGAGGAACGTGGAACCACCTCTTAATTGCTGGTGTTCCCAGGTCCACCCTGATCCGGGGTGGTAGCACCTGTTAGGATCCTAGCTATGGGCAAATAGTTAACCCCGAAACTGAGTTAAAAAGCATTACGAAAGTGTAAAAATAGGTTTTAATACCAGAAATAACTTTGTAAAAATTTTTACCAGAAAAAAATTTTTGAAGAAAAAAAAACTATTACCAGCAATACGCTTTTGAAAAAAAAATATTACCAGCAATACATTTTTTTAAATAAAATTACCAGCTATACATTTTTGAGGAAAAAAATATTACCAGATATAGAATTTTGACTAAACAAAAATATTACCTGGAAAAAAAAGTTGTCGTCATTAAATGACCCATTGAGGTTGATATGCCGTAAAACAAAACAAACCAAACCAAACAAACATGTATATGCACAAAAGCTGAATATTATCTACCATGTATTCAACTGTGAAAGCAGAATAACATATCATAATTTTATTACTTCAAAGCTCCCTAGAAAATAAAATTTCGACATGAAATGACCCATAAGGAGTCGATAGGCCGGTAAACAAACAAACACCGAAGTTAAGTAACGTCGAGCCTGGGGTATAAATAGATGGATGACCGCTTGGAACAGACTCCCAAGAAGATGCTTCCCGATCACTACAATCTTATGTTCAAGTCTAAGGCTAACCGTTATCTTTCCCACATATCCACACAAACTGTGTCTCTTACTCTGTGACCCTCTACCTCGAGTGACTCTTGGGCCTAGTACAGGGTGAAGGTTGTTGTCAAATTGAATATTCCCAATATCTTTAGTTTTCTCAGGCTTTTCTAGTATCGTGAATAAATATCAGGCATAATTATAATTTCGCCTGGTGGCCGAGTGGTTAGAACGATCGCATTCCGACCAGGAGACTCGGGTTCAAATCTCACCAGTCTCGAAGGAGACTTCCAGATGTTATCGGACTGGAGTGGTGGGTCCCAGCGTGTGGTTTTGGAAAGTGCCTGAAAGCCATAGCTGACTAAAATTGGTTTCATAGCACGAAGTGACATGTCATCGTGGCCTTGTTCAAATTGTTGATAACGCGCTCTTTCCCAGAAACTGTAACTAAGGTCTGCTCAGCATATTAGCAGTATAAACCACATGGGTGTTGAATAAACACAAATGTGCCTGAGCAAGCATCTGCAATAGGGATAGACGTTCTAATAGACGGATATCCTCGGATACGAGTGGCCAGCTATATATATATATTAAGGCATAAAAAACAAATTTTTTATTAAAGGCCATGATAGATTTAAAATAAAAACACCAGTCAACCGGTTTCGTCCTCTCTCATCAGAACTGTTAACGGGGAATATAAACTATGAAGAACAAAATGTCTGTAATGGATGACATGAATAAATGGGCAGGGAAGAAAAAAAAGAAAGTGTATATATATCATAAAAGTAATACCACCAAAGATGCTAGAGACTCAGCACAGCAAGCCCAAGCAAACAGTCCCTTTGTTTGCAAAGAGACGGTCGCCTGGACCTGATGTACAGCGTCTCCAACACCCTGAGATGGAATAATGAGTGTGCCCTGGCCAAAACAGAAAACCAGGTCACACTGAAATCCAACGGACAAGTAGGATTATTTATTAGATGATCCGCAATCGACGACCCATACGTATTCCGAATGGAATCGCCCAACGAAAAATTTTTATTCAATATTTTCGCAGGCACGTGCTGTTTAATTCTAGCGTCCAAACGACAACAGTTCTGATGAGAGGGGACGAAACCAGTTGACTGGTGTTTTTGTTTTAAATCTATCATGGCCTTTAATAAAAAAATTGTTTTTTATGCCTTAATACGCTTTTGTACCGTTGCATATATATATATATATATATATATATATATATATATATATATATATATATATATATATATATATATGTGGGGAGGAACGGTGGGTTTGTAAACAGTGACTATTACAGCTAATAATGCAAGAATCTCCGGAAAATCGAATCGAGTTCTCTCAGTCACTGTGTGTTTATCTAAAAAAAAACCCAAAATACGCTTAAATTCACCTACATCCCTGCCGTGCGCGATCGGCTTAGTGGTAGAATCCCCGACTGATGTCAGTTCGGTCGGGATCCGATCCTAGCTAGAGGCAACACGATGTCTAGCCACACTGATGAGCTGCGATACAGCAAAACAGTCCGTCCGTCGATGACTATATATATATATATATATATATATATATATATATATATATATATATATATATATATATATATATATATAATGACCACTATACAATTCTTCTGAATATTACTAGATGTTAATCCCTATTGGTCGTACTCTTAGATCTCTGGTCACCAAAATTTTCAGTCGAAGGTACACATTTACAAATGTCAACGGGTAAAAAGAAATTTGTTTGATCAGTATGATGCGATTAAAAAAAACAAAAAAACAAAAAGGACAGATCATTACGAAGAAATAATTTAATTACACCGACAAATTATCTATAATGAATAAAAAAATGCCAAACATTTAGCAAATTAATCAATCATTTAACTGCAGATGAGATTAACAGATGAGTGATTTAGAATTATTTCAAGTGGATGCTAGGCGATTAAAATCTTGTAGTGAGCTGGATGTAACCTGCAGGTGGAGGGGTCGTAGTTTGAAGACTCTCGTCAAAGAGCAACGCAAGAGATATACTCTTCCCTTTTCAAGGTTTCTGTGTACCCCAGGCTCTATTTCTGTTAGGACATCCTTCTCTTGTATTCATCCTCACTCTGACATTCCTCTAGATCCATCCCCACGCCATCAACCCATATACCAATGTTCCTTACTCTCCTCTCTTGATTTTACTAATTAGTCATTAACACGAGAAGACAGTCCCAAACACTTTCAAGGCAATCGACTAAACTTCCAGGGAAATAACAGTTGCGACTGTTTTAGTGTCACTAATATCAAATGAATTTCGCATTTCTGCAAGTTCACTAATATCCCCGCTAGTCTGGGCTGTTTTTCTATCCATTTAGTCAGTTATGTGCCATGCGTGATACACACTTAAGCGATCATGTATCTTTCGATACATGACTGACGAGGCATATTTTTTTTCCCGCAGTAAGTTGCTATTTCTTTCTTCGGCAGACCAGCTGCCATCCAAGGCTATAGAACCCGGTCTGTCCTTCTATTTATCCATAGCTGGTGGGAGAAAAAGAGGATCCATACCTTTCCCGTAAGTGAATGTAATGGATTCGACTGGAATTCGAACTCGGCTCTCTGATTCCTCAATCCGAGCCGCTATCCATTACTCCACAGTGCCTCCTTTTTATTATAAATTATAATAAATTGTTTTGTTTGTGTTAATAAATAAATCAGGGGAGAAGAAGAGGATTCATACCTTTCCCAAGGGTATTAGCACGGAAGTGAATGTAATGGATTCGACTGGAATTCGAACTCTGCTCTCTGATTCCTCAATCCGGGCCGCTATCCATTACTCCACAGGCCTCCTTTTTATTATAAATTATAATAAATTGTTTTGTTTGTGTTAATAAATAAATCAGGGGAGAAGAAGAGGATTCATACCTTTCCCAAGGGTATTAGCACGGAAGTGAATGTAATGGATTCGACTGGAATTCGAACTCGGCTCTCTGATTCCTCAATCCGAGTCACTATCCATTACTCCACAGGCCTCCTTTTTATTATAAATTATAATAAATTGTTTTGTTTGTGTTAATAAATAAATCAGGGGAGAAGAAGAGGATTCATACCTTTCCTAAGGGTATTAGCACGGAAGTGAATGTAATGGATTCGACTGGAATTCGAACTCGGCTCTCTGATTCCTCAATCCGAGCCACTATCCATTACTCCACAGGCCTCCTTTTTATTACGAATTATAATAAATTGTTTTGTTTGTGTTAATAAATAAATCAGGGGAGAAGAAGAGGATTCATACCTTTCCCAAGGGTATTAGCACGGAAGTGAATATAATGGATTCGACTGGAATTCGAACTCGGCTCTCTGATTCCTCAATCCGAGCCACTATCCATTACTCCACAGGCCTCCTTTTTATTACGAATTATAAAAAATTGTTTTGTTTGTGTTAATAAATAAATCAGGGGAGAAGAAGAGGATTCATACCTTTCCCAAGGGTATTAGCACGGAAGTGAATGTAATGGATTCGACTGGAATTCGAACTCGGCTCTCTGATTCCTCAATCCGAGTCACTATCCATTACTCCACAGGCCTCCTTTTTATTATAAATTATAATAAATTGTTTTGTTTGTGTTAATAAATAAATCAGGGGAGAAGAAGAGGATTCATACCTTTCCTAAGGGTATTAGCACGGAAGTGAATGTAATGGATTCGACTGGAATTCGAACTCGGCTCTCTGATTCCTCAATCCGAGCCACTATCCATTACTCCACAGGCCTCCTTTTTATTACGAATTATAATAAATTGTTTTGTTTGTGTTAATAAATAAATCAGGGGAGAAGAAGAGGATTCATACCTTTCCCAAGGGTATTAGCACGGAAGTGAATGTAATGGATTCGACTGGAATTCGAACTCGGCTCTCTGATTCCTCAATCCGAGCCGCTATCCATTACTCCACAGTGCCTCCTTTTTATTATAAATTATAATAAATTGTTTTGTTTGTGTTAATAAATAAATCAGGGGAGACGAAGAGGATTCATACCTTTCCCAAGGGTATTAGCACGGAAGTGAATATAATGGATTCGACTGGAATTCGAACTCGGCTCTCTGATTCCTCAATCCGAGTCACTATCCATTACTCCACAGGCCTCCTTTTTATTATAAATTATAATAAATTGTTTTGTTTGTGTTAATAAATAAATCAGGGGAGAAGAAGAGGATTCATACCTTTCCCAAGAGTATTAGCACGTAAGTGAATGTAATGGATTCGACTGGAATTCGAACTCGGCTCTCTGATTCCTCAATCCGAGCCACTATCCATTACTCCACAGTGCCGCCTTTTTATTATAAATTATA
The DNA here is from genome assembly GCA_964036315.1 of Acanthosepion esculentum. Taxonomy (NCBI): domain Eukaryota; kingdom Metazoa; phylum Mollusca; class Cephalopoda; order Sepiida; family Sepiidae; genus Acanthosepion; species Acanthosepion esculentum. Next base: position 58,356,570 of record OZ038519.1, on the reverse strand, counting down.
ATAAATTGTTTTGTTTGTGTTAATAAATAAATCTGGGGAGGAGAAGAGGATTCATACCTTTCCCAAGGGTATTAGCACGGAAGTGAATGTAATGGATTCGACTGGAATTCGAACTCGGCTCTCTGATTCCTCAATCCGAGCCGCTATCCATTATTCCACAGTGCCTCCTTTTTATCAAAAATTATAATAAATTGTTTTGTTTGTGTTAATAAATAAATCAGGGGAGAAGAAGAAGATCCATACCTTTCCCAAGGGTATTAGCACGGAAGTGAATATAATGGATTCGACTGGAATTCGAACTCGGCTCTCTGATTCCTCAATCCGAGCCACTATCCATTACTCCACACTGCCTCTTTTTTATAATGAATTATAATAAATTGTTTTGTTTGTGTTAATAAATAAATCTGGGGAGAAGAAGAGGTTTCATACCTTTCCCAAGGGCATTAGGACGGAAGTGAATGTAATGGATTCGACTGGAATTCGAACTCGGCTCTCTGATTCCTCAATCCGAGCCACTACCCATTACTCCACACTGCCTCCTTTTTATTATAAATTATAATAAATTGTTTTGTTTGTGTTAATAAAAAAATCAGGGGAGAAGAAGAGTATTCATACCTTTCCCAAGGTTATTAGCACGGAAGTGAATGTAATGGATTCGACTGGAAAGTCAGTCAGTCATTTATGTGCCATGCGTGATACACGCTTAGGCGATCATGTATCTTTCGATACATGACTAACGAGACAGATTTTTTTCCCGCAGGAGCTTGCCATATCTGCAGTAGACCTGTTGCTATAGAACTATCCTGCTATTTACCCATAGCTGGGTGGGGGAGAAGAAGAGGATTCATACTTTTCCCAAGGGTAAGTCTCTTCTGGCATCCCTTTACGCAAGCTCATTAAGTAGGTTGATTATGGCTCTCCATAACTTCCTATGCTTTGTAGCTTTAATGTTTGTCACCTTACTATCCCCCTCAGGTTTTTTCTGTCATCTCTTTACACAATCTCATTAGGTCGATTGATCATCGCTCTCCACAACTTCCTATCCTTTTTATTCTAAGTAATGTTTGTTTCCCTACTATTCCTTCCAATACCTCTTCTGTCATTCCTTTACAAAAGCTCATTAGGTAGGTCGATAATGGCTCTCCACAACTTCCTATCCTTTGTAGCTCTAATGTTTGTCACTATCCGCTCAGCCTCTATTCTGTCATCCCTTTAAACAAGCCCATTAGGAAGGTGGATCATGGCTCTCCACAACTTCCTATTCTTTGTAGCTCTGATGTTTGTCACCTTACTATACCATTCACGCTTTGTTCTGTTATCCTTGTATATAAGTTCATTTGGTAGGTGGATCATGGCTATCCACAACTTCCTATCCTTTGTAACCTTAATGTTTGTCACCTTACTATCCCATACAGTCTTTGTTCTGTCATTTCTGTACACAAGCTCATTTGGTAGCTGGATCATGGCTCTCCACAACTTCTTATTCTTTGTAGCTCTAATGTTTGTCTCCTTACTATCCCTCCTCGTTCCTGTTCTGCCATCCATTTACACAAGCACAATAAGAGATGTTACTGTTTCCCTTTGTCTCTCCATATTTCAGTATGTCGCGTGAGTGTCAAATTCTCCAAGTACTCTTTCCTCATTATGTGTCGTAGAAATTCAACTGTTGCTTTCTGATCGTAAATCTTTTTGTTAGAATTTACTTCAACACATTCTTGTTGCTAACATGTTCTGTTCATGATCATGTTCTCAGGACAGCTTTGGGCAGAAAGACATTAATACTGGAAAGAGCGATAACAGCTACTGGACTTGTGGAACAATTACAATAAAGGAAGTTGCGTTCAGTTTGTCTCTAATATTTTCAGTATAACCTGAGAGATGGTTCACTTAGAAATAATTCATAGTAGTCGGCCCGATGCGACACGCAAGCCATAATTTGACAACTTTGCTTAAAAAAATTGGATTTCAAACTTACATTACTTATTTTGAACTTATATTTACTGCGATATTTATTTTTCCTAGGTAGGCATTTGCTTAAAAAGTTTTGGATTTTGAACTTATATTACTTACTTTGAAATTTTATTTGCAGCGATATTTTCATTTACTCTTAGGTATACCTTTGCCTAGAAAGGTTTGGATTTTGGACTTATATTAATTATTTTGAATTTATATTTGCTGGGATATTTACATTTGCTCTTAGCTATGCCCTTGCTTAAAAAGGTTTGGATTTTGAACCTATATTACTTACTTTGAAATTTTATTTGCAGCGATATTTTCATTTACTCTTAGGTATACCTTTGCCTAGAAAGGTTTGGATTTTGGACTTATATTAATTATTTTGAATTTATATTTGCTGGGATATTTACATTTGCTCTTAGCTATGCCCTTGCTTAAAAAGGTTTGGATTTTGAACCTATATTACTTATTTTGACATTTTATTTGCTGCGATATTTCCATTTGCTCCTAGGTATGCTTTTGCTTAGAAAGGTTTGGATTTGGGACTTATATTAATTATTTTGAATTTATATTTGCTGCGATATTTTAATTTGCTCTTAGCTATGCCTTTGCTTAAAAAGGTTTGGATTTTGAACTTATATTACTTTGACATTTGATTTGCTGCGATATTTCCATTTGCTTCTAGGTATGCCTTTGCTTAGAAAGGTTTGGATTTTGGAATTATATTAATTATTTTGAATTTATATTTGCTGGGATATTTTCATTTGCTCTTAGCTATGCCTTTGCTTAAAAAGGTTTGGATTTTGAACCTATATTACTTACTTTGACATTTTATTTGCTGCGATATTTTCATTTGCTCCAAGGTATACCATTGCTTAAAATGGTTGATAAATACTGCTCAAGATCACAATGGACATCAATTTGAAAACATGCGATGAAAATGCCTCAACAGATTGCATTTGTATTACAATTGTCTTTCGTAGGCATTATTAAAATTAAATATTGTTGGTTCAATTTGCTTGAGTTTTTATTCGGAAAGCTTCAAAATGTGTATATATCTGCTTGTATTTTCCGACTTGAAATAACCCACAGAAGGTTGATAACCTGTAAAAAATTAAACATTCAATCTATTGTGACTTTGTAGCAACGAAATATCCACAATGTTCCAACTGTAGTGAGGCAATAGTATCGTGAATATATATTTCTGTATTGAGTTCGATTCTCCCTGGATACTCCGTTTCTGTACTTGAAACAGATTCCTGAGGGCTTACTTCCCGGATCACTACGTTCTTCAGCTCTTCAAGTCTAGTGTCCGTCATTATACAGGTTGTCCCCCATCATGACATCATTTAAAATGTGAATATCTGAGAAACTACATGTTCCAAGTAAACAAAATTAAATAGGCCTCGTGTTGAACAATAAAAGATTTATTTAGCAAAATTCACACAAGATATTCAAAGGGATCTAGATTTTATAACCGATTTTACAAAGCTTCACAAATGTCCAATATATGCACCTCCAGTGATATGATACACGTCAAGTTGGTTGTCCAGCTCCTGCCAAACTTGATGTAGCATGTCTTGCGTAACATTCTCTAGCGCCTCAGTGATTCTCTGCTGAAGTTCCTCTCGGCTTCTAGGAAGAAGGGGATATAGACCTGGCCTTTCACATAGCCCCATAGAAAAAAATCACAAGGTGTCAAGTCAGGTGGCCATTTCAACAGCACATTTTTATCACTAGCATGCCTGACCCATTGAGATAAATTTGTACGGTCAACTTAGTTTTTTACACATTTTGTTAAAATTTGAGATCATTTGAGCGAGAATTGACTGTTATGAGCCTACAAAATGATGTCAGTTGTTTGGGAACACCCTGTAAATAATACTAATGCCAATTAACTCGGAAGGGCGCAATAGCTAAAATCTTGTGATAACAACAACAAAGATAAGGACAATAGTCCGAATATAAACAGTGCAAATAGTGGCAATTCCTCATATCGGAAATTCAGAAAAGATATTCAACGGGGTGTAGATTTTATAACCGATTTCCCAAAGCTTCACAAATGTTTAATAGACGCACCACCTGAGAAACGACTCACGTTCGGTAGTCCAGCTCCTGTCAAACACGCTGTAGCATGTCTTGCGTAACATTCTCCAGCATCTCAGTGATTCTCTGCTTAAGTTATTCTAGGCTTAAAGAAGAGGGTGATATAGACTTGTATTTTCATATAGCCCCAAAGTAAAAAAAAAACACACAAGTGAACGTGGTGGCCATTTCAACAGGCCATTGTTATTATCACTGTCATGCCTGATCCATCATCCTGGTAGATTCTTATTTAGTTAAGTGCGCACAAACAACTTAGTTTTTGCACAGTTTGTTAAAATTTGGTATCACTTGAGCGATAATTGGCGATGTTATTAGAGTACAAAATGATATCAATTCTTTTGGACATCCTGTATATAAACAGATTAAAAGTTAATATATAAAAAGACTGAGGTTTTTATGAACAGACAGAGATGGGAATTATCCGACTGATAGATTAGATTGGGACAGATAAGAATTAACTAGATTAGATTATTGAAATTGAAAAATATTTACAATTTATGGACAGAGCTTAATGAATACCTTTTTCTTTTCAACCTTTCAGCTCTCACAGCTACTTACGAAATCATGAACCGCTTCATGAACAGATGGCGCCCCATGCACAACAACATGTACAGAGGTAGATACAGGGGTATGATGGAGCCAATGTCTAGAATGACCATTGACTTCCAAGGGAGATACATGGGCTCCCAGGGCAGAATGGTCGACCCCAGATACTACGACTACTATGGAAGATGGAACGACTATGCCCGTTACTACGGAAGGTTCATGTTCAATTACAGCTGGATGATGGACGGTGACAGGTACAACAAGTACTATCGCTGGATGGACTTCCGCGAGAGGTACATGGACATGTCTGGCTACCAGATGGACATGTACGGACGCTGGATGGACATGCACGGACGCCATTGCAACCCGTTCAATCAGTGGGGCCACAATAGATACGGTCATTCTTCCAGTTACAACTAGGGTCGCAATAGGTTTTTGGTGTATTCTCTCTCTCTCTCTCTCTCTCTCTCTCTCTCTCTGTGAATGTGGTGGCCATTTCAACAGTCCATTGCCATTATTACTGGTATACCCGATCCATTTTCCTGATAGATTCTCGTTGAGATAAGTCCGTCCAGTCAGCTTAGTTTTTACACATTTTGTTAAAATTTTAGATGATTTGTGGGAGAATTGGTTATGTTATTAGACTACAAGACGATGTCAATTTTTCGGGGATTCCTAGAGAAGTACAGGGGAAGGAGAACAGTCTACCGACCGTAGATTTAATAAAGGGTTCAGTTCAGAATTCCCCACTAGGTTAGCCAGATCAATATCCACCTTAGGAATGCCGGAGGGCGGAATAGCCAAAATCTTGTGATGACAACAACAAAGATGAGGACAATAGTCCGAATATAAACAGTGCAAATAATGGTAACTCCTCATACCAGAAATTCCAACAAGATATTCAATGGGGTGTAGATTTTATAACCGATTTCCCAAAGCTTCACAAATATTTAATATGCCCACCGCCTGAGAAACGACACACGTCAAGTCGGTAGTCAAGTTCCTGCCAAACACGCTGTAGCATGTCTTGCGTAACATTCTCCAGCGCCTCAGTGATTCTTTGCTTAAATTCTTCTAGGCTTAAAGAAGAGGCGGGGATATAGACTTGTCTTAACTATTTACATTATTCGGACAATTGTCTTCATCTTTGTTGCCATATTTGTCACAACATTTCGGCTGTTGTACGCTCCGGCCTTCTTCAGTTGGTTGGAATCTTGAACTGAACCCTTTATTTCGCTCACTGGGGCAGACTGTTCTAGTTCCATGTGCCATGTCTAATGGATGTCAGTTATCAGTTATCTCCTGTTAATTCCCCTCTCCAAGTTCTCCACCGCCTTAACCAAGTATTGAACTCCTACTCTTTGGGTCCGTGGCACAGTGGATAAAGACCTTAGTTAGATCCAGTGACGACCGACCCATCTTCCTGATAGATTATCATTGAGATAAGTCCGCCCAGTCAACTTCGTTTTTACACATCTTATTAAAATTTGAGATCATTTGGACGAGATTTGGCTAGCCCGAATATAAACAGTGCAAAGAGTGGCAATTCCTCATACCGGAAATTCAGAAAAGACATTCAACGTGGTGTAGATTTTATAAGCGATTTCCCAAAGCTTCACAAATATTCAATATACGCACCGCCTGAGAAACGACATACTTCAAGTCGCTAGTCCAGCTTCTGTCAAACACGCTGTAGCATGTCTTGCGTAACATTCTCCAGCGCATCAGTGCTTAAGTTCTTCTAGGCTTAAAGAAGAGGTGGGGATATAGACTTTTTTTTACATAGCCCCGTAGACGAAAAAAAAAAACACAAGTCAGTTGAACGTGGTGGCCATTTCAACAGCACATTGTGATTATCACTGGCATGCCCGATCTATCTTCCAGACAGATTCTCGTTGTGATAAGAATTCCCCACTAGGTTAGCCAGATCGATATCCACCTTAGGAAGGCCGGAGGGCGCAATAGCCAAAATCTTGTGATAACAACAACAAAGATGAGGACAATAGTCCGAATATAAACAGTGTAAATAGTGGCAACTCTTCATACCCGCCCAGTTAACTTAGTTTTTACACATTTTGTCAAAATTTAAGATCATTTGAGGGTGAAATGGTTATGTTATTATTAAACTGCACAATAATGTCATTTAAACAAAAACAACTGTATATGCTACATATCCTCTTGCTCCCTTTATGCCTTACAACAACACTCTATCTTGAGTGACACTTGGGCCTTCTACAGAGTGAACCGCAGAAAAAAAAACTGAAGAATCGAAACTTTTTTTTATATTAGTTGTGTTCAGTAAACAGGTTTAACTTGAAAGTAATTTCAAGAATAATAAGAATGGTTGTCTTGGTGGAGGAGGAGGGGGATGGTGAGGAGGAGGAGGAGGAGGGGCATGGTGATGATGAGGAGGAGGAGGGCAGGAATCTCATTAATGACAAATATTTCCATTTGGTAAAGTTGACGCAAATTGATTGCTATTGGATGTTTCTGGCAATACCATTTATTAAGTGTTTCTTTGTATTGGTGCGATGAAAAAGTCGTAGTTGCTTTTCAAGTTTCGTACCGTTTGGTACAAGGCCACAGGTATGACGCTGCTGGTGAAGAGGGAACTCAAATCTCAGCAGTAGTGGTCAAGCAGAATATTCTGCTAACCCTTAGCCCAGTGTTTCTCAGCCAGTGCGTCCAGTCACACTAATTCGCACTGACGGAGAGCCAGGTGAGCCCCCAACAGAAGCTAAAGATATCAACCACATGGCTTCCATGTCTAACACAAGTTTTTGTCATTTGATAATTTAAATATCTGTCTAAATCTCTCAGATGAGGTGTTATGATTACTTGCATTATTATTCGGACTGTTATCCTCATCTTCATTGCCATATTCACAATGTTTCGGCCCCAATATCTCTGAGATGAGGTATTATGATTACTTGCATTATTTACATTATTCGGACTGTTATCCTCATCTTCATTACCCTATTCACAACGTTTCGGCCTCAATATCTCTGAGATGAGGTATTATGATTACTTGCATTATTTACATTATTCGGACTGTTATCCTCATCTTCATTGCCATATTCACAACGTTTCGGCCTCAATATCTCTGAGATGAGGTATTATGATTACTTGCATTATTTACATTATTCGGACTGTTATCCTCATCTTCATTGCCATATTCACAACGTTTCGGCCTCAATATCTCTGAGATGAGGTATTATGATTACTTGCATTATTTACATTATTCCGACTGTTATCCTCATCTTCATTGCCATATTCACAACGTTTCGGTCTCTATATCTCTGAGATGAGGCATTGTGATTACTTGCATTATTTACATTATTCGGACTGTTATCCTCATCTTCATTGCCCTATTCACAACGTTTCGGCCTCAATATCTCTGAGATGAGGTATTATGATTACTTGCATTATTTACATTATTCGGACTGTTATCCTCATCTTCATTGCCATATTCACAACGTTTCGGCCTCAATATCTCTGAGATGAGGTATTATGATTACTTGCATTATTTACATTATTCGGACTGTTATCCTCATCTTCATTGCCCTATTCACAACGTTTCGGCCACTATATCTCTGAGATGTGGTATTATGATTACTTGCATTATTTACATTATTCGGACTGTTATCCTCATCTTCATTGCTATGTTCACAACGTTTCGGCCGTTGTACGGTCCGGCCTTATTCAGTCCTCAAAGATACATGGCCCAGTAGATAAAGACGTTGGTTAGATTTAGTGACTAGACTCAAAGAGTTGTTAGTTCAATACCAGGCCAGAGCAGTGGTGAATCAAAACTTGGAGAGTTGAGTTAAAGAGAAATAACTGAGACATCCAGAAGAGACCTGGTACGGGGAACAAGAACAATCAACGCCGGTGGGCGATATAAAGGGATCAGTTTGAAATAACAATCACCTGAAGAAAGTCGGATGGTAAAACAGCAGAAATGTTGTGAATAGACAAATGATGACGAGGATAACAGTTCGAATGATGTAAATAATGTAAGTAATCATAATACCTAATCTATTGCCTCCCTACACCTTTAATAAAGAATTGTTTGTAAACCTTTCACTCTGTTCGATGTTTGAATTTAACTTTAAATGAATTATTTATTTAAATTTTTAATCGCGTGTAACTAAAGTCGTTACCTCTTGTTACTTCAGGTCGTTTATGATTTGCTCAGACGAACGGACGGACACACGTACACGGCGCTTTATTTATCTATGCATATATAAAACAGGAGATGTCTGTCTGCGTGATACCTTTTCACTCGAGATCCATCCAACCGATTTTGACGAAACTTGGCATATACATTGTACAATGTAAGAGATAGGTTCTTAGCGTAAAATTCGATAATTTCTAAAAAAATCAATAATTGATAAAGCCGATCAAAATCGATTTTTCCCCTCCGATTTTATTGAAACTCGATATGTAGGTTACTTACATCATGACGAGCTCAACGATACCTCATTTTTATTTCTATGCCACTGCGTTTAGCGAAAAATGACAAATCGATTTCAACACAAACTCCCTCAATTTTCAAGCAATCTAATACAAACTTCACTCAATTGTAGCGAACAATAAGTTGGTTGTTTAACAGTCATTTAACTTGATAATTGTGTCCACCCATAAAGTTAAATCCAGCGATTTTTACTGCTTTCTTTCTTATTTTTCGTTGACCTTCAACCAATTTTCATCAAACTTAACAATTGCTTTATAAATGTATCCTCTTTTACATCCCTGGTAGCACACTAAGAAACTGAATTTCAAAAACTCCAAAATATATGTGGTCTGAAGTGTTGTCACTTTTACATCTTCATGTTCTCAGCTAAGTTCGAGTGAAAAAATACAGACTACTTCTGTTATATCCGTAAATGCATTAATTCAAAATGTTTTTTTAATGAAAGTACTTTAAAGTAATTGAAGAAGATAGACTCTGTTACATCTAAACATGATGCTGTTTTATTTACATTATTCGGACTATTGTCCTCATCTTTGTCGCCATATTTATTACAACGTTTCGGCCATTGTACGCTTCGGCCTTCTTCTTGTGGTTGGAATGTCGAACTGAACCCTTTATTTCGATCACTGGGGTAGACTGTTCTAGTTCCACGTGCCATGTTTAATGGATGTCAGTTATCAGTTATCACCTGTTAATTTTTCCCTCTGAAAGTTCTCCACTGCTTTAACCGGGCATTGAACTCACACTCTTTGGGTCCTGTCACTGGATCTAACCAACGTCTTTATCTACTGTGCCATGTGTCCTTGAGGAAAAATTAACAGGTGATAACTGATAACTGACATCCATTAAACATGGCACGTGGAACTAGAATAGTCTACCCCAGTGAGTGAAATAAAGGGTTCAGTTCGACATTCCAACCACCTGAAGAAGGCCGGAGTGTACAACGGCCGAAACGTTGTAATAAATATGGCGACAAAGATGAGGACAATAGTAAATAATATACATAATACCTCATCTCAGAAATATAGACAGATAATGATGCTGTTGTTGCTCCATTTTAATTGAACGCTTTTTTTCTGATCGACCAGCTTGCTATGGCTGCTAGTATTATTGCTTATTTAAATATATCCAGTCTCTGATTTCTTTCGGCATTCATAAGTCATTGTCATAGATTTCTTTTGTGCATCTATACGTGTGTCTGTGTTTGTGTTGTTCTTTCGTTTTTATCCTTTTCAAATATCGCGTCTTCACGCGACTTTTATAAGCAATGACTATTATTAACCATTAACGAAACTTTTTTTTCTCAGCTCAAGAAAGCGCTGTAAAACTATTGTCCGCGCCTTATATCAACGAGACAAGAAAATACGATGGCAGGCAGATTTGCCTCTTTCACCGTTTGAGCTGCGTTCAACAGCGGACCACGTCAGAGTCACCGACCTCTTCGACAGGCGCCCCGATCAAATTGCATTAACATACCAACAAAATTACTTTCTGGAAACTTCAAAATGGACATATTTTCCCCGACTGAATGTCTACTTCTGCTGCTCAGTTTATTTCTTCGAATCTACATTCATGCCAGAAAATGAAGACAGTTGACGTAATCGCATATAAGTAAATTAGAAACAATCTATACATCAAAGGGTGTGACTTTATCTGCTCCTTCGTGTCTCTGTATGTAACAATTAGCAACCCAGACATCAATACGCATAACGAGAATAACTGATGGTCTGGCAACACGGTACACGTTTTTCATTGGGTGACACCAAACATTTACCCTTCGCACATAACCGTCAGATAATTGTTAAATTGCTTTAAATATTCAGTAGATTATTATTATTATTATTATTATTATTATTATTATTATTATTATTATTATCTTTGATATCTGGCGTTTACACATTTCTTTCTGTTGAATCTTGACTAATGCATGGAATAATAATGCAACACAAAATGTACTTAGAACAAGAATGTATTATAACAAGAAAGTGTACACAATATTTACATATAGTATTTCTGTATATTTCTGGGAAGACCGTTCCTGGAGAATGTGTTGACTAAGTCGCAGTCGGGCAGAGTCTCTAGCAGGATCTCTGTATTCGCTCCCCTGTCTTCCGGTACCAACCATTATTTATATAGTCGGTAGTCACCTATGCAGATTAGGTGGATCCTACCACAACACTTTCCGGGTCCCGCCCAGGGACCTAAGGTTAGAAATGGCATCATGACACTTTCCACTGCAAAAAAAAAAAAAAAAAAAAATAATTACATAGATAAAGCCCTTCGTAAAGTGTGGGCTGTACTTGTCAGAACAATGTTTTGTATCTCTTTGAGGCATGAACTTCTAGGGATCCCTTCAATTAGCCTACTGGAATCTTTTCCAACCAATCATAAGGCTCCAACTACAACAGGGACTGTTGATGTTCCCATGTGCCACATTTTTGAGATTTCTATTTCAAGGTCCTTGTATTTCGACAGAATTTTGAATATCTTCAAAGATACATTGCAGTCTGCAGGGACTGCCATATCAATACGGAGGCACTTAGTTTGTTTGTGGTCTCTAACAACGATGTCTGGGCGGTTGGATTTGATTGTTCTGTCAGTGTGTATTGTGTCGTCCCATAGAATTGTAACAGGTCCTACTCCATTATTATTATTATTATCATTATTATTATTATTATTATTATTATTATTAGTAGTAGTAGTAGTAGTAGTAGTAGTAGTAGTAGTAGTAGTATTCCTTTGATTTCTGCTGTGGACTCATTTCTTTCCGGGTCCCAACCAGAGACCTAAGGTCAGAAATGGTATCATGACATTTGCCACTGTGCAGTTTTTAAAAGAAATATATCGCACATATTTTACATAGTAAAGTGTGAGCTGTACGTGTGAGAAGACTTTTTTTTTATTTCTTTAAGGCATGGGCTACTAGGAATTTAAAACTACATTGAAGTCTGCAGGGACTGCCATGTCAATATGGAGGCACATTTTTGGCGCTTGCAGTCTCTAATCACGATCTCAGGGCGATCAGCTTTGATTGTTCATTTTGTGTGTTTTGTAAAGTTCTATAAAATTGTTACAGGTCCTGCTATTATTATTATTATTATTATTATTATTATTATTATTATTATTATTCCTTCGGTTTCTCATTTCTCATTTCATTCCGGGTCCCAACCAGAGACCTAATGTCAGAAATGGCATCATGGCATTTTCCACTGAACAGTTTTGAAAGAAAAAAATTATTATTATTAATTGTGTATGTTTCCTGTTTTGTGTCCTGTAAACCTGGGTGCAAACTATGGTCCTTTGGTCCTATAGAAGAATTTCTCATTTAATTAATAGCACTTTTCTTAGTATATGGGATATTCCTAGCAGGGCGGTTTTCTGGGCAAATTTTATGATGATGTTACCTGGGACACCGTTAGTAAAATTGTCCATTTCTTTTCTCACGAGGCCCAGTGCCCCGATTACTATTGGTACAGTCTCAGTCTTCATTTCCTATATCCTGTTAATCTCGATCTCCAAGTCCTTGTATTTGGACAATTTCTCGATAATTTTTATGGAAGTGTTTCTCTCAGATGGTACTGCTATGTCAATAAACATACACCTCCTGAATTTCTTGTCTTTTATGATAATATCAAGTCTGTTGGCTTTTATTTCCCTGTCATTTTGAATTGGCATGTCCCAGAGGATAGTTACATCGTTATTTTGGGTAGTTGTGTCTGGTGCTCATACTATCTCTCAGTGGTTTCGATTTTGTGCTTCTTGCATATCTTCCAGTGCACCTTGTTATGTCTGTGGGTATACTCATTATTATTATTATTATTATTATTATTATTATTAGTAGTAGTAGTAGTAGTAGTAATAGTAGTAGTAGTATTCCTTTGATTTCAGCTGTGTACTCATTTCTTTCCGGGTCCCGCCCAGAGAGCGAAGGTCAGAAATGGCATCATGACATTTTCCATTGACCAATGAAAAAAAAAAAAAAGAAACCAAAAAAACACGCACGCATATTTTACAAAGATAAAGCCCTTCGAAAGGCGTGAGCTGTACTCGTGAGGACAACTTTTTGTATTTCTTTAAGGCATGGGCTACAAGGAATCTCTTCACTGAGTCTACTGGAATCCGAGGTCTCCATCTACAACAGGGATCGTTGTTGTTCCTAGGTGCCACACATTTGAGATTTCGATTTCAACGTCCTTGTATTTTGATAGCATTTTTAAGATCTTCAAATATACATTGGGGCCTACAGGTACTGCCATATCAATAAGGAGGCACATTTTGTCTTTGTGGTCTCTAATAACGATGTCAGGTTGATTGTTCTGTCTGTGCGTATTGTGTAGCCGCATAAAATTGTTACAGGTTTGTACTGAAATTCTGGTCGCTCTCTTTTTTCCCAATACTTCCTCTCTCACCGACGCCTAGAAGAACAATAATCAACGCGACCACTCGCCTCGTTCTTTAACGGCTAGCGTTCTTCTCTTCTTCAAATAAGTCTGCTGCATAAACAAAATGGCAGTAGTGTACGCACGCGCGACCGAATCTCCGAAAATAGTTCAACACGCACGCGAGGCAGCGAATTCATGTTGTTCCTGGTAGGTCACTGTTACGTCTATTACACTCCCCCCTGATCGTATGATCACATAAATGACAGTGAGGAGCTGGTCGTCTCACACTTGCACTCCTTCGCGGTGGTATAACCATGTCTTCCTCCCCGGCTGAATCGTCAGATGTGTCCTGGTATGAATCATATTCCGGGGGATCAATACGGGTCAAGTCTACTTCTCCCTTGCTCTCAGACGGGATGTCGCTGCTGCTTGCTTCTTGCCATTCATGACTCCCTGACGTTGTGTCACCGCCATCATCCGCTGGCAACAATGAAGTTAGCCGTGGACGTATATCTCCCACGTGTCGCGGTATCCCGTCGATGACTATCGATTGTGGACTGTTTATCCCCGTGACACGACCTTTCACAAACTTTGACGTACAGCGTCCATGTGGATTTTTTACCCAGACTGCGTCTCCTTCTTTATACCGAGTTGAAGTCGCCCGGCTAGGCGAGGGCGCAACGTCAATTCCTTTTATTCGAATTTTGTACGAATGCAGCAAATTGGCGGGTGCGGAAGAGGCAGACACGTCATCCCTGGGTGTGATGTTATACCAATACACGGCCTCCATGATAGGGCAGCTCTTTCGCGCAGCAATCCGTTTGATTGTCCGATGACACCTCTCTACAATACCATTTCCAGATGGTTTGTACGCGCAGCGTGGTCGGAATCGGACGCCCCATTCTTCCATGAATTGTGTGAATTGCTGACTGCGGAATGCAGTGTCATTATCAGCCAGGATCTCCACTGGGGCACCACGTTCGAAAAACACCGACTCCAATTGCCGGATTACGTGTGCAGCGTCTTGCCGAACTAACGGCCGCCAGATCGAAAACCGTGTGGGGCCGCAATCGATCAGAGTCAAAAAATGGCGACCGTTATAGTGCGTAATGTCCATGCCTAGACGGCTCCACGTTTCACTCACACTGAGCTCTCCCTTCTGCCATCGCACAGAAGCTGGATCTATTGACTGACACTGTTCACAACTCCGAATGACCGATCTCACTGCTGCTTTCGACACGGACGTGTTGATCCTACGTGCGAAATATAGTGTCCGTTTAACTCCAGGGTGCCCGCTGTGTCGATGAATCTCAGTTAACTGAGCAGGGCTCGGGTTTCCTACGGCAAAAGCACATACTGGTTGAACAGGTTCGATTTCCTTCACATGGTTGAACCACCTTTGGGGAACTCTAGTCAGCGAGTCAGCTCGGTTCTGGTTAGATCTAACCAGCGCTATGTCAACCGAAAGGTTGTACTCTTTCACAAGGGAAGTTAGCGTTTCAAGTCTTCGCCTTATGAGCATCTCGCTAGCAGCCTTGGTGTTCAGCCGAGACTTTCCGGTAAGGGCATTAGTCACCCAATGGTACACGCAGAGGGAGTCTGTGTTCACGTGTAATACCGTAGCCTGCCATTTTAGCGCGAGGTTGATGCCTTTTAGCACGGCATCTAGTTCAGCCACATTGATATGCTGGGTGTTTTTTATCGGTCGTAGCCAGCATGCGTCCTCGATGATGGCTCCCTCAGCCTCGAGCGCTACTCCTACAGCCAGCGAACTCGCGTCCACCCATACGTCTAGCTCCTTCGTATTCACGCACCATTCTCCCTGTGCTGGATCCAGTTGCTGTGCCCTGGCGAGGGTGTCCGTTATCATACGTTCCAGGGGAGCATCACAAATTTTTTCGTCCCAGTTTTGCGTTACGGCAGTGGCTCGACGTTTGATGAAGCCTGTCGCCACTCGCAGCCATCCACACACGGGGAAGTGTCCCACCAGCTGGCCACACATGGAGAAAATACCTCTCCGTGTCATAGTCTTAGGGCCGTTTACCATTCTACATCCTCGTCGCCATCAAAGTCGACCCTGTTCCTTCCATACGTCTAGCCCCAGCACTCTAGCTCCGTCCTCTAACTTCTCTGGATCCTTGCTCGTCAGTCCGTAGAGCTCGAGATGTTTCCTCACAGATTCCGCCGACGCCACATCCTCGTTAATATATATATCGTCAATATATGACGACGTTGCTCTATTTACAGTTTCATTCTGTGCTAACGCCGCCTTGAACACAGCTCGCATTATCAGGGGCGCTACATTCAGGCCGAACTCCAGCCTGGTCAAACAATATCGCTTCCCTTTAAACATAACTGTTTGGTATGGCCACAGAGATTTTTCAACATGGATCTGTAGGTATGCTTTCCTGAGGTCCAGAATGGACACGTTCGTACCCTGCTGTCTCCAGTCTCGCAGTTTTTCTGCGCAAACATCAGCGGCGCCTGTGAATGTGTCAACGTAGGTATTCAGTTTCCGATAGTCCATCACAGGACGCACCTTATGCTTGCTGGTCTGCAGCACGGCCATCAGCGGTATCAGTCCCTTGGGCGAGCCAAACTCCTCGTCACTATACGGCACCAACCAACCATTGTCCATCCATGTTTGCAATTCATGCTCGTACTCCTCTCTCATCTCGCTGGATACCGGATATTCAGAGATCCGATTCTGAAGTTTCCCGGGTGCATTACCTGCCGACCACTTCCAGGCTGCGACCCAAACTCTCTGTCGTTCATTGAATTTTGCACTGAAATCGGCCTCGCTAATACGAATCGCTGCACAGACGGACCGTGGTTTTTCAAACTCCACGCTTCCATGCTGCGTGATGCGAACTCCACCGAGTGCCTTAATGGCATCGATGCCAAGCAACAGGTCGAAATCCAGGGGCTTCCCTCGCATAACCAGCACATCGATTGTAGCAGCATTACCGGTTACTGCGCAAATTCTGACAGTGCTCCTTCCACAGCAAACCTGCGTAACTCCGTTTAACGTAGATACCGCCATATCCTGCTTCGACCAAGACCGACATAAACTCGCGCTCAAGATTGATCGTGAGCACCCAGAGTCAAGGAGAGCCGAGCATGGTGTGCCGTCAACACACACAGTAATGATGGGTAGCACCGATTTTACTTGCTGTGTGGGGAGTGGACCGGCGCTGAAGTCTCGTCCCCACCTCCGTTTCCCGGACAATTTTTTGCCACATGACCTGTCTTGTTGCATCGATAGCAACGCGCGTTAGTTGCCCTTCGCCTCTTCACGCAGTCCCTCGCGAAGTGATTGGGCCCATTACATTCATAGCATGTGACAATTGGGCCTATGTCTGGGGAAGATCGAGGAGTCTGGGAGGGCTGCACTGCAGCGATGACCGGTTCCCTCTCTGCTGTTTCGTCCTTTGTGATTGCCCGAGCTCGAGCCAATAGCTCCTCGAGAGACATATCATCCACCCTGGCTGAGGACCGCAGGAGCCTTTTCACAGGACCAGGAAGCCCCCGCACGAACACGCATGCCATCGCATTGTCTGGTACTCCTCCAAAAAGGACGGACAGCTTCCGTAGATCTGCCAAATATACATCCACGGTCTCACCCGGACGCAATACACGTGCCTCGAATTGTTCGTACGCCGTGAATTTATCAAGGGCAAATGCTGTCATCAATGCTCCCTTGATTCGAGCCGCGTCCGATTTCTCTTCCGCAGATAGTTGCTGGTAAACCGCGAATGCTCCACCGGTTAGGCGAAGAGGGATGACACGATCACGCCGCTTCACTCCCGATAGGTCGCACACCAATTCCAACTTCTCGAGCCATTCAACCACAGATCCAGTCCCGTCAAACTCGGGGATAATTTTTAAATCAAACCGGCCGTCCATATCGGCCGAAATAGCTTGTACTGAAATTCTGGTCGCTCTCTTTTTTCCCAATACTTCCTCTCTCACCGACGCCTAGAAGAACAATAATCAACGCGACCACTCGCCTCGTTCTTTAACGGCTAGCGTTCTTCTCTTCTTCAAATAAGTCTGCTGCATAAACAAAATGGCAGTAGTGTACGCACGCGCGACCGAATCTCCGAAAATAGTTCAACACGCACGCGAGGCAGCGAATTCATGTTGTTCCTGGTAGGTCACTGTTACGTCTATTACAAGGTCCTGTCTCCGTAACCGGGTCTGGGTGGTGTTCATACCAATTTCTTTCAGTTTCCTTTCCGTAGAAGTTGCAGATTTTATTAATATTATTAACTTTAAATAGAGAAGAATCGTTACTAGTTAAAAATATTCCTTTTCTAAAAATATTTTTATGACTCATTTACATATTCGTTTCCTTTATAATCTGCAGAATAAATATCAAACTTTTTTATTTTTATAAATGTTCTTAACGTTTGCAACGTCATTACTTACCTAATAATCAATGTCATGTGATGCTTCTTTATTCCCCTGCATTTAAAAATGAGCAGTCAGTCAGGTCTTACTACTCTATAACGAGAAATTCCGTGGTCATGGTAACACGAGGCATGTTCGCCTCGAGTGGAGCCAAGAATTTATCCTACGTGTTCTAGTAATTTGTATTCCTTTTATAGATGTTTTTTATAATTATTTTTTTTATATTCTTTTACTTTGAAATAACGATGTATATATTTTTACATATCAAGAACAGTATTGGGAAATTGTGTGACGAAGCGGAAAAAGTTTACTTGTGACACGTTTCGTTTTTCAGGACTTAATTGAACTAAATTTGTTATATTAGTAAGACTGCACATGAACACGATAGGGGGTGCTGGGAATTTTAGAAACACACACACACACACACACACACACGCACACACACACACACACACACACACACACACACACACACGCACACATATATATATATATATGTATACAATAGAATAAAGTGAAAATTGAAATCAACCTTCAGAGGCGACAGGCTGTTTCATGCTAGACGCAATCGTCGACTGAAATTACCTGAAGGGTATACGCTGAAAATATATTTTTCGTGCCCCTCGAAGTGAACATGCCTCATGTTACCAGAACAACGCAATTAATGTGCCGTTATTTGCGTCATCTATTGGTGCACTACATGGATATTTGGATATCTGTACTTGTTCATCGCAAATTCGTAGCTTAAACCTTCAGCTGTCTTTTTTGCTTAATTAGGAGAACGTTGTACCTTGAAGACAACATTTTCGTGCTTCTCGAAGCGAATAGGCCTCAAGTTACCACAACTACGGAATTTCTGGTTACCCTTAACTGAGATCAGATTGCTAATTGCTAGGGACAGAGGAACAAAGCAAAATTGTCCAAATCGTGTGACATCAAAATTGTCCAATTGTTAGATTGAGCTTTGAACCGTTGTATCTTAGAAATTCTCCGAGGTTTTTATAAAACTATTGGAACTATAAGAATGTATTTGGCTCTAAGTTGAAATGAAGATCCAACGAATTCAAGATGATCTTCGCCTTCTCTAAACTTCAAACTTTCTGACCTGGAGTAACAAAGTGTCTCACACGTTTCATTTTCAAGTCTTTTTTCACTGCTCTTTGAACTGTCATAGCTGAAGCTCCTCTTTCACGTTCCAAACCTCTTATGGATTGAGTTGGATCTTTTCTAACTGATCTCTTTAGTTCTAAGTTGAAGTGATGATTCCTTTTCCTGTTGTGACCTCCTGATCCAATTCTCCTCTCTACTGTTTCGTCTTTTTTCAAACTTATTCACCGTTCTCTTGAAGGTTCTTGAAATAACTTTGAAGACAGAAAGTAAGTGATTTTAAACTGCTTTTTTTCTAGCTTTTTCATCTGTCTATATTTCTGAGATGAGGTATTATGTACACTATTTACATTGCTCGGACTATTGTCCTCATCTTTGTTGTCATATTTATTACAACGTTTCGGCCATTCAGTATCAGTCTATATTTCTGAGATGAGCTATTATGTATACTATTTACATTATTCAGACTATTGTCCTCATCTTTGTTGCCATATATATTACAACGATTCGGCCTTTCAGTATCACTAAATTTCTGAGATGAGGTATTATGTACACTATTTACATTGCTCGGACTATTTTCCTCATCTTTGTTGTCATATTTATTACAACGTTTCGGCCATTCAGTATCAGTCTATATTTCTGAGATGAGGTATTATGTAAATTATTTACATTATTCAGACTATTGTCCTCATCTTTGTTGCCATATATATGACAACGATTCGGCCTTTCAGTATCACTAAATTTCTGAGATGAGGTATTATGTGCACTACTTACATTGCTCGGACTATTGTCCTCATCTTTGTTGTCATATTTATTACAACGTTTCGGCCATTCAGTATCAGTCTATATTTCTGAGATGAGGTATTATGTATACTATTTACATTATTCAGACTATTGTCGTCATCTTTGTTGCCATATATATTACAACAATTCGGCCTTTCGGTATCACTAAATTTCTGAGATGAGGTATTATGTACACTATTTACATTGCTCGGACTATTTTCGTCATCTTTGTTGTCATATTTATTACAACGTTTCGGCCATTCAGTATCAGTCTATATTTCTGAGATGAGGTATTATGTATACTATTTACATTATTCAGACAATTGTCCTCATCTTTGTTGCCATATATATTACAACGATTCGGCCTTTCAGTATCACTAAATTTCTGAGATGAGGTATTATGTACACTATTTACATTGCTCGGACTATTGTCCTCATCTTTGTTGTCATATTTATTACGTTTCGGCTCTTCAGTCTATATTTCTGAGATGAGGTATTATGTACACTATTTACATTATTTGGACGACTGTTCGCATCTTTGTTGCCATAGTTATCACAACATATCGGCCTTTCAGTATCTGTCTATATTTCTGAGATGAGGTATTATGTACACTATTTACATTGCTCGGACTATTGTCCTGATCTTTGTCGCCATATTTATTACAACGTTTCGACCTTTCAGTATCTTTATATTTCTGAGATGAGGTGTTATGTACACTATTTACATTATTCGGACTATTGTCCTCATCTTTGTCGCCATATTTATCACAACGTTTCGGCCATTCAGTATCTGGCTATATTTCTGAGATGAAGTATTATGTACACTATTTACGTTGCTCGGACTATTGTCCTCATCTTTGTTGTCATATTTATTACAACGTTTCGGCCTTTCAGTATATGTCTATATTTCCGAGATGAGGTATTATGTACACTATTTACATTATTCAGACTATCATCCCCATGATAGCCCGAGAAATACCGAGAAATTCATACACAGATGTCCAATGGATAAAGGCGTTAGTTAGATCCAGTGACAGGACCCAAATAGTGTGAGTTCAATACTTTGTATGGGCGGTGGAGAAATTGGAGAGGGGAATTAACAGGAGATAACTGATATCCATTAAACATGGCACATGGAACTAGAACAGTCTACCCTAGCGAGCGAACTAAAGGGTTCAGAAAATATGTGTCCTCCGTAGCTAAACTGGTATAGCACGTCAGGCTATATGACGGTTCTGTCTAGGACGCATATTTTCTATGAAATTTCTTGGACATTCAAGTCGGTAAATATTGTTAATACTGTATATTATAAACAGAGTATTTACTTATATATATATATATATATATATATATATATATATATATATATATATATATATGGTCTGAGGATTGCGTTTAAGCACGAAGCATACTATGGCCGCTAGATGTTGACTTCAATGTTCACTTTTATATTTAAATATGCTCTATCCCTGATACTGAGCACGTCAACCCATAAACGTAGCATACATTAAAATTATATCTTTATTATATATATATATATATATATATATATATATATAGTGGATCTTGGACCGTTGATATTTCTCTGACTCCTGTTTGGTCAATTAATATTAATATCATGTTTTCGTCTACGTCCGCACAGTTAAAATTAATTTACCGCCAAAAAAATCTATGTTTTTCCAACCTACCACGTGACGTACAACATTATAAATACTTAGCGACATTCTCAAATCTCAGACTTTCGTCTGTTTTTTCGTAGAACCACATCACTCAACTTCAGTAAAGGATCCGCGTCTGTCCCTTATGGGAAGACGCTATGACACACGCACACGCACACACGTACGTACGAACATTGCAGATCTCTTAACTGATCTTATTCATTCCTTCAGCTACAAGCAACTTATCAACTTCTAACAGTGACGTTTGTAGTGTTGTAGAACGTCAGTAATTTAGTTAAGATGGCTAATGAATAAACGGGGTTTCTATTCAGAAGGCCTTGGCTGATTGTGTGTTCATTTTTTCCACAAACAATTTTAGAAGAGATGTAAAACATATATCATGCAAGCAGAACAGAGAACGAAGAATAATGACGTCGACAATATTTGAACAAGAACAAATTCCAATTATTTATATACACATATATAGATACAAATTGTGAGTTGTATGTAAGATTGACTGTTGGATTGGAAGATTAGTGTTCATATATTCGAATCAAGTTCGTTTGATTAGTTCTTCAGTCGAGATTAATAGTTTGAATGGAAATTAAACTGTGACAAAAACGACAATTTAATAATTGCTTTAAGTGAGATGTGTGTGCGCGTGAGAGAGGATAATAAGTCGAACAAAGTTGCGTACCTTTATACGTAGAGTTAATATTTCTTCGTAGTTGATTAGAATAAGAACTTTTTAAATATTATTCTCTGAACGTTCGTTGGAAATCAAAACTTCTGTTGTCGATGAGTTTGCTTTTACAGGAAAGAAGTTTTCGTTAAAGAATTCAGATTCGGCTGAATTTCTAAAGGTGGCTAGTGATGGAGTTGGTTCGAGTTTGTTTAGCAGAACGAACGGAAAGGCATGTTGGTGTCGAAAGGTGATTCGCGCAAATTTGTCTGAATCTAGAAGAACCGTGTTCCGTGCCTGTCCAAAATTCGTATTTTGGCGGGAACATGTACCGACCGAACTGATTGGTCGATTTACATTCTAAGGACGTGATTCGTTGACATATGATACAGGAATAGTTCATTGTAAGATTGGGGAAGTCGTCAGAGTGTGGACGATCCCAATAGTAGCATCAAACAATTCGCTAAATAAATTCACGCCGTTCAAATCTTTGAAGTTTCTAAAATAGATTTCCTAGCATAATCCCAAACTTCAAAATTCATTTACTCACCCAAAAACTACATTTCAATTTTAATATCTACGATTTTCATCGAGACAAGAATTCTACTCAAAGAACAAACACTTTGTCAAACAATATTTTATTCAAAAAGCAACTTTGAACTTAACCTAACGCAGACTTAGTGTCGCAGTTATCTCCTCCTCAGTCCCTTAATCCTTCAACAGGGGTCTCTCTCCCCTGGCTATAAATACTGGCTGACCCTTCGCGCTCTCTCTCTTTTCCGACTCAGGCCTTGGGCCGCCATCTCGCGTAGAGATGAGGTAAAATCTCTCTTTTCGACTTAGGCCTTGGGCCACTACGGCACGTGGAGACGAGGTAAAAATCTCTCTTTTCAACGAACTCCAATATGTGACCTCTCACAGATACAACGTTCCCCAAATTCTAGGAACGCACTAAGAACAATACACGTACGTACGAACACTCACAACACACACATTATTTCTCCATACAAAACTCTATGTAACTGTTCATGTCTTTGT
This sequence comes from Acanthosepion esculentum, assembly GCA_964036315.1. Classification (NCBI taxonomy): domain Eukaryota; kingdom Metazoa; phylum Mollusca; class Cephalopoda; order Sepiida; family Sepiidae; genus Acanthosepion; species Acanthosepion esculentum. The sequence goes on along the minus strand of OZ038519.1, from coordinate 58,333,422 downwards.
TTAACTTGTTTTGTTATTAATATATATTTGTTTACCCATATATATCGGTTTTGTTTGTTTTCTTTGTCTTCTTTGGACTTAATTAAAGTCCAACATTCTCATGTAGCTGGGCCGGCTAGCAGGAAACTTTAACCTTCTGATATCTCTTCATATCATCACCCGCACGGTCCGCTACAATACTTCGTATCAACTATCTTACAGCTAAAAAAATGTTTAATAGTTAATGCACAATTTACTCAAAAGTTATAAGCTTAAAAGTTTATCTTTTAAACAAAAAAATTCAACTTTACATATCAACCAACATTTCATTTACCAATTTTAATTACAACAAACTTTCCAGGAAGAACATAACTTTGATAGAATCGTCCATGTTTTCTACTCATCCCCGTGATAAAATACACTCTTCCATCAAAATCAGTTTTAACCAATCAACACCTCATATTGTAAATCTTGATTTTTTATTGGTCGAGACGACACCAAAATGTGTAACAATTCTCGAAAACCTATTTTCGCGCCAAGTTCACTAGAGCCTACTTTGGATTCCCGAAACAAATAAAAAGGACCATTTCGACCCAATTCACCAATCAGTCACTTAGCTTCAGAGAGATGCCACACGAATCCACTATTTTAACTTAAGAAACTTTTCGCGCGTCAACTGCTGACTCAAACACCAACATTATTCTCTCAAAATTCACTTACAACATTTTAAGAAAAGTGTTCTTACGCACTACTAAGATAGAAATTGTATTTAACAAAAGATAAACACAGAACAATCCAAGGTAAACAACTCTAGAAAATTAAGACATTTATACTCTACTTTATTCACGCACACAAACCACAAATTTCTGCATAAGTAATATTTTCCATTTTACTCTATTTGACCTGTTCTTTAACACATGAACAATTTTGAACTGTAAATCAATAAGACACCCAATTTATACATGGTCAATTCTTGCATTATCAAATCACAAGTTTTCTAATTGTATATTAATTGTACATAAATGTCTGTTGTTTTTATTGAAACCTTAATTACCGTTGTTTCTTATTCAATTGCCTTGTGATTGATTCGTTTTGAATGCCTATATTCTACATTGTTGTGGATTAATATGGTGAACATGCCCGTAAATTAACCATCTTAATATTAAAACCTGATAACAAATTCAAACTCATAGCAATCCCAACAACTTACTTTCTTCAAAAGACTTTACTCATTTGTTGGATCAACTTTATTAACGTAATACAAGGTGTCCATAAAGTTTGTGTGCACTTTAAAAAAATTATAACTTTATTTGTATTTGCAATAGAAATAATTTGTAAAAAGGACTAGAAAGAAGTAAATCTATATTTTTTAAGGTTTTATTGAAATTTTATTTAAGTTTCCAAATGTCCTCAATAATTAGCAATACAAAGGGTAATACGATTTTGCAGTTCACGGAAAACATTTGCCAACTGATTTCCAGTAATGCCTGAAATCACATTAATTATTTTAGCTATACTTAAAACTAGGGACATTAAACTTTATAACATTTTTTACGGATTATTTCTATCGCAAATACAAATAAAGTTATAAATTTTTGAAAACATTTGCCAACTGATTTACAGTAATGCCTGAAATGACATTAGTTATTGTTGAGTCTTGACTCAATGTTGAATCTCGCCTATTGCATGGAATAATAATGCAACACAAAATGTACTTAGAACAAGAATGTATTATAACAAGAAAGTGTACACAATAAGTACATATAGTATTTCTGTATATTTCTGGGAAGACGTTCCAGGAGAATGTGTTGACTAGTCGCAGTCGATCAGAGTCTCTAGTTGGATCTCGTGATTCTCCTTCTCTCTCGTCTTCCGGTATCAACCATTATTTATATAGTTGGTAGTCACCTATGCAGATTAGGTGGATTCCACCACAACACCCCCCTCCCAAGCCTTGGAATCCTTTTGGATTTCAAACTGGCTTCTATATGGGATGATGATGGTTATTTCTCTGTAGATCCCCTTTGCATAGTTCATATATATATCTGTTTTTTTTTTTTTCAATATCTTTTTCGTTTTGGATTCACGTCCAATGGGTCCGTGAACTTTCGTTTCCTACCGGATCTTCTCGGTTCATGAGCACTCTGCGGAGGTTCTACTTGAAAAGTATCATACATTACATCAATGAGATCTTCCTCCTCATCCGGTATACTCTCTTCATGCTCTAGCACGCAGCATTTTTGAGTTGGTTCTGGTGCCTCTTATGAGTATTCTTCGGCCCTTTTATTATGTAAATCAGGTCACCGATTCTCTTATCCACTATGCCTCGCTCCCAGAACTCAATGTTGTTTCTATAGCACTTGAAAAAGACCTTCTCTCCGGGGGTGTATCTTTTTCTAGCTGTATACATAGTGTTCTTTATTCTATTTCTTCCTGGCAAAAGCTTGTCAAACACTGACTTAACTTTCCTAGCGAACATTAGTTCTGCTGGTGCCATGTTTGATGGTGTTCTCTGGTTAGGCGTGATTCTGTATACTTGTAGGGATTGCTGAAGCGCCTTTTCCGTTGGAACTCCTGAGGTTTTCTTCAGAGCGCGCTTTAACGTATCTACAAATCTTTCTGCGAGTCCATTGGATCTCGGATGATACGGCGGCGTCGTTATGTGGTTAATTTGATATAACTCACAAAATTCCTTAAATTCGTCAGAAGTGAATTGTGTACCATTGCCACTCACAATACACTCTGGCACACCGAACCGTGCAAATAGTTTATGCAAAAAAGTTGTTGTGGTATTGGACGTAGGCTTTTTGCAGCGTAGTACTTCCGGCCATTTTGTAAAGCTATCTACTACTATTAAGTAGTAATAATCTTCTACTGGACCAGCGAAATCAATGTGTAATCTTTCCCACGGATGATCCGTCTTGGGCCATGGTTTGTGTACTATAGGTGGTGCCTTAGCTGCTAACGCACACCCTTTACATCGATGAGCCATGTTTTCGATATCCACATCCATTCCTTTCCAATATACAAAACTTCGCACTAAGCTTTTTGTTCTATTAATCCCCGGATGACCCATATGAAAGTCCCGTAGGATTCTTTTCTGCAACTTTTTTGGTACTACTCTTTTCTCACCATTTGCGAAAGGCACGTTAAGTTTCTTTTTAAATATAGGCATAGTATTTTCTTTTAATTCAAATTTAGCTTCAAATTTGTTACATCTTCCAAGACCAGGTGTAAAGGTTTCTGGAAACTTTTTCTTTAATTCCCCTTTAATGTCCTGTCTTGATTGCGTATTTCTTTCTACTTTTCTGCAGAAAGAGTTTAACGGTTTATCCCACAATTCGAATGTTTCAATAAAATCTGTACCCAACAAGTTTTCTCCATTTCTCAGAATGAAAACTTTTATTTTTTTAACGATCCCATTCACTTTCATTGGAAGTACAACCTCGCCTTCGAAGTTAATTTGCTTTCCAGTTACCGTTCGAGCGAGTTTCGTTGACTTCATTATTGTAGGCCTTTTTAAAATTTTCCATGTTTTATCGTTCATTATTGTTAAATCTGACCCTGAATCGAGTTGAAATTTGATATTCTTTTTGAATATTTCAGTCGTCACATATTTCCTCAAATCTCTATCTGATTTGATATTCGAATTTGTTTGTCTAATTCGGTTCTTGCATTTTTTCGTTTTACAACAAGATCCTTTGTGACCCTTCTTTTGGCACACGAAACATTTCTTATTTCTATATGGGCAATTTACCTCCCAATGTCTTTCGTTACAACGTCTGCAATTATATGGTGGGACTTTTTTATTTTCGTTCTTTTTATTTTCTTGTCTATTATTAAAATACGCTGAATTTTTTCTCCAATTTTTCTCTACTGGGTACTTTGACTTCTTTTTTATTTTTTTAATATAAGCAATACCAGCTTTTTCGATTTTTTGCGACTCTTTCTTTAACTTTACGGCCCGTTGACACTCCTCTGCTAACTTTTGCAGGGTAAGGCCTTGTTCAGATTTGAGTTTAGAGAAAACTCGACGTCTTATTTCTGCACTCTTACTGTATACCAGTCCTTGAGCAAAAATTAAGCACTTGAATTCTTCAACCGTAATTTCTGCCAATCTGAAATTGTCACAATGTCTATTTACTATAGATGCATATGTTAAGTAATCCTGATCGTCGGATTTAGAGACATTTATGCATAACCATCGCTTATGCCAAAGCGACATATTTGCTCCAAACAGCTCTTTTAGCAATTTCACTGTTTCCGAGAATTCCAATTCAGTTGTTTTTCTCGGTAGAATAAAATCTACAAATTTGCTATGTTCTGCTGTACCTAGCTTTCTTAGTAATAGACTGACTTTTCTTGCATTCGACCAGTTTTCAGTCTGTGTAGAAAATATCTTCATATCGTTTAAAGTACGCTTCAAACGTTTTTTCTTCGTCTGGCACATAGTTGAATGTTTCCAGCGAATTACATATGGTGTTATTAGAATATGAAGAATTTCCCTCATTTGCCTGAAAGTTGTTTAATTTCTCCAGTGTTAACTTTTGAATTTCCAAAAGTCTTTCATCTTGTTTCTGTTGTCTTTCATATTGTTTTTCCTGATATTTTTGCAGCGCTATTTGTTGTTTTTGTTGTCTTTCATCTAGTTTCTTTTGATATTTATGCTGTGCTATCTGTTGTTCCCTTATTAGTAAGGCAAACTGTTCCTGCTGTGCTATCTGTTGTTCTTGCTGACGTTGTTGACTCAACTGCTTGGATTTTAATAATTCAGCTATGACTGTGGATAGTTCATCCATTTTTAGCTGATAGTGTTCATGCAACAAGAAATATACTTTTAATTTGTGTATCCACGAATATCATATAAGCTGACCAAAAAAATCGAAACAACGTACGACTTTTTAATTTTATGTCTTGCTTTTACATTCACGCCCGTGCTAATCAACTTTGGGTTTTTTTTTGTTTTTTTTCGTGAACAGAGAGCGTCGGACTTTTTTTTTTTTTCGACTTCTGTTCGCGTATTTCAATGACAACGTCTGATTTTCTTATCAGAGGTAATTCGTCACTATATTGTTGAACAAATAATTTAAAAAAAATAATTTTTTAAAGTTTGTTACCTTTCAAAGTCGACACGGTGTATTTGTGCTCCTTTTAATCCATGCATGTTTTTGTAGTCGGCCAATTTTTCTTTTTAGCGGGTGTCTCGGTGTAGATAATTTTTTAATTTAAAATTACCGTTATTCGATTACGACACCTTCCAATTTTTCTGAGTGAACGTTCCTTTATGCTTAGTCGTCTTTTAACGAGTTTTACATATCCAGAAGTTTAGAATCCTCCGTCGTTACGTTAACGTTGGACTTTTAATTAATAGCTTTTTTTTTTCAGCCTGGGTTCTTCAATGACTTGTCCCAATTGTTGAAAACTCTCACTATTAATTCTTTCTTCTTTGCTTATGGTTCGTTCTACTTCTTTGCCTTTGTTGAAACTTGGCGTGTGGTTCGTTCTACTTTGTGGTCATTGTTGAAACTTGACGTATGATTCGTTCTACTTCGTCGCCATTGTTGAGTCTTGACTCAATGTTGAATCTCGCCTATTGCATGGAATAATAATGCAACACAAAATGTACTTAGAACAAGAATGTATTATAACAAGAAAGTGTACACATAGTATTTCTGTATATTTCTGGGAAGACGTTCCTGGAGAATGTGTTGACTAGTCGCAGTCGATCAGAGTCTCTAGTTGGATCTCGTGATTCTCGAGATTCACTTGACCTCCCACAGGGCCAGGTTGTGACACAAGGTCGAGTTTAACGTGGGAAGGGAGGGGGAATGGACCCGAGTTTTCACCCGGGCCGCAGTGCTTTGGCTTTAGCTTGTCCAAGCTGGTCTTTAGCTGGTCATAGCTAGTCTTAGCTGCGATACTACCAGCGCAGGGACGAATCCCTGCCGCCGGCCTGTTGATTTACTTGACCTCCCACAGGGTCAGGTTGTGACACAAGGTCAGGGTTTAATGTGGGAAGGGAGGGGGGAATGGACCCGAGTTTTCACCCGGGCCGCAGTGCTTTGGCTTTAGCTGGTCTTAGCATGTCCAAGCCGGTCTTTAGCTGGTCATAGCTAGTCTTAGCTGCGATACTACCAGCGCAGGGACGAATCCCTGCCGCCGGCCTGTATCGGAGAAGGAATCCCGGCCCCATAGGCGATCATTCAGTGAGTAATCTGCGAACAGATACTACACTTTGATCTTAGCCTTGGGATTTACTTGACCTCCCACAGGGCCAGGTTGTGACACAAGGTCGGAGTTTAACGTGGGAAGGGGAGGGGGAATGGACCCGATTTCTCACCCGAGTCGCAGTGCCTTGGCTTTAGCTAGTCATAGCTGCTCTTGGCTGGTCTTAGCTGGTCATAGCTTGTCCAAGCTGGTCAGAGCTGGTCATAGCTAGTCAGACATAGCCACGATACTACCAGCGCAGGGACGAATCCCTGCCGCCGGCCTGTATCGGAGAAGGAATCCCGGCCCCATAGGCGATCATTCAGCGAGTAATCCGCGAACAGATACTACACTTTGATCTTAGCCTTGGGATTTACTTGACCTCCCACAGGGCCAGGTTGTGACACAAGGTCGGAGTTTAACGTGGGAAGGGAGGGGGAATGGACCCGAGTTTTCACCCGGGTCGCAGTGCTTTGGCTTTAGCTAGTCATAGCTGGTCTTGGCTGGTCTTAGCTGGTCATAGCTTGTCCAAGCTGGTCATAGCTAGTCAGACGTAGCCACGATACCACCAGCGCAGGGACCAATCCCCGCCGCCGGCCCGTATCGGAGGAAGAATCCCGGTCCCATAGGCGATCATTCAGTGAGCAATCCGCGAACAGATACTACACGGGATTTACTTGACCTCCCACACGGTCAGGTTGTGACACAAGGTCGGAGTTTAACGTGGGACGGGAGGGGGAATGGACCCGAGTTTTCACCCGGGTCGCAGTGCTTTGGCTTTAGCTAGTCATAGCTGGTCTTTGGCTGGTCTTAGCAGGTCATAGCTTGTCCAAGCTGGTCATAGCTAGTCAGACGTAGCCACGATACTACCAGCGCAGGGACCAATCCCTGCCGCCGGCCTGTATCGGAGGAAGAATCCCGGCCCCATAGGCGATCATTCAGTGAGCAATCCGCGAACAGATACTACACTTTGATCTTAGCCTTGGGATTTACTTGACCTCCCACATGGCCAGGTTGTGACACAAGGTCGGAGTTTAACGTGGGAAGGGAGGGGGAATGGACCCGAGTTTTCACCCGGGTCGCAGTGCTTTGGCTTTAGCTAGTCATAGCTGGTCTTGGCTGGTCTTAGCTGGTCATAGCTTGTCCAAGCTGGTCATAGCTAGTCAGACTTAGCCACGATACTACCAGCGCAGGGACGAATCCCTGCCGCCGGCCTGTATCGGAGAAGGAATCCCGGCCCCATAGGCGATCATTCAGCGAGTAATCTGCGAACAGATACTACACGGGATTTACTTGACCTCCCACACGGTCAGGTTGTGACACAAGGTCGAGTTTAACGTGGGAAGGGAGGGGGAATGGACCCGAGTTTTCACCCGGGTCGCAGTGCTTTGGCTTTAGCTAGTCATAGCTGGTCTTGGCTGGTCTTAGCTGGTCATAGCTTGTCCAAGCTGGTCAGAGCTGGTCATAGCTAGTCAGACGTAGCCACGATACTACCAGCGCAGGGACCAATCCCTGCCGCCGGCCTGTATCGGAGAAGGAATCCCGGCCCCATAGGCGATCATTCAGTGAGCAATCCGCGAACAGATACTACACTTTGATCTTAGCCTTGGGATTTACTTGACCTCCCACATGGCCAGGTTGTGACACAAGGTCGGAGTTTAACGTGGGAAGGGAGGGGGAATGGACCCGAGTTTTCACCCGGGTCGCAGTGCTTTGGCTTTAGCTAGTCATAGCTGGTCTTGGCTGGTCTTAGCTTGTCCAAGCTGGTCAGAGCTGGTCATAGCTAGTCAGACACAGCCACGATACTACCAGCGCAGGGACGAATCCCTGCCGCCGGCCTGTATCGGAGAAGGAATCCCGGCCCCATAGGCGATCATTCAGCGAGCAATCCGCGAACAGATACTACACTTTGATCTTAGCCTTGGGGCCGCGTGGAGACCGAAATCTCGGGATTTACTTGACCTCCCACATGGCCAGGTTGTGACACAAGGTCGAGTTCAACGTGGGAAGGGAGGGGGAATGGACCCGAGTTTTCACCCGGGTCGCAGTGCTTTGGCTTTAGCTAGTCATAGCTGGTCTTGGCTGGTCTTAACTGGTCATAGCTTGTCCAAGCTGGTCAGAGCTGGTCATAGCTAGTCAGACGTAGCCACGATACTACCAGCGCAGGGACCAATCCCTGCCGCCGGCCTGTATCGGAGGAAGAATCCCGGCCCCATAGGCGATCATTCAGTGAGCAATCCGCGAACAGATACTACACTTTGATCTTAGCCTTGGGATTTACTTGACCTCCCACAGGGCCAGGTTGTGACACAAGGTCGGAGTTTAACGTGGGAAGGGGAGGGGGAATGGACCCGAGTTTTCACCCGGGTCGCAGTGCTTTGGCTTTAGCTAGTCATAGCTGGTCTTTGGCTGGTCTTAGCTGGTCCAAGCTGGTCAGAGCTAGTCAGACTTAGCCACGATACTACCAGCGCTGGGACGAATCCCAGCCGCCGGCCTGTATCGGAGAAGGAATCCCGGCCCCATAGGCGATCATTCAGCGAGTAATCTGCGAACAGATACTACACTTTGATCTTAGCCTTGGGATTTACTTGACCTCCCACATGGCCAGGTTGTGACACAAGGTCGGAGTTTAACGTGGGAAGGGAGGGGGAATGGACCCGAGTTTTCACCCGGGTCGCAGTGCTTTGGCTTTAGCTAGTCATAGCTGGTCTTTGGCTGGTCTTAGCTGGTCATAGCTTGTCCAAGCTGGTCATAGCTAGTCAGACTTAGCCACGATACTACCAGCGCAGGGACGAATCCCTGCCGCCGGCCTGTATCGGAGAAGGAATCCCGGCCCCATAGGCGATCATTCAGCGAGTAATCTGCGAACAGATACTACACTTTGATCTTAGCCTTGAGACCGATTCCACCTCCTTCTCGGGATTTACTTGACCTCCCACATGGCCAGGTTGTGACACAAGGTCGAGTTTAACGTGGGAAGGGGAGGCGGAATGGACCCGAGTTTTCACCCAGGTCGCAGTGCTTTGGCTTTAGCTAGTCATAGCTGGTCTTGGCTGGTCTTAGCTGGTCATAGCTTGTCCAAGCTGGTCAGACGTAGCCACGATACCACCAGCGCAGGGACCAATCCCCGCCGCCGGCCCGTATCGGAGGAAGAATCCCGGCCCCATAGGCGATCATTCAGTGAGTAATCTGCGAACAGATACTACACTTTGATCTTAGCCTTGGGATTTACTTGACCTCCCACATGGCCAGGTTGTGACACAAGGTCGGAGTTTAACGTGGGGAGGGAGGGGGAATGGACCCGAGTTTTCACCCGGGTCGCAGTGCTTTGGCTTTAGCTAGTCATAGCTGGTCTTGGCTGGTCATAGCTTGTCCAAGCTGGTCATAGCTAGTCAGACGTAGCCACGATACTACCAGCGCAAGGACGAATCCCTGCCGCCGGCCTGTATCGGAGAAGGAATCCCGGCCCCTCAGGCGATCATTCAGTGAGTAATCTGCGAACAGATACTACACTTTGATCTTAGCCTTGGGATTTACTTGACCTCCCACAGGGCCAGGTTGTGACACAAGGTCGGAGTTTAACGTGGGGAGGGAGGGGGAATGGACCCGAGTTTTCACCCGGGTCGCAGTGCTTTGGCTTTAGCTAGTCATAGCTGGTCTTGGCTGGTCATAGCTTGTCCAAGCTGGTCAGAGCTGGTCATAGCTAGTCAGACTTAGCCACGATACTACCAGCGCAGGGACGAATCCCTGCCGCCGGCCTGTATCGGAGAAGGAATCCCGGCCCCATAGGCGATCATTCAGTGAGTAATCTGCGAACAGATACTACACTTTGATCTTAGCCTTGAGACCGATTCCACCTCCTTCTCAGGATTTATTCGTATAAAATACAAATTGTGGCACGTGGCCTAGAGAGGGGGAGGGGTAAGGCTGGTCTTGACTAACTATCCTATACCTAGCTAATCAGATTCGTGACCCATTCATACATTACAATTGACGCATTCACCACAAGAATTCGTCCATCACCATTCGATCCTCCGAACACCATAATACCACATCCACACCAGGGGGGACCTACAAAAAAGCGCCCCATTTAATGATAATGAAAATACATAAAAATATCGTCGTGAGCGGATGAAAGGGGAGGGAGATGAACCCCATAACAAACTAAAATTTCAACAAAATCTTAAACTAAAACATAATTGATGTTAGTAGGGCCCGTCCAACCCTCAAAATAGAGAGGCCGCTGTATTCTGGCCAGAGGACAAAATCAAGAGGCACTCTCGCTAAGGGAGTGGGAAAGAGATAAAATAACTGGGACGTGGGGAAGTAAAAGGCTGATCCAGTTGAGATGAAAAGGAGGCCAAAACAAACTGGGGAGGTTGGGAATCTCGACTTGGATCATAACTAAAATGAAGGCCGGGAAACAGGCCGGGAACAACAGTTACTCATATTAACTAGGTACACTTAAGCATGTCTAACCTAACAGAGGGGAGGGTTCCACAGGAAACCACCCCGATGTGACTTTGGTTGACCTAGAAAAGAAAATCAAGGCTAACCCCGTTCAAACGAACCAAGCTCGCCTCTTTTACCCACCTTTCAGTGAAGACTGTCGAATGCAATCGTTTTCTATCAGTTCTAATCTTCATCTTGAGCTGATGCTCAAAGAATCGGATCAGATCCTGATGCGAAAGACTATTGCCTCGCAAGACCTCCTCCATTCGCGTCGTCCATATCACCATTCGAGCCGTGGCTAGCAGCGTTAGAAACACCATTCGTTTCACCCCGGAATACGGGGGCGACACATTGTCACACGCGTATGCGCGATCAATGGACACGAGTTCTTCGGGAGCGAGACGAGCCGTCAGCTCGCCGACATGGTCCCATAAGGGGCGGACCCGGGGGCAATGGTAGAAGGCGTGCGCAGCCGTTTCCTCTAAGCCAAGGCCACACCGATCACAGTCTGGCAAATCCGCCAAGCCCCATATGAAAGCCATGTCGTTGAGAGGCAGCCGATTCCGAGCCAGTCGCCAGGTAAGCGAAAACTCAGGGTTACTGAGATAATCCGCCGCTGGCGCCCAAGACCAGTAGGAGCGATACTGCTCCTCCGAACAGTCGAGCGTATCACGTAGAGAATCCTTCGCGCGACCCTCCACTAATTCCCGATAGAAGACCTTCCTAGGCCGTGAAAGGTCACTGGACCGCGGAATAGCCCTCAAGGCTGACCGACACTCGCTGAGGAAAAGCGATTCATCTCGAGACTTACAATGGCGCTCAGCCTTCGAGATGGGGGGATTGATGGTAAGGCTAGGGAAGGCGTCCCTAACAATCCCCTCCAGAATCGGATCTCCTCTAGTCAATGCGCGGCGTAGGAAAGCCAAGCGAGAGGCACGGATGTGACTCTCCAAGTGTGGCATTCCCAGCCCCCCATGACACGGACGTTTGGTGCAGACTCGTCTGTCGACCCTGTTGGCGCGTCCCCTCCACAAAATGGAGGATAGCGCCTGCTCGAGCGCCGTCATCTGGGCCTCACAGAGAGGAAGTACTGACAATCGATAAAGAATCAGGGGGAAAATGTATGTAACACACACCTCCGCCCTGCCCTTTACGGACAACCTCCGTCGATTCCAAGTCTTACCGGCAGAAACGACCTTTGCTAATACTTCAGACCAATTTTTCTTCAGCTGGAGGTCGGGTCCAAACCACACTCCAAGAATGCGGACAGGACCGTCCGTCCAACCGAAGCGGCCCGGAAGATCACGCCCCTTCCAGGCACCTAACCGCAAGCCGGAAGACTTGTCGCGGTTTATCTTGGCCCCTGTCACCTTCTCGTACCGATCAAGCGCCTTCTGCACCGCCTCAATGTCGTTAAGGGACGACACGAAAGCAGATACGTCATCGGCGTACGCGGAAACCCTGGCTCGAGACCCTCCAGGAACGGCGATCCCGCGTAGGGCCGGACTGCACGCCTCGTCCTTCAGCCGGCGCAGGAGAGGCTCCAACGCCAAAGCGTAAAGGAGAGGCGACAGCGGACAACCCTGACGAACCGACCTCGACAGAACAAAAGCGCCCGACAACTTTCCGTTCACCTGTACCACAGCACTGGGGGAGCGATACAGGAGGCTAATCCAGCGGCAGAAGTCGGGTGCGAATCCGGCGGCCTGCAGGACAGTAGCAAGGTAGCGATGGTCGACCCTATCAAATGCCTTGGACTGATCCAAATTGATCAGCGCGGCTTCTTCGTCGTCTTTTACGCCCTCTACGATCGTGCGGATCAAATGCAGGTTGCTCTGAATTGTTCGGCCCCTCACAGAACAAGTCTGCTCAGGTCCCAACAGAGACTCGGCAACTGACTGCAAACGCTCCTGCAGGATCTTGGCCATAATCTTTAACTCTGTGTTTAGCAGAGTTATGGGCCTATAATCATCTAGTTTCCCCCCAACACCCTTGCCCTTTTTCAACAGAGTGATCACACCCCTGGAAATGCGATTGGGGATGGACCCCGACCGAAACCAGTTGTTGAACACTGCTGTCAAAATCGGAACAAAGATGTGCGACAGCCTCAAGTACAATTCATAGGGCAAACCATCCAGACCGGGCGACTTGCCTCTGCCGACCCTCTTCAGTGCCTCATAGACTTCGCCCTCCGTGATCTCTCCCTCGCAGCTAGCCGCTTCAGTCGGCGCAAGCCGAGGAAAGTCAGCCAAATAGCTGCGAAACTCCTCCTCACGGAGACCAGGCTCCTTGGTAAAGCGGCTCTCGAAATGCCGCCGAAACGCCTCGCACATGTCGTCAGTCGACCGCAGAGTACGCCCCTCCGGGGTTTCGACTTGACGAACGTAACGATCACCACCTCGACGGATTTCTTCCCGACGCAGATCTGCGCCCAGGTTCACAGCTTCGTTAGACATCTTACTTAACTTATGCCTAATTACCTGACCCATGTAACGATCGCTATTCGACCGCTGCAGGGCCTCCCTAGCTAGAGCTATCTCTAGGGGATCCCCCCCAGCCTCCGCCCGGGAAAAATTAGCCTTAAGTGTCTTCACCTTCTCAGCCTTATCTAGAGCGAGCCGTTTGCTGAAATCGGTGGTGAAAGACCTAATTCTATCTTTCAATTTTTCCCACCACCTATTCCCGATAACCGCCCCCACTAGCTCCCGCTGCACTAATTTAATTAGCTGCTCCCGGAAGTCCCGCCTGTCCAGTAAGGACAGATTGAACTTCCAGTAACCAGCCATTCTAGGCCTATGTTCTAACGCCACACGGGCACAAACGAGTTTGTGGTCCGTGTAGCCTACCCAGTGGAACGTGGGACAATCTAACAGGTCTATGTCGGCCCTACGAACTAACATTCTGTCAAGGTAGCTAACTACCTTGTCAGACGGCCAATTATGCGCCCACGTCCACATTTTCCCACTGGGATGATCGACCCGGTATCTATCGACGAGACCATAATCGCCGATCAGATCGACCAGGCTGCGATCGCCCCTTCTCCCGCTAGCGCCCCGCCCCCTGTCTAACTTGGGGTCCAGGATGGCATTCCAGTCCCCCATTAGAACTAGGCGCGAAGAATCGACTAGGAACGGCCCCAACTGCCGAAAAAAGTCACACCGCTCCCCCTGGTCGTTGGGCGCATAAACCGCAACGACCCGAAACGAACCACTTTTCACGGCAATATCGGCCACGATTAACCTGCCCTCGGCATCGGTATGCACAAGGTCCACCTTCGCATCAAGAGTACGTTTGACTAACAAAGAAACTCCTCTGGCCAACCGGTCCCCATATGCTGAATAGACGACAAAGTCATCCTCCAGCACACACGCATCGGAAGTGCAAACAAAGTGGGTCTCTTCGATCGCGGCAACATCTACACCGAAGGACAGGAGATCCCGAAGCAGGCGGGCAGCCTTACCCCGATTTCTCAAGCCCTTCACATTCAAACTGGCTATCTTTATTTCCATTTTCTAGGCCTGCAAATATAAAAAAGAATTAGTGCAAAAACCTTAGACACATACGGGGCGGAAATCTGAGCTGGACAGGACCCCGACGGATTGCCCCAGGCTCCCTACTCCCAACTCTGACGTAATGCGTCCATCCAGGGCAATACCGCCAACGTCCATGGGGTATATTAGTTTGATCGCTCTATATAATGAGGGATGGATCAAAACGGGGACCCTCCCTGCACAAAATTGTCGCAATCTTCTTATACTGGGGTCCTCCATATCGAACATTCTGATGTTCGGGAAGGCCTCTTTAGCTTCAAACAAATGACTCCACACACGCAAGTAAGCCCCCGTGTCCCTTACGCAGGTTATCACTCCTGGCGCCTTAGGAAAGTTACGAGGGTCTTCTGTTGACTTCCCGTCAACCTCGTTCATTTGGAAAAGGAGCCCCGACAGTGCTTTTCTTTGCTTGGTGAGCCCGTTCTTGTAGACTTCTTTGTCTACATGACAAATTGATTCGGGCCCTTCGAAAAGTTTCTTTTTCTTCTTTTTCTTCTCCCTTGAAGGATGGGGAGGGGAAGAAGTGGATGTATGGGGTGGTGTATTTAGAGAACTGGGGGAAGAAGTAGAGGGAGAGGGGGATGGAGTACGTGTATGGGAGGAAGGGAGACTCCTATCTCTAGGGGAAACAGATTGTCTTATGGGCGATGCAGGGAAGGAGTGCCGCCTGGTTCTGTCCATGCTACACTCTGCCCTGCTACGTCCAGAGGTACCTTTTTCTTGCTCTTCAGAGTCTTCCTCCCTACTTCTTTTTAAAGAGGAAGCTCGTGGTGGAGGCATACTTTCTACCTCCATTGGTGCTTCCTGCTGCTGCTCCATCTGTGGATGCTCTTGCTGCTTCTTGGTTTTCTGCTGTGACCGCTGCTGTTGAGGTTGCTGTTGCTTCTTCTGTCGTTGCTGTTGAGGTTGTTCAGGTTGCTTCTGCTGTTGAGGCTGCTGTTCTATTTGCTTCTGTTGCAGTTTAGGTTGATCCTCGGGCCGCTTGTTTTGGCCTTCTTTGGGTTGCTTTTTAAATTCCCCTTCCGTCTGCCTTTTGGGGGGAATCTCCTTCTGGGGTGGAGCCGGCGCACTTTGGGGCTTCCGCCTTTTAGTGACTTCCTTCCACTCGCCTTCCGGATTCGGGGTTTCCTTCTCTGGGGTACTGGTTTTTGCTGCAGGTGCTGGAGGTGGTGGGGCTGGTGTCTTCTCTTTCTTAGGGCACGCCTTTGCCATGTGTCCTGCCTCTCCGCATGACCAACAGAACGGCTTTCTGCCCTCCACCACTACCAACATCCTTCTGTTGCGGCAGATTAATACATTTGGGATGTTCTGGAATCCTTCTCTGTCCAATGTGATGTGGATTTCGAAATCTCCCGTCTCGATTCCTGCCTTACTGCTGATGGCCTTCACTTCGTTAACTTCTCCGAATTCGGCGAAGAAGGCCCCGAGTCTGTCACCGGAAATGTCTATGGGCACCCCATGAACCATCACCTTTGTTCGACGGGTGCCCATATACTCGGTTTGAAGTCTTAAAGACTTTGTATTCAAGACACTGCCGGCTAATTTCTTGGCTTGTTCTTCCGTCTGTAGGAGGAGGTCCCATAGAGCATTTGTTCTTCGTGCTAAAATTTTCGGACAAATGCCTAACGCCTTCAGGGCCTCCTCCATACCCTCCCTGCTCACTCCAACCAGCTTATGAGTCCTCACATCCGAGGTGAGCAAAGAAATGGTACGAGGTTTCACCTCCTCGAATGCCTCGGTGATGGTCAAGAATTCATTGCCACTGAAGGTTTCTTGGAGACGAATTCTTTCGTTTGCGTAAAATACGCCATCCTTTTTTAGCGGGCTATTTTGGCTCCAGGCCGTTTTTTCAGCTGACACCGGTATTGTTAACGGTGTAGCTGGAGTGTCAATGTTTTTCTCAGCCATTTTGGTGAACAAAGTTCACCGCGGCTGACTATAATTTCTTTTCTCACACTTTTTTTTTTTTTTTAAGCTGAAATTTTTAACAAATAAATAAAACCAAATAAAAAAGGTCGGACCGAAATCCGAGAAAAATAAATAAAACCAACAATGAACAGTAAACGAAAAAAGAACAGAATCAAATAAAAGTCGGGGAGGGTAACAGCAAAATAAAAGAAATAAAAAACTAAACAAATATCAAACTGAAAAAAGAAAGTGTTCAAAGAAAAAGAAAGAAAGGGTTCAAAAATGCGTACAAATTAAAAAAAAACGGAAAGAAAGGGTTCAAAAAATGCGTGCAAATTTAAAAAAAAATGTAACTTTCCAACTTAGCTTATAGCTGGTCCAAAAAACACGTAAGACGAACAGGATTCCACTTCCTTCTCGAGATTCACTTGACCTCCCACAGGGCCAGGTTGTGACACAAGGTCGGAGTTTAACGTGGGAAGGGGAGGGGGAATGGACCCGAGTTTTCACCCGGGTCGCAGTGCTTTGGCTTTAGCTAGTCATAGTTGGTCTTGGCTGGTCATAGCTTGTCCAAGCTGGTCATAGCTAGTCAGACGTAGCCACGATACTACCAGCGCAGGGACGAATCCCTGCCGCCGGCCTGTATCGGAAGAAGGAATCCCGGGCCCCATAGGCGATCATTCAGTGAGTAATCTGCGAACAGATACTACACTTTGATCTTAGCCTTGGGATTTACTTGACCTCCCACAGGGCCAGGTTGTGACACAAGGTCGGTGTTTAACGTGGGAAGGGGAGGGGGAATGGACCCGAGTTTTCACCCGGGTCGCAGTGCTTTGGCTTTAGCTAGTCTTGGCTGGTCTTAGCTGGTCATAGCTTGTCCAAGCTGGTCATAGCTAGTCAGACTTAGCCACGATACTACCAGCGCAGGGACGAATCCCTGCCGCCGGCCTGTATCGGAGAAGGAATCCCGGCCCCATAGGCGATCATTCAGAGAGTAATCTGCGAACAGATACTACACTTTGATCTTAGCCTTGGGATTTACTTGACCTCCCACAGGGCCAGGTTGTGACACAAGGTCGGAGTTTAACGTGGGGAGGGAGGGGGAATGGACCCGAGTTTTCACCCGGGTCGCAGTGCTTTGGCTTTAGCTAGTCATAGCTGGTCTTTGGCTGGTCTTAGCTGGTCATAGCTTGTCCAAGCTGGTCAGAGCTGGTCATAGCTAGTCAGACGTAGCCACGATACTACCAGCGCAGGGACCAATCCCTGCCGCCGGCCTGTATCGGAGAAGGAATCCCGGCCCCATAGGCGATCATTCAGTGAGCAATCCGCGAACAGATACTACACTTTGATCTTAGCCTTGAGACCGATTCCACCTCCTTCTCAGGATTTACTTGACCTCCCACAGGGTCAGGTTGTGACACAAGGTCAGGGCTTAATGTGGGAAGGGAGGGGGAATGGACCCGAGTTTACACCCGGGCCGCAGTGCTTTGGCTTTAGCTGGTCTTAGCTTGTCCAAGCTGGTCTTTAGCTGGTCATAGCTAGTCTTAGCCACGATACTACCAGCGCAGGGACCAATCCCCGCCGCCGGCCTGTATCGGGAGAAGGAATCCCGGCCCCATAGGCGATCATTCAGTGAGCAATCTGCGAACAGATACTACACTTTGATCTTAGCCTTGGGATTTACTTGACCTCCCACATGGCCAGGTTGTGACACAAGGTCGGAGTTTAACGTGGGAAGGGAGGGGGAATGGACCCGAGTTTTCACCCGGGTCGCAGTGCTTTGGCTTTAGCTAGTCATAGCTGGTCTTTGGCTGGTCTTAGCTGGTCCAAGCTAGTCAGACTTAGCCACGATACTACCAGCGCAGGGCCGAATCCCAGCCGCCGGCCCGTATCGGAGAGGGAATCCCGGCCCCATAGGCGATCATTCAGTGAGTAATCCGCGAACAGATACTACACTTTGATCTTAGCCTTGGGATTTACTTGACCTCCCACAAGGCCAGGTTGTGACACAAGGTCGGAGTTTAACGTGGGAAGGGAGGGGGAATGGACCCGAGTTTTCACCCGGGTCGCAGTGCTTTGGCTTTAGCTAGTCATAGCTGGTCTTTGGCTGGTCTTAGCTGGTCCAAGCTAGTCAGACTTAGCCACGATACTACCAGCGCAGGGCCGAATCCCAGCCGCCGGCCCGTATCGGAGAGGGAATCCCGGCCCCATAGGCGATCATTCAGTGAGTAATCCGCGAACAGATACTACACTTTGATCTTAGCCTTGGGATTTACTTGACCTCCCACAAGGCCAGGTTGTGACACAAGGTCGGAGTTTAACGTGGGAAGGGAGGGGGAATGGACCCGAGTTTTCACCCGGGTCGCAGTGCTTTGGCTTTAGCTAGTCATAGCTGGTCTTGGCTGGTCTTAGCTGGTCATAGCTTGTCCAAGCTGGTCAGAGCTGGTCATAGCTAGTCAGACGTAGCCACGATACTACCAGCGCAGGGACCAATCCCTGCCGCCGGCCCGTATCGGAGAGGGAATCCCGGCCCCATAGGCGATCATTCAGTGAGTAATCCGCGAACAGATACTACACTTTGATCTTAGCCTTGGGATTTACTTGACCTCCCACAAGGCCAGGTTGTGACACAAGGTCGGAGTTTAACGTGGGAAGGGAGGGGGAATGGACCCGAGTTTTCACCCGGGTCGCAGTGCTTTGGCTTTAGCTAGTCATAGCTGGTCTTGGCTGGTCTTAGCTGGTCATAGCTTGTCCAAGCTGGTCAGAGCTGGTCATAGCTAGTCAGACGTAGCCACGATACTACCAGCGCAGGGACCAATCCCTGCCGCCGGCCTGTATCGGAGGAAGAATCCCGGCCCCATAGGCGATCATTCAGTGAGCAATCCGCGAACAGATACTACACTTTGATCTTAGCCTTGGGATTTACTTGACCTCCCACAGGGCCAGGTTGTGACACAAGGTCGGAGTTTAACGTGGGGAGGGAGGGGGAATGGACCCGAGTTTTCACCCGGGTCGCAGTGCTTTGGCTTTAGCTAGTCATAGCTGGTCTTGGCTGGTCTTAGCTGGTCATAGCTTGTCCAAGCTGGTCATAGCTAGTCAGACTTAGCCACGATACTACCAGCGCAGGGACGAATCCCTGCCGCCGGCCTGTATCGGAGAAGGAATCCCGGCCCCATAGGCGATCATTCAGCGAGTAATCCGCGAACAGATACTACACTTTGATCTTAGCCTTGAGACCGAGGGATTCCTCCTCCTTCTCAGGATTTATTCGTATAAAATACAAATTGTGGCACGTGGCCTAGAGAGGGGGGGGTAAGGCTGGTCTTGACTAACTATCCTATACCTAGCTAATCAGATTCGTGACCCATTCATACATTACAATTGACGCATTCACCACAAGAATTCGTCCATCACCATTCGATCCTCTGAACACCATAATACCACATCCACACCAGGGGGGACCTACAAAAAAGCGCCCCATTTAATGATAATGAAAATACATAAAAATATCGTCGTGAGCGGATGAAAGGGGAGGGAGATGAACCCGATAACAAACTAAAATTTCAACAAAATCTTAAACTAAAACATAATTGATGTTAGTAGGGCCCGTCCAACCCTCAAAATAGAGAGGCCGCTGTATTCTGGCCAGAGGACAAAATCAAGAGGCACTCTCGCTAAGGGAGTGGGAAAGAGATAAAATAACTGGGACGTGGGGAAGTAAAAGGCTGATCCAGTTGAGATGAAAAGGAGGCCAAAACAAACTGGGGAGGTTGGGAATCTCGACTTGGATCATAACTAAAATGAAGGCCGGGAAACAGGCCGGGAACAACAGTTACTCATATTAACTAGGTACACTTAAGCATGTCTAACCTAACAGAGGGGAGGGTTCCACAGGAAACCACCCCGATGTGACTTTGGTTGACCTAGAAAAGAAAATCAAGGCTAACCCCGTTCAAACGAACCAAGCTCGCCTCTTTTACCCACCTTTCAGTGAAGACTGTCGAATGCAATCGTTTTCTATCAGTTCTAATCTTCATCTTGAGCTGATGCTCAAAGAATCGGATCAGATCCTGATGCGAAAGACTATTGCCTCGCAAGACCTCCTCCATTCGCGTCGTCCATATCACCATTCGAGCCGTGGCTAGCAGCGTTAGAAACACCATTCGTTTCACCCCGGAATACGGGGGCGACACATTGTCACACGCGTATGCGCGATCAATGGACACGAGTTCTTCGGGAGCGAGACGAGCCGTCAGCTCGCCGACATGGTCCCATAAGGGGCGGACCCGGGGGCAATGGTAGAAGGCGTGCGCAGCCGTTTCCTCTAAGCCAAGGCCACACCGATCACAGTCTGGCAAATCCGCCAAGCCCCATATGAAAGCCATGTCGTTGAGAGGCAGCCGATTCCGAGCCAATCGCCAGGTAAGCGAAAACTCAGGGTTACTGAGATAATCCGCCGCTGGCGCCCAAGACCAGTAGGAGCGATACTGCTCCTCCGAACAGTCGAGCGTATCACGTAGAGAATCCTTCGCGCGACCCTCCACTAATTCCCGATAGAAGACCTTCCTAGGCCGTGAAAGGTCACTGGACCGCGGAATAGCCCTCAAGGCTGACCGACACTCGCTGAGGAAAAGCGATTCATCTCGAGACTTACAATGGCGCTCAGCCTTCGAGATGGGGGGATTGATGGTAAGGCTAGGGAAGGCGTCCCTAACAATCCCCTCCAGAATCGGATCTCCTCTAGTCAATGCGCGGCGTAGGAAAGCCAAGCGAGAGGCACGGATGTGACTCTCCAAGTGTGGCATTCCCAGCCCCCCATGACACGGACGTTTGGTGCAGACTCGTCTGTCGACCCTGTTGGCGCGTCCCCTCCACAAAATGGAGGATAGCGCCTGCTCGAGCGCCGTCATCTGGGCCTCACAGAGAGGAAGTACTGACAATCGATAAAGAATCAGGGGGAAAATGTATGTAACACACACCTCCGCCCTGCCCTTTACGGACAACCTCCGTCGATTCCAAGTCTTACCGGCAGAAACGACCTTTGCTAGTACTTCAGACCAATTTTTCTTCAGCTGGAGGTCGGGTCCAAACCACACTCCAAGAATGCGGACAGGACCGTCCGTCCAACCGAAGCGGCCCGGAAGATCACGCCCCTTCCAGGCACCTAACCGCAAGCCGGAAGACTTGTCGCGGTTTATCTTGGCCCCTGTCACCTTCTCGTACCGATCAAGCGCCTTCTGCACCGCCTCAATGTCGTTAAGGGACGACACGAAAGCGGATACGTCATCGGCGTACGCGGAAACCCTGGCTCGAGACCCTCCAGGAACGGCGATCCCGCGTAGGGCCGGACTGCACGCCTCGTCCTTCAGCCGGCGCAGGAGAGGCTCCAACGCCAAAGCGTAAAGGAGAGGCGACAGCGGACAACCCTGACGAACCGACCTCGACAGAACAAAAGCGCCCGACAACTTTCCGTTCACCTGTACCACAGCACTGGGGGAGCGATACAGGAGGCTAACCCAGCGGCAGAAGTCGGGTGCGAATCCGGCGGCCTGCAGGACAGTAGCAAGGTAGCGATGGTCGACCCTATCAAATGCCTTGGACTGATCCAAATTGATCAGCGCGGCTTCTTCGTCGTCTTTTACGCCCTCTACGATCGTGCGGATCAAATGCAGGTTGCTCTGAATTGTTCGGCCCCTCACAGAACAAGTCTGCTCAGGTCCCAACAGAGACTCGGCAACTGACTGCAAACGCTCCTGCAGGATCTTGGCCATAATCTTTAACTCTGTGTTTAGCAGAGTTATGGGCCTATAATCATCTAGTTTCCCCCCAACACCCTTGCCCTTTTTCAACAGAGTGATCACACCCCTGGAAATGCGATTGGGGATGGACCCCGACCGAAACCAGTTGTTGAACACTGCTGTCAAAATCGGAACAAAGATGTGCGACAGCCTCAAGTACAATTCATAGGGCAAACCATCCAGACCGGGCGACTTGCCTCTGCCGACCCTCTTCAGTGCCTCATAGACTTCGCCCTCCGTGATCTCTCCCTCGCAGCTAGCCGCTTCAGTCGGCGCAAGCCGAGGAAAGTCAGCCAAATAGCTGCGAAACTCCTCCTCACGGAGACCAGGCTCCTTGGTAAAGCGGCTCTCGAAATGCCGCCGAAACGCCTCGCACATGTCGTCAGTCGACCGCAGAGTACGCCCCTCCGGGGTTTCGACTTGACGAACGTAACGATCACCACCTCGACGGATTTCTTCCCGACGCAGATCTGCGCCCAGGTTCACAGCTTCGTTAGACATCTTACTTAACTTATGCCTAATTACCTGACCCATGTAACGATCGCTATTCGACCGCTGCAGGGCCTCCCTAGCTAGGGCTATCTCTAGGGGATCCCCTCCAGCCTCCGCCCGGGAGAAATTAGACTTAAGTGTCTTCACCTTCTCAGCCTTATCTAGAGCGAGCCGCTTGCTGAAATCGGTGGTGAAAGACCTAATTCTATCTTTCAGTTTTTCCCACCACCTATTCCCGACAACCGCCCCCACTAGCTCCCGCTGCACTAATTTAATTAGCTGCTCCCGGAAGTCCCGCCTGTCCAGTAAGGACAGATTGAACTTCCAGTAACCAGCCATTCTAGGCCTATGTTCTAACGCCACACGGGCACAAACGAGTTTGTGGTCCGTGTAGCCTACCCAGTGGAACGTGGGACAATCTAACAGGTCTATGTCGGCCCTACGAACTAACATTCTGTCAAGGTAGCTAACCACCTTGTCAGACGGCCAATTATGCGCCCACGTCCACATTTTCCCACTGGGATGATCGACCCGGTATCTATCGACGAGACCATAATCGCCGATCAGATCGACCAGGCTGCGATCGCCCCTTCTCCCGCTAGCGCCCCGCCCCCTGTCTAACTTGGGGTCCAGGATGGCATTCCAGTCCCCCATTAGAACTAGGCGCGAAGAATCGACTAGGAACGGCCCTAACTGCCGAAAAAAGTCACACCGCTCCCCCTGGTCGTTGGGCGCATAAACCGCAACGACCCGAAACGAACCACTTTTCACGGCAATATCGGCCACGATTAACCTGCCCTCGGCATCGGTATGCACAAGGTCCACCTTCGCATCAAGAGTACGTTTGACTAACAAAGAAACTCCTCTGGCCAACCGGTCCCCATATGCTGAATAGACGACAAAGTCATCCTCCAGCACACACGCATCGGAAGTGCAAACAAAGTGGGTCTCTTCGATCGCGGCAACATCTACACCGAAGGACAGGAGATCCCGAAGCAGGCGGGCAGCCTTACCCCGATTTCTCAAGCCCTTCACATTCAAACTGGCTATCTTTATTTCCATTTTCTAGGCCTGCAAATATAAAAAAGAATTAGTGCAAAAACCTTAGACACATACGGGGCGGAAATCTGAGCTGGACAGGACCCCGACGGATTGCCCCAGGCTCCCTACTCCCAACTCTGACGTAATGCGTCCATCCAGGGCAATACCGCCAACGTCCATGGGGTATATTAGTTTGATCGCTCTATATAATGAGGGATGGATCAAAACGGGGACCCTCCCTGCACAAAATTGTCGCAATCTTCTTATACTGGGGTCCTCTATATCGAACATTCTGATGTTCGGGAAGGCCTCTTTAGCTTCAAACAAATGACTCCACACACGCAAGTAAGCCCCCGTGTCTCTTACGCAGGTTATCACTCCTGGCGCCTTAGGAAAGTTACGAGGGTCTTCTGTTGACTTCCCGTCAACCTCGTTCATTTGGAAAAGGAGCCCCGACAGTGCTTTTCTTTGCTTGGTGAGCCCGTTCTTGTAGACTTCTTTGTCTACATGACAAATTGATTCGGGCCCTTCGAAAAGTTTCTTTTTCTTCTTTTTCTTCTCCCTTGAAGGATGGGGAGGGGAAGAAGTGGATGTATGGGGTGGTGTATTTAGAGAACTGGGGGAAGAAGTAGAGGGAGAGGGGGATGGAGTACGTGTATGGGAGGAAGGGAGACTCCTATCTCTAGGGGAAACAGATTGTCTTATGGGCGATGCAGGGAAGGAGTGCCGCCTGGTTCTGTCCATGCTACACTCTGCCCTGCTACGTCCAGAGGTACCTTTTTCTTGCTCTTCAGAGTCTTCCTCCCTACTTCTTTTTAAAGAGGAAGCTCGTGGTGGAGGCATACTTTCTACCTCCATTGGTG
The DNA here is from genome assembly GCA_964036315.1 of Acanthosepion esculentum. Classification (NCBI taxonomy): domain Eukaryota; kingdom Metazoa; phylum Mollusca; class Cephalopoda; order Sepiida; family Sepiidae; genus Acanthosepion; species Acanthosepion esculentum. The sequence goes on along the minus strand of OZ038519.1, from coordinate 58,309,131 downwards.
CTTCCTGCTGCTGCTCCATCTGTGGATGCTCTTGCTGCTTCTTGGTTTTCTGCTGTGACCGCTGCTGTTGAGGCTGCTGTTGCTTCTTCTGTCGTTGCTGTTGAGGTTGTTCAGCTTGCTTCTGCTGTTGAGGCTGCTGTTCTATTTGCTTCTGTTGCAGTTTAGGTTGATCCTCGGGCCGCTTGTTTTGGCCTTCTTTGGGTTGCTTTTTAAATTCCCCTTCCGTCTGCCTTTTTGGGGGAATCTCCTTCTGGGGTGGAGCCGGCGCACTTTGGGGCTTCCGCCTTTTAGTGACTTCCTTCCACTCGCCTTCCGGATTCGGGGTTTCCTTCTCTGGGGTACTGGTTTTTGCTGCAGGTGCTGGAGGTGGTGGGGCTGGAGTCTTCTCTTTCTTAGGGCACGCCTTTGCCATGTGTCCTGCCTCTCCGCATGACCAACAGAACGGCTTTCTGCCCTCCACCACTACCAACATCCTTCTGTTGCGGCAGATTAATACGTTTGGGATGTTCTGGAATCCTTCTCTGTCCAATGTGATGTGGATTTCGAAATCTCCCGTCTCGATTCCTGCCTTACTGCTGATGGCCTTCACTTCGTTAACTTCTCCGAATTCGGCAAAGAAGGCCCCGAGTCTGTCACCGGAAATGTCTATGGGCACCCCATGAACCATCACCTTTGTTCGACGGGTGCCCATATACTCGGTTTGTAGTCTTAAAGACTTTGTATTCAAGACACTGCCGGCTAATTTCTTGGCTTGTTCTTCTGTGTGTAGGAGGAGGTCCCATAGAGCATTTGTTCTTCGTGCTAAAATTTTCGGACAAATGCCTAACGCCTTCAGGGCCTCCTCCATACCCTCCCTGCTCACTCCAACCAGCTTATGAGTCTTGACATCCGAGGTGAGCAAAGAAATGGTACGAGGTTTCACCTCCTCGAATGCCTCGGTGATTGTTAAGAATTCATTGCCACTGAAGGTTTCTTGGAGACGAATTCTTTCGTTAGCGTAAAATACGCCATCCTTTTTTAGCGGGCTATTTTGGCTCCAGGCCGTTTTTTCAGCTGACACCGGTATTGTTAACGGTGTAGCTGGAGTGTCAATGTTTTTCTCAGCCATTTTGGTGAACAAAGTTCACCGCGGCTGACTATACTTTCTTTTCTCACACTTTTCTTTTTTTTTTTTAAGCAGAAATTTTTAACAAATAAATAAAACCAAATAAAAAAGGTCGGACCGAAATCCGAGAAAAATAAATAAAACCAACAATGAACAGTAAACGAAAAAGAACAGAATCAAATAAAAGTCGGGGAGGGTAACAGCAAAATAAAAGAAATAAAAAAAAAAACTAAACAAATATCAAACTGAAAAAAGAAAGTGTTCAAAGAAAAAGAAAGAAAGGGTTCAAAAATGCGTACAAATTAAAAAAAAACGGAAAGAAAGGGTTCAAAAAATGCGTGCAAATTTAAAAAAAAATGTAACTTTCCAACTTAGCTTATAGCTGGTCCAAAAAACACGTAAGACGAACAGGATTCCACTTCCTTCTCGAGATTCACTTGACCTCCCACAGGGCCAGGTTGTGACACAAGGTCGGAGTTTAACGTGGGAAGGGGAGGGGGAATGGACCCGAGTTTTCACCCGGGTCGCAGTGCTTTGGCTTTAGCTAGTCATAGTTGGTCTTGGCTGGTCATAGCTTGTCCAAGCTGGTCATAGCTAGTCAGACGTAGCCACGATACTACCAGCGCAGGGACGAATCCCTGCCGCCGGCCTGTATCGGAAGAAGGAATCCCGGGCCCCATAGGCGATCATTCAGTGAGTAATCTGCGAACAGATACTACACTTTGATCTTAGCCTTGGGATTTACTTGACCTCCCACAGGGCCAGGTTGTGACACAAGGTCGGTGTTTAACGTGGGAAGGGGAGGGGGAATGGACCCGAGTTTTCACCCGGGTCGCAGTGCTTTGGCTTTAGCTAGTCTTGGCTGGTCTTAGCTGGTCATAGCTTGTCCAAGCTGGTCATAGCTAGTCAGACTTAGCCACGATACTACCAGCGCAGGGACGAATCCCTGCCGCCGGCCTGTATCGGAGAAGGAATCCCGGCCCCATAGGCGATCATTCAGAGAGTAATCTGCGAACAGATACTACACTTTGATCTTAGCCTTGGGATTTACTTGACCTCCCACAGGGCCAGGTTGTGACACAAGGTCGGAGTTTAACGTGGGGAGGGAGGGGGAATGGACCCGAGTTTTCACCCGGGTCGCAGTGCTTTGGCTTTAGCTAGTCATAGCTGGTCTTTGGCTGGTCTTAGCTGGTCATAGCTTGTCCAAGCTGGTCAGAGCTGGTCATAGCTAGTCAGACGTAGCCACGATACTACCAGCGCAGGGACCAATCCCTGCCGCCGGCCTGTATCGGAGAAGGAATCCCGGCCCCATAGGCGATCATTCAGTGAGCAATCCGCGAACAGATACTACACTTTGATCTTAGCCTTGAGACCGATTCCACCTCCTTCTCAGGATTTACTTGACCTCCCACAGGGTCAGGTTGTGACACAAGGTCAGGGCTTAATGTGGGAAGGGAGGGGGAATGGACCCGAGTTTACACCCGGGCCGCAGTGCTTTGGCTTTAGCTGGTCTTAGCTTGTCCAAGCTGGTCTTTAGCTGGTCATAGCTAGTCTTAGCCACGATACTACCAGCGCAGGGACCAATCCCCGCCGCCGGCCTGTATCGGGAGAAGGAATCCCGGCCCCATAGGCGATCATTCAGTGAGCAATCTGCGAACAGATACTACACTTTGATCTTAGCCTTGGGATTTACTTGACCTCCCACAAGGCCAGGTTGTGACACAAGGTCGGAGTTTAACGTGGGAAGGGAGGGGGAATGGACCCGAGTTTTCACCCGGGTCGCAGTGCTTTGGCTTTAGCTAGTCATAGCTGGTCTTTGGCTGGTCTTAGCTGGTCCAAGCTAGTCAGACTTAGCCACGATACTACCAGCGCAGGGCCGAATCCCAGCCGCCGGCCCGTATCGGAGAGGGAATCCCGGCCCCATAGGCGATCATTCAGTGAGTAATCCGCGAACAGATACTACACTTTGATCTTAGCCTTGGGATTTACTTGACCTCCCACAAGGCCAGGTTGTGACACAAGGTCGGAGTTTAACGTGGGAAGGGAGGGGGAATGGACCCGAGTTTTCACCCGGGTCGCAGTGCTTTGGCTTTAGCTAGTCATAGCTGGTCTTGGCTGGTCTTAGCTGGTCATAGCTTGTCCAAGCTGGTCAGAGCTGGTCATAGCTAGTCAGACGTAGCCACGATACTACCAGCGCAGGGACCAATCCCTGCCGCCGGCCTGTATCGGAGGAAGAATCCCGGCCCCATAGGCGATCATTCAGTGAGCAATCCGCGAACAGATACTACACTTTGATCTTAGCCTTGGGATTTACTTGACCTCCCACAGGGCCAGGTTGTGACACAAGGTCGGAGTTTAACGTGGGGAGGGAGGGGGAATGGACCCGAGTTTTCACCCGGGTCGCAGTGCTTTGGCTTTAGCTAGTCATAGCTGGTCTTGGCTGGTCTTAGCTGGTCATAGCTTGTCCAAGCTGGTCATAGCTAGTCAGACTTAGCCACGATACTACCAGCGCAGGGACGAATCCCTGCCGCCGGCCTGTATCGGAGAAGGAATCCCGGCCCCATAGGCGATCATTCAGCGAGTAATCCGCGAACAGATACTACACTTTGATCTTAGCCTTGAGACCGAGGGATTCCTCCTCCTTCTCTCTCGTCTTCCGGTATCAACCATTATTTATAGTTGGTAGTCACCTATGCAGATTAGGTGGATTCCACCACAACAGTTATTTTAGCAATACTTAAAACTAGGAACATTAAACTTTATAACATTTTTTACAGATTATTTCTATCGCAAATACAAATAAAGTTATAATTTTTAAAAACATTTGCCAACTGATTTACAGTAATGCCTGAAATGACATTAGTTATTTTAGCTATACTTAAAACTAGGTACATTAAACTTTATACCATTTTTTACAGATTATTTCTATCGCAAATACAAATAAAGTTATAATTTTTAAAAACATTTGCCAACTGATTTACAGTAATGCCTGAAATCACATTAGTTATTTTAGCGATACTTAAAACTAGGTACATTAAACTTTATACCATTTTTTACAGATTATTTCTATCGCAAATACAAATAAAGTTATAATTTTTAAAAACATTTGCCAACTGATTTACAGTAATGCCTGAAATGACATTAGTTATTTTAGCGATACTTAAAACTAGGTACATTAAACTTTATAACATTTTTTACAGATTATTTCTATCGCAGATACAAATAAAGTTATACATTTTTAAAACATTTGCCAACTGATTTACAGTAATGCCTGAAATCACATTAGTTATTTTAGCTATACTTAAAACTAGGTACATTAAACTTTATAACATGTTTTACAGATTATTTCTATCGCAAATACAAATAAAGTTATAAATTTTTAAAACATTTGCCAACTGATTTACAGTAATGCCTGAAATCACATTAGTTATTTTAGCTATACTTAAAACTAGGTACATTAAACTTTATAACATTTTTTACAGATTATTTCTATCGCAAATACAAATAAAGTTATAAATGCTTTAAAGTGCGCACGAACTTTATGGACACCTTGTATTTAAACTTGCACCTTTTTATCTTTCAGTAACAAGAAAATATATATTCAATATTCAGCAGGTCAAGGGAGACAACTCTTACTTAATCTCTAATATTAAACTATGACAGAAATTTACGATGTAAAATATTATTTAATCTGAACTGATTACTTCTTTGAAAATCCTTTTACTGACAGGAACACTGAACAAACTCTTTATCTGTCCTAATTATAAATGCTTTATTGTTGTTTTTCTAAAAAGGAATATTGTTTGTTTTTTATTTTGTCGTTGATGACCTTGTGCTATACCTAAAGTTAAATGTTTGTGGACAAGTTTATTTTCACGCAGCCAACACAAATAATACCTTCTGATATATAAATATTTTTCCTAATAAGCAACTCCTTCGCAACATATAAATGACAATAGGAAAACTGTCGTAGTTGCCGACGCGTTTCGTCCAATGTGGACTTTCTCAAGTCAAAAAACGAAATGAATTTATTTAAACAAAGTAACTAATAATAATAATAAAAACAAAATGTCCTTAGCAACTGGAAGAATTTTGAGAATGTTATTTTCATACTGTTAACTGAAAATTACGTCAATTCCTGTCGCGTGTGGAGATATTGTTTTTATTGCTGTATTGACGGATTCAGCCATTTTCTTTTGACTTTTTGATACTGTTCTGTACGTGTGTTTGGGAGAGTAGTAATTTTGTTAAGAAAGGTGAAATAGGAAAAAAGCCTGGGCGTAGATTAATATTTGGGTAATATTTTCAGTTAACAGTATGAAAATAGCGTTCTCTAAATTCTTCCTGTCGCTAAGGAGATTTTGTTTTTGTTATTATTAGTTATTTTGTTTAAATAAATTCACACACACACACACACACACACACACACACACACACACACACACACACACACATAACGTAAAGAGCCAGGTAAACCTACCTATGCTTCACCAACACGGATCGTCAAGGCAATCTGGCTAAAGAGGTGGAACAGAATATATATATATATATATATATATATATATATATATATATATATATATATATATATATATATATATATATATATATATATATATATAGCTTACAACATAAAAACATAAAACAACCATGGCCACGTAATTAACTAAGAAAAAAAAAACTGGGATTCTGGACGATTGTTTTCGCCTCAATTACAGGTTCTTAGTTTTTTTCTTTTTTTATCCCTTATTTTATCTTAGGAATTGGTTTGTTCAATTATAAGCCAAATTACCTAAGGTTTTTCCAAACGTGTATAACTACATATATATATATATAACTATATATATATATAACTATATATATATATATTTTTTTTTGAATTCTCATATACTTGTATTTTGATTGGTCATTCTATTTTATGTAACAGCGTTTACCCCTAGAGAAGGATCGTTAATTAATTTGAAACTGTTAAAACCATTTATTCTACATTCAACATCATCACTTGATAAGATAACAGAAGTGTTGAAACAAAATCGCTATTTTTGTAGTGATTTTATAACATATTTATGTTATAATATTTAAATAAATAATTATATATATATATATATATATATATATATATATATATATATATATATATATATATATATATATATATACAACAATTACGAGTAGTAAGTTCCATCTTCACTGTGTGCCTCCTACTTTCGGCCTTGTGCCACATCTAAGCTACGCTTGTAAAATCACTATTTAACATTAGATGTCTGAATATATATATATATATATATATATTTGAATATATATATATATATATATATATATATATATATATATATATATGTATTCAAACATATAATGTTAAATAGTGATTTTCCATATATATATAATTTTGAATATATATATATATACATATATATATTCAAACATATATATATATATATATATATATATATATATATATATATATATATATATATATATTCAAACATATAATGTTAAATAGTGATTTTCCAAGCGTAGCTTAGATGTGGCACAAGGCCGAAAGTAGGGGGCACACAGTGAGGATCGATCTCACTACTCGTAATTGTTCTAGCGAGAAAAACTTGCTAACTACTGCACCGCCTCGAGGACCCCAATATATTTTGTCAAATATAACAGACAGCGAATTTCTATTATGTTTTACATATATATATATATATATATATATATATATATATATATATATATATATATATATATATATATATATATATATATATATATGTATTTAAAGACATTTTTATGTTTAACATTCTTTTTACAGATACAAGTATTTAAGTAAATGCTCTTTTTACATAAACAGTATTAAATAAAAATTACCGGCCTGAATGTCCGAGAAATTTTCAGTCGTCGGAGGACGAATATTTTCTATGAAGATTTCTCGGACATTCAGGCCGGTAAATGTTGTTTAATACTGTTTATTATAAAACAGAGCATTTACTTAAATACTTGTATCTATAAAAAGAATGTTAAACATAGAAATGTCTTAAAATAATTGTCGAACTTTGTCCATTTCATAATATATATATATATATATATATATATATATATATATATATATATATATATAATATGGAGAAAACAACTGAAAAGTTGCAAATTAAAAGAAAAAAATTGAATGTTTTTTTGTGAAAGTATTTATTTATATTTTTATATATATATATATTTGATATTTCAGATCGCCCCGATCTTTCGTCAGAAATTAATTATATATATATATATATATATATATATATATAATAATTGACATAATTTATTTTATTTGTCTAAAAAATATTTCAGTATGGATAAAAATAGCCAGAGCAAAATTGAAAGGGGAAATCACTCTAAATAACATCATTGAAGAATTACCTCCCTTGAACTGTTAATGCTTCATATTACGTTGAATCATAAATAATTTCCTTTTTGTTGCGCTTTGACGTGGTTCGCAAGCTTGTCTCGCTAGAATAGTTACGACTGAGAAGTAAGTTCGATCCTCATTGGGTGCCCCCTACTTTTGGCCTTGTGCCACATCTAAGCTACGCTTGGAAAATCTCTATAACTTATAACATAAGGGACACTTCGTAGTGGTGTAATGGGTAGCAAGGTTGTTCCGCTAGGTCAATCACGACTGAGTTGTGTCTTCAATCCTCATTGGGTACTCCACAATTTCGGTCATGTACCACATTTAGGCTACGCTTGGAAAATCATTATAAGGGAACTTTGTCATGGTGTAAGTGTTAGTAAGATTGTCTGGCTAGATCAATTATGACTGAGTCATGTGTTCGACCCTCACTGGGTGCTAAATATATTCGGCCTTGTGCCACGTCTAATCTAGCTTTACACAATCCCTTTAAGTAATATCTGTTTTGGGGAACCAATTGTAATGACAAATGGTGTTATTTGTTCCTTAAATGTATCATAAGAGGCGATGAGAAATGGGTTGCATACATCAATATACAATGGAAAGGCAGTGGATTGACAAAGATAAAACTCCACAAGCAACCCCCAAACTCTGAACTACATGGAAGAAAAGTAATGTCGTGTGTTTGGTAGGATCGATGTGGTACTATTCAAGTTCTTAAAATTCTATGAAACACTAACTGCACACTTATATGTCTCGCAGATGCAACATGTCAATAAAGGTTTGTACGACCAGCACTCACTAACTGTTGTTCCTATCCATTGCATACACCAAGAACAACACATAAAACTATCTTGGAACTCGGTTGGTCTGTTCTACCCTCAGCCGCCGTCTTCATCTGACCTTGCATCAATCGATTATAACCTTTTTCGATATCGCATCTTTGGCGAACGTGTGTCAGTACAGACACAACAAGAAACCCTGGGTCGCGTGCTGACATGTTTGTCGAAGTGAGTCACATCAGGGTTTTCCCCGTTAGCAGCAGAACAGTTTGGCATGTTCAGATACAGGCCTCTCTGCTACTTGTTCAGATCCGGGTCTTTGTCAACTGTTTTATGTCAGTAAAAGTAAATTGAAAACCAGCTGTGGGCTGTTGGCGAGACTCGGTATCTTGCAAAGACGATTCCTTGACGCATTTTCTTCCGGGAGTTGTGTCCTGTGGTGTCTGAGGCAGTGGCCTCATTCGTCATTACACAGTTTTGTTTTTTCCCCGTCTTTTCTTTATCCGTTTGTTACCCCTTAATTTTTAAGAGAATAATATGTTAAGTGTTTCCCCCAACTACAACACACCCTTACTTTATTTTATATATATATATATATATATATATATATATATATATATATATATATATATATATATATATATATATATGTGCAGGTATGAAGAAAAATAGGAAAGAACATGTTAGGTAGATAATCCGGAGTTCTTTAGTATTTTTGCTTTTATTTTCAAAAAGACAATGCTCCATACAGAAGTAGAGCTTATATTATAATAATTAAAAAAAATATGATTCCTTCGCTACATAAGAGTTCTCATGTTTCAAAAGCGAGTGCCGAGACCCTCAATATAATTTTTGAAATTAAGTTGAATTAAGGTGTCTGGTCTCGCTTCATCGTCAAGCGAGAATTTGGGAATAAGCTATCCTGTGGTTTGCGCGTGTTTATAAGTAATGTCTCTTGCAAGATTAGTTACTATGGAAACGGCTAGGGTCGGCCATATTGGTTAGGTGGTCGAAGAGTTAAGAGTTAATGTCAGGTTATGTTGGGGTCCCTATTTCAAATCTGATAGTAGTGGTCGCCGTCTAGTTGGTCTAAAGGCATTTTATGGCCTTGCGGCAGGTCGTTAAGTGTCGAGAGGATTCTGTTTCATTATTATCTGTCTATTAATCTCTCTATTTATTTGTTTATTCAAATGGCTATTTCTTATACGAACGTGTTGAAATGGATTACAATTTGTTTTTTTGACGACTCCACAAAGGGTTTTTGTATTTAATGATTGGGCTGAGCTTTTAAGGCTTTTAATAAACTATAGAATTTATTTGTTTATATGTTGTTTTTTTTTGTTAATTATTTAATGCGAAAATTTGTTGATGTCGGCAAAAAACCGTTAACTCCTGCCTATGGTTTAATAACTTTTCATTATTTAGAAACTGTGTAGTTTTTCATGTAGGCATAAAGGGCATGGGTCATCCCAGGTTTTACAAGTTCTTGTTCTATTTATTATTTTCCATTTTACTTTCGGTGTTTTATTCGTTTCTTTTAAATGCCAGAAATATTGGGATAGAGATGTCTGATTTCTGTTTTGAATATTGTTGAAGGAGCTCTTGTGTTGTCTCAATCTAATTTTAAATTTATTCTTCGTTGACCCAATGTATATCCTGTCAGTGTTAGGACTCTCAATGGATGAGATGGTGCATTGGTATACCACGGATTTAGTGAGGCATTTGTTTTCTAACGGGCAGTCATTAGGGTTTCAACAATCACATAATCTTTCATTATTTTTGTCTAATTGCAGTTTAGGAGTTTTATTGACACTGCGTGTTTTTCCAGGATTTTATTATTATGTTTTTTTATGATTCTTTCTAGATTTTCTGTGCAGCTGTAACTTAATTTTAAGGTGTTTTTATTAAAGATCTCGCTAATTTTGCTATTAGTGGGAAAGTGTTTTCTAATTAAAGCTAGGAACTTATTCCCAAGTTTAGTACTGACCATTTGGTTGAACGGAGGGGTATACCATATGATCCCCTTGTATGTACACCCTAAGTCAAACCACCATCCATCTATAATTAAGCATATAACCACATCAATAGAGAAAAGAATAAGCATAAACTCCGCAAATAAGGAAATATTCCGACAACATAGTAATTTTTATAACACAGCCCTGAAAAATAGCGGATACAAAAGCGCTGACATAAGCTATACAATCAATAGTACCAATAGTAAGAAAAACAGGAAAAGAAAGATCATATGGTATACCCCTCCGCTCAACCAAATGGTCAGTACTAAACTAGAGAAGAAGAAGAAGAAGAAGAAGAAGAAGAAGAAGAAGAATAATATATATGAAGAAATATTGTCTTAAAGTGTGCTATATTTATGGGATAAAGTGCTCAATATCAGAGATAGAGCGTGTGTAAATATAAAAGTGAAAATAGAAGTCAACACTTAGAGGCGACAGGCTGATTCATGCTAGATACAATCGTCAGGCCACCGATTGCATCTAGCATGAAACAGACTGTCGCCTCTCTCTCTCACTCTCTCTCTTTCTCTCCCTCTCTCTCTATATATATTGCACACACACACATACACACACACACACACACACACATATATATATATATATGTATATATAAATCTATTGAATTTCCGCAAAATATATACTTCGTGTTGGAATGCACAGATAAATGAATTTAGTAGACGAAAATAACATATGACTGAAAACAGTATCTATCTATCTATCTATCTATCTATCTATCTATCTATCTATCTATCTATCTATCTATCTTAATCTGTTCGTATCTATCTACCAAGCTATCTGAGTCTGTTCCTATCTATCTATCTATCTATCTATCTATCTATCTATCTATCTATCTATCTATGTAAGAAACTATTACAGTATGTCCATATCTATCTATCTATCTATCTATCTATCTTATTCTGCTCACATCTAGAAGTCTGCTGAAATGCTACGTAATAGTTATGCTTTTATACGGCATTAAATGCGGCATAATTTTCTCTCAGATGAAGTTGAGACAACTTTATATATATATATATATATATATATATATATATATATATATATATATATTTAAGCAAATATGTGGATATAGATCCGACGGTATGATGAAAATGTGGAAAAGACAAAGCAAAATCCGAATATGTGAGTTTACTGTTTTTTACTTTGTTTTTGTTTTTGTTATTCTGATATTCTTAACTGCCTCCTTGGACTGCCAAAACACGGAGTTTACTTTACCCAAGAGGTATATGAACGCCTTAAAATCCCTGTCTACGAACAGTGATATCACTATATCTCCTTCGGATAAAGGTGGAGGGGTCGTGGTCATGGACACCGCTGCGTACAACCAGAAAATGTTGGACTTGCTCAATGACAGAGACACTTATGAACAGATCTCTCCTCTACAGGTTTCTAAAAATCTTAAAGAATTCAATAAGTCCTATAAGAGTCTGATTCGTAATGAAGATAAGATTTGGCTTTCCCTTATTAATTACCACCCCACCATCCCTAAAATCTATGGGCTCCCCAAAACCCATAAACCTGAAATTCCTCTAGGGCCCATCATTTCGGGCATAGGCTCAGCCCCTCATAACATTGCTAGGTTTCTAACTAAATTTCTCACCCCAATTCTGGGCACCATAAGTGTAAAGAATTCAGGCGCTCTTCTCAATATGTTAAGCAATATTGACATAAGAAACAAATCCCTAGCCAGTTTAGACGTTAAATCCCTATTCACTAATGTACCTGTGGATAAATGCATTACACGGTTAGAGGACCACCTTAAGAAAACTGATTTTAAGCTACCTATTCCCATCTCAATATGCATCAAATTATGCACCCTATGCACATCTCATTGTTACTTCCAGCATAACGATGTCTATTACAAACAAATATTTGGCTTACCAATGGGGAGTCCTCTCTCTGGATTCCTAGCATGCATATTTCTAGAATTTCTCGAGTCTGGACCTTTCAAATATATAATCCCTGATGATACACATTACTTCCGTTACATCGATGACATTTTATTCATTTACCCACAGAAACAGGATTTAAACAAAATCACTGATAGATTGAATAGAGTAGAACCTACTATAAAATTTACCCACGAACTTGAATCTAATAATTCTCTACCTTTTCTAGACATACTACTTACTAGAAATAATAACAAACTAGAATTCAAAGTATATCGTAAACCCACATGCAAAAACGACTATTTACACTTTTACTCTCACAATGATACTAGGACTAAGAGAGGTGTTATTATTGGATTTTACTTGAGAGCTCTTCGAATATGCTCAGCAAAGTATTTAGATGACGAATTTAGTTATATCGAGGATACCTTCTCAAGCCTTTCGTATCCGAGACAATTAATACTCGGCGCTAAGCATAAAGCCTTGAAAATTCACAAAGTTCGTTCATCGGGCAAGATAACATACCAACTACTACTACTACATCTAAGGTAGGGAGAGACACACTTTCAGCTGCCCTTGATAAGCCTATTGGCCGCATCTTTCTACCGAATAACCCTCTGACCGAACACATCTCCAACAATCTAAACGCGCTAAAAATTAAAACTACTAGATTACCCACTAAAACTATCCGCAGTATATTAAATAATACCAGCAGACAGCATATTACATCCGATGCTTGCGTCTATCAGGTACCATGCAGAGACTGCAACTTGAGTTATGTAGGCGAGACAGGGAGGTCCTTGAAATCTCGCATTTCCGAACATAAACGAAATATTCGCCTCGGTAATTTAAGTAGTGCTTTGTTTGTACACATAGCCAAATCTGATCACAATTTTGATTTCGACTCTGTGAAGATTTTAAAATATATCCACAATAAAAACCTTAGGCAGATTTACGAGGTTGGCATGATAGCCACCTCACACACAATTAACACCAGACAGGGTTTCTTTAATATATCAACTTTTCTAGCAAGATTAATGCTTGACAAACGTACCGATAAGCTATAGTTTTAAATAGGCCCCCCCCACTTTCCACTTAGGATAAAATCTCTTCCCTGGGAGCGGGTTTTCGCAGCGTCGCCCACGCAGCGCCAGCGTATCCGACTCCAAGAAAGAATACTCTGACGTTAGAATTTCAGTTTTTCTGTTTCTGACTAGTCCTGTATATATCGTCTCTTCATCTAACTTAAATCTAATATAAATATGTCTCCATTAACCATGTCCTGAAGAAGGTTTATTTGACCGAAACGTCTGACGCCGACAGAATGTCTTTTCCACATTTTCATCATCATATATATATATATATATATATATATATATATATATATATATATATATATATATATAATATGGAGAAAACAACTGAAAAGTTGCAAATTAAAAGAAAATTGAATGTTTTTTTTGTGAAAGTATTTAAAAAAATATAAATAAATACTTTCACAAAAAAACATTCAATTTTTTTAAATTTGCAACGTTTCAGTTATTTTCTCCATATTATATACATATCAAGAAAGTATACGTGGCTTCTCATTACGCTATATATATATATATATATATATATATATATATATATATATATATATATATATATACATATATATATATATATATATGTATATATATATATATATATATATTCATTATATATTATAATATATATTTAGATTATTCGGACTATTGTAATAAATATGAAGACAAAGATGAGGACAATAGTCCGAATAATGTACAGAATACCTCATCTCAGAAATATAGACAGATACTGAAGGGTGATAAATATGGCTACAAAGATGAGGACAATAGTCCGAATAATTTAAGTAGTGTACAAATGATTTATTTAAGACAGACACACGTTTACTATTTGCATTATTCGGATTATTGTCCTCATCTTTGTCTTCATATTTATTACAATAGTCCGAATAATGTAAATAGTGTACATAATACCTCATCTCAGAAATATAGACAGCAATTTTATTCGCTATCGACTGTGCCCCTGATTACTCTTCTGTTCACTGCCATTAGTAATGTTTCTCTTTCTAATTCTTAAACACCCAGTGACCATTTGTGTTTTAGTGTCTTTACTACCTTGCATGTGGTAAACTCGATTATATATATATATATATATATATATATATATATATATATATATATATATATATATATATATGTTTATCATTGGGTTTTCTATATGATTTGTATGTGGCTTTTCTCAGGTTGAAGGTAACATCTAGAATATATATATATATATATATATATATATATATATATATATATATATATATGTGTGTGTGTGTGTGTGTGTGAGTGAGTAAACGGTGTATCAAAAATACTCTTACAATCTTTGAGAGCGGTTTCCTCACACCAAAACAAGGACAAAAGTATACAGAAACGTATGTCCGTAAATTCTTCGTTTTTGAGTTATTCAGTTTAAAGAAAGTTTACGGTAGGTGGCGCTGTGTCGCTATGTAGACTTGTTTACATTTGTCATTCGTGTACGTTTGTGGCTAGTCTCTCTTCAAAGTTAAACGGGTATAGTATTGAGATGTGTCCCGTTTAACAATGGCAGTATATTCATATTGTGAACAGGCAGATATGATTTTTATATACGGCGCGCGAACGGTAATGGACGCGAGGCTGCACAGCTTTATCAAATTGCGTCTCCAGACCGAAGGCAGCCGAGCCATCCAACGTTTGTTTATCGTCGCGTTGCATCCGTGACACGACAAACTATGGATCGCGGAAGACCAAGATCCGCTCGTACGTCTGACCACAAAGAATACATTCTACAGGCTGTCGGGGACGATCTCGGTATCAGTACACATCAGATGGCTCTAGCATGTCGTACATCTCATATTACCACGTGGGGGGTACTTCAAGAGCAGCCGCTGCATCCGTATCATTTGCAACGTCTTTTGCCCTCTTTAAACTTTAAACCTACCACTTTTCGGTAAAGTATTCGAGGCTTTAATCAAGACTGACGTGGTTAAGCATCTTACCTCCTACGATCTACTCCCTGGCAAACAATATCGCTTTCATTTAGCCAGATCTGCCACTGATGTGCCAACGGACATCACTTAATATGCATATCAAGCCCTTGATAATAACGGCGAACCTCGAGCTGTGGCTCTAGATATCTCGAAGACGTTTGACAGTGTTTGGCACGCTGGTCTTCTATGTGAGATCCAGGGCTATTGTATTACTGTACGTGTGTTTGATTTAATCCAATCGTTCCTTTCAAATCGTGAAATGAAGGTCGTTTTGAACCGGCTCGCTTCCAGATCCCTTCACATAAACGCTGGTGTCCCCTAAGGCTCTATCCCGGGTCCTACGCTGTTTCTGACCTTTATCAATGGTCTTCCTGATATCATCAGTTCCAAATTAGGCATTTATGCTGATGACACTACCATTTACTCCTGTCTCTATAGCAAATCCATAGTGTTAACCAAGTCAACCATGACGCTGCTCTTGAAAATACCTCCAATTAGTGGTTAACTGGAGTAGGAAATGGCTTATAAATTTGAATACCTCCAAAATGAAACTGCTCTCATTTAACCACAATAGAGAAACTTTCCTGTCGACCACCAGAATGGCTGATACTAGACTCATGGAGAGCAACACACAGTGCCTTTTTGGCCTCACGTTCTCAAATAACTTGATTCAATAGCTGCATCTACTGCAAGGAAATTTGGATCACTGTGTCGTGCCAGAAGTTTTGTCTCGTCAGAGTCCATCTTGCACATTTACAAATCTACCATTCGTCAGTGTATTGAATACTGTTGCCATATCTGGTCTGGTCTCCTTGCCGTTTATCTCAAGGTTCTTGTCAAAATCCAAAGAAGAATCTACAATGTAATCGATCCTGACCTGGCATCACGAATTCAGTCACCTTCTCACCGACGTGACGTGGCTTTCCTCTGTCTTTTCTGCAAATATTTTCATGGCAACTGCTCGGACGAGCTTTTGTCCCTGGTGCCCCGACTACATGAATTTAAGCGTGCTACTAGATTGGCATCTAGGTCCCACCCATTTACTGCTGAATTAGGTAAATGTAAACGCCACTTCTTGTTCCAACGGTTTATTTTTAGCACTTCCCGTCTGCTGAACTCCCTTCCGTTTACTTGCTTCCCTGATAACTACGATCTTCCAAAACATAAATGCAACGTCAATCAACATCATCTGTTGTCTTGAACCCCGTTTAGCTTTTATCGTTTCTTTGGTTCCAGCCTTTCCATTCTCCTTAGCTCTCTGTAACCTCATGCGAACTAGAAGCATTTCCGCCTTGCTTGGGGTGAAATGATATATATATATATATATATATATATATATATATATATATATATATATATATATATATATATATACAAAAATATATACCCACAAAATATATATCCCCAAAAGTCTTTAAGTAGACAAATAGAAAAAATGCCGTAAAGATTTTTTGCCGTTAACAATAAAATTAAAAAAAAAACAAATCCAGACGACATGCATTTAACGGATGTCAGAATTCGTTGAAAAATACACCCCTAACCTCTCTAAACTTAACCTCTTTACAAGCGTAAATAATAACTGATACAATACAAGTTAATAAAAATGAACACGCTACCACCCCTTGTCTGAATGATTGGATTTCTCTGTATCCTTGGAAACAGTGAATTATGATTTTTTTTTTTAAACTCAGTAAATTTTAAAAATAAGTTCCTCCAAAATTCGCTTGAGGATGAAATGGAACTAATGTTATTAATTTAATTACAAAATTAAATTCGAAGCTTTTAGCTTCCATTTTTGAAACATGGTTATTACTGTGTAGCGAAAAAAAACATTTTAAATCAGTTAATTTATATTATTAATGCTCTGTAAATTTACATTGAGCACTATTTTGTAAAAATAAAAATATCAATAAGAACACTGGATTATATATCTTACTGTTCTTTCTTTCTTTATATATATATATATATATATATATATTACTTTTAAATGACCGTTCATGTCTGCATTCACAGTTTAGATAGATATTAGTTGAAAATACATAAAAAAATATTAAAACCTTTTTCTAAAAATCTTTTTTTAAAAAATCACATAAGTTACCTCTCTTACATAGAGGTAAAAATATTTTCAATTCACGGTGTTAAGGCATAACACATTCATAGATAAGGAACTCCTGAAGATGGTTTAAGATGAGATTGAAACTACTTGGGAAAATAAAAATTATTTGAAAGAAAATTTTGGAATTTATCTTAATCAATTTTCTACAGCCACCAAGAAATTAATTCGTGGACTTGAAAGGATTAAAATTAAAATATATAGACATAATACGTCTAAATTATTTAACCAACCAGGCTTGAATGAAAATATGCTGTCTATATATATATATATATATATATATATATATATATATATGTGTGTGTGTGTGTGTATTTAGGCAGCATTTTTTCAACTTTTAGTTTGTCGTAGACGTCCTGTTTGTTGCTCTTATGGATGTCCAATTTTTCTTTGGCAATTTCAATTTGCCTTTTTACAAGGCTGCATTTATAATTCCAAATGTTGATAGTTTGGTGGGCATATATATATATATATATATATATATATATATATATATATATATATATATATATATATGTATATAACAGCAACAAACAGGACATCTACGATAATCAAAAGATGAAAAAATAACTACCCCGGGCCAACTGGAGGAAATTGTCCGTGTATTGTTTAATATATTGTACGCTAATTGTAATGTTTGATAATGGCTTATGTTAGCCGAAAGCTTAGATTGGATTAAAAAATATGTATCAATATGGTGATTTTCTTTCTTCGTTTATAAAAAATAGACAACACTTGTCTATTTTATTTAATGAAACATGCATCAATAAAAAAAATGCTGCCTAAATACACACACACACACACACAATATATATATATATATATATATTCACACACACACATATATATATATATGTTCTGCTATATATATATATATATATATATATATATATATATATATATATATAGTACATATATATATAGTACAAGATTAAAGGCTAAATTGCAACTTTTCCAGTGGCCCTAGTCAGAGTCCTGACCATAATCCAATTGAAAACCTTTGGGTTATAATGGACAAGCGTGCCCGTAATAAGAAAGTCCAGTTTTTGCCTCATATATATATATATATATATTAAATAATATAGACAAGTTTTGTCTATTTATTTTATGTAAATTCTTTTCATATCGTCTGATAAGCTTCATAACATTATCATTAAAAGACGAAAGAAAATCACAATATTGATACATATTTGCAACGTTTCTTTTAAATTTCTTTAAATATGGCAGATAAGGAGAAATTCATTAATTTTTTTATTTAGTTTTTATTTTTACACCATTCCCACATTTCTCTATTTGGTGGGAGTATAAAAATTTTCCATATTGTTCATTGTCCCAAGCACCTAAAGCCATTTCTTTAGCCATTTTCAAGGATGGTTGTTTTAGGATTTATTAATTTCTCTGTTTAATATTTATTTTATTTTTATGCTACTTTGAATATTACTAGGAGTATTTACTCTGAGCCTTGGCGTTTTGAGCGCGGCTGGAATTCGAATGAGCGTCTTTCATATTAAAACAACCACAAAGCTTTTAGCATTCCATTCCCACTGTTAAATAAGGTGTGGTTAATAACGGGAGAGAGATGCTTAACATACAGGGCCTCATTTATAGCAAGATGTTTCCGGTAATGTGATTTATATAGAATTTCAGTGTTTCGACCAAAATACTTCTTAATAAAAAAATTGCAATATGAGTTCTGGTAAAAACGTGTTATGATATCAGGAAAAAATTGAAACATGAGTTGTGGTAAAAAATGTGTTGACGACACTAGGTTTATAATACCCAGAAATTCATACAAAGATGGCATAGTGGATAAAGGCTTTGGTTAGAT
>OZ038519.1:58214956-58284956 GCA_964036315.1 Acanthosepion esculentum | reverse complement strand
GATAAGGAATTACCAGATTCCTTGCTGGCGATATGCCATTTAACCGTGATATCGGATAAATGCCCTATAAATTTAGCCACGGAATCACAGCAGCAATACCTAGAATGGTGAGACTGTGGACCTATAATAACTTATCGGGTAAATGATCATCACCTCTAACATGAACATCACCAAAGCAATAACAAATCACCAACAAATCATTTCAGTTTATTCGCTTGCTCGTCTAGAAAATGTAATTCTAATAAAAACAATTCAAACAACAAATACTTTGGTTACACAACCACTACATTATCGTGAAGGTTAATTTGTCATTAATCCGATAAGTGAATATACGGCCACAACGTCGTCACGTTAGTTATTTCTGCTGTCGTTCGTGGCTAAATTTACAGGGTATATTGCCAACAAGAAATCCGACCAAATTCTTATCAATAGCAGAAGAATCATATATATTATAATTTGTATTGGAATATAGTGATAACCTATTTACTATGTTTCATGATATATATTTTCTTTATCTTGATAATACTCTCTTGAGTAAAACTTTTTTTTGCTTCAATCAGCATGGTTGATGATAGACTGAATCTATTGATAGGTCAGCTTCCAGGAAAGTTGGTCATGCTAGACAATTATTCTGGCCAGGCATTAGTAATTAACTGATTAGTAGAATACTAAAGTCTGATGAGATGTGCTAGTCCACATCGAAACATGATTGCATTCGTGTAGCGTTTTTTTACATGTTTTTTATGTAATATTCTAAAATAAAGTATATATATAGATATATATATATTACGGTAAAAACCAAAAATAACCTAAGCATGAGTATTGTCTATTTCGAGATGGTCTGAAACTAGCCGTCTTCAGTTCTTAAGTGTTTGTCTGGAAGAAGGTATTAGAATTTATTTTTAATATATGTTCCCCTCTGAGAGACGACTTGTTTATGACAAGCGGCTTGTGTTGGTGACTGGGGGGCGTGAGGTATCTTATTACGGGGAAAGTAGTCTGTGGTTGGAGTTTATTTATGGCCAGAGTCTTTTGTTTTCTATAACTAACCTTAAAACTATATTTTATCATATATATATATATATATATATATATATATATATATATATATATATATATATATATATATTTAAGAAAAGGCTAAAATGACAACCCGGTTTGCGAGGTTGGTTGGCATTTTTTTTGTTTTTACCAGGTGTACGGGGAATTTTGGCCCGAGTTTATGGATAGCTCAGATATCCCACAATAAACTTGGCCTTGTGCCGCATTCTACCGCGTGGGGCGGTTAGTGAATATCTCACTCTCTTAATTACTTCGAAAGTTTGCTGGTTAAACTCTCTGCCTCCGGTTTTAGAGGATCTCCATACGAGGCTATGTCGAAGGGCAGAGTCCCGTCACCGGAGACAGTTACCCGACTCGATTTTTATGGTCGACGGGGAAATTTTGGCCCAGCCTACGGGCTCGGATACCTAATAATAAACTCGTCTCCCCAGCCAATTGTTACCCAAACGAAGACGCCATCTCCAAGTCCATCTGCTTGGAATAAGAATAGGCCCAAAAAGGATGTGGCCTATCATGACAGCATGAAGAAAGAGTACCGCGAGTACATTAAGGGAAATGAGCTAGCCACTATCCCGGAACCCTTAATTGCGGTAACAACAAGGACCATATCACTGCTAACGTCCGATGTCAAAACTAGAAAACTGATCGGCGTCAGCAGGGAGGCCGTTGAAGAGGCATTAAAATAGTCCCGAATATTTTAGGAACATGATCAAATGCAATGTGGGACATAAATGTTGGCTCCAGAAGAGGCAGCTAAAAAATAGCAGGCAGCATCCTTATGACAAAGTCGCTATGGTTGCAAACAAAGGACATGGGTACCCTCGGAGAAAGAGTTAACTTGCACGGTGTACCCATGGCTATAAACGAGGACCATGTGGGAGCCTTCTTTGCCATGTATGGGCGGGTAGAAGAAGTCTCCCGAATGTTGAGTAAAGCTGGAGTGTCCTCTGGAGATTTCACGCTTACAAGTAATCATGGACAGGACGAAGTCTCAGGCGATTTCTGTTATTCTTTTGTGCAGAAGCTAGAGAATTTTTGTTGTGATTGAGGGGAGGAGGCCACTGTTGGTTGTGTGGAACTACTGGTGACGTGGCTAAAATGTATCCCGGCCGAAAGCCAATGCTTCAGCCAGTTCACCAAAGGAGTTAGTGGTGAAAAACAAGCCCGCTGAGTGTCCTGGGTATGACGATAAACTACATCAGCGTCCTGGGTAAGACGATAAACTAGGTCCAACAGCAAGGCCTCTGATCAGGAGGCTTTGAGAAGCGTGGAACCACCTCTTAATTGCTGGCGACCTCAGGTCCGCCCTGGCCGGGGGTGGAAGCACCTGTTAGAGGTCTCAGCTACGGGCAAATAGTTAACCACGAAACTGGGGTAAAAAAATATGAAAGGGTAAAAGAGGGTTTAATACCAGAAATACTTTGTAAAAAATTATTACCAGCAATACATTTTTGGAGGAAAAATATTACCAAAAATAGACTTTTGAGAAAACAAAATATTACCAGCAATAAAAATTTTGTCGGCATTATATAACTCATTGAGGTTGATATGCCGTAAACCAAACCAAACCAAGCCTGCTGAGGTCCCAGACGGTCCAGGTGAATGGAGGGAAGTGATAACAAAGAGGTCGAAAGAGGATGTTTCTTCTTCCTCACTTCAGAAGGATGTCCCCTAAAAAAAAAGGAACAATGGCGGAAGCAGTTGGAGGAGGATAAAATCCAACAGCAGCAGAGCAAATACAAGTCACAGCAGCAGGAGCAGTCTCAGAAGGACCATCATCATCATCATCATCAGCAGCAGCAGCAACAGAAGAACAAAGACCAGCCGGAGCAGTAGGAGTCGTCAAAGCAAGATCAGTACCTGGAGACTCAGACCAAAGACCATCAGCAGCAGCAGCAACAACAGAAGAAAAAAGACCAGCCAGAGAAACAGGAGCCGTGAAAGCCGTCAAAGCAAGATCAGTAGCAGGGGCGACAGCCCAAAGCCCATCGGCAGCAGCAGCAACAACAGCAGAGAGAGTTTTCGCAACTGGATATCGACATGGAGGCTGAAGATATGTTAGCGCCACTGGCCCCCTCTTTGAAAAGGATGAGGTATGAGGAAGAGGACGGAGAAGAAGAGATGTTACAAAAAAAGATAAAAAAGGCTGGTCGGAGTAGAGCAGAGAAATCCGGGGAAAATTACAAGAAAAAATCTGCCACTACTTCGTCATCGAAACCAACTTACCCTGATGTCACAGATAAGGCACGGAGCCTCTCCATTCCCCCGTCTAGGGCTCCGACTTCTTCTTTTTTGGGGGCTTGTCGATAGATACCGGGTCGATCATCTGAAGGGATAGATGTGGACGTAGGCCCATAGTTGGCCGTCTCTCCATGTAGCCAACTACCCGGACAGAATATTAGTGAGAAGGCTTGAGCTAGATTTACTAGATTGTCCCACGTTCCACTGGTTCGACTATTCTTATCATAGACTCGTCTGTGCTCGGGCGGTGTTAGGTGCCAGGCCTAGAATGGCTGGAAACTGGAAGTTCAATCTGTCCTTACTGGACAGGCGGGACTTTCAGCAACAGCTGTCTAGATTAGTGCACCGTGAATTAGTGGGGGCGGTTATTGGGAGTAGGTGGTGGGAGAGGCTTAAGGATAGGATTAGGTCCTTCACCACTGAATATAGCCAACAACTCGCTCTGGATGAGGCTAAAAAGGTGAAGACTTTAGAGGATAGTCTGTCCCGGGCGGTGGCTGGGAGGGATTCCCTAGAGATCGCCGTAGCTAGGCAGGCCCTGAAGCGTGAGGCTAGCAAGCGCTACCAGAGTCAGGTAGTTAGACATAGGTTAAAGAAGATGTGTAACGAAGTTGTGAACATGGGCACAGAATTGCGCAAAGAAGAGATCCGTCGAGGTTCCGATCGATACATTAGTGAGGTCAATACCCCGGAGGGGCGCACTCTGAGGTCGACCAAGGCCATGTACGAGGCGTTTCGGCGGCATTTCGAGAGCCGTTTTACCAAGGAACCTGGTTTAAGTGGCGACGAGTATCGCTGCTATTTCGCTGATTTTCCACGGCTTTCGCCGACTGAAGCTGTGAAGATGAGATCACAGAAGGCTGTACTTTAGGCTGACGCACATATTTTGTCCCGATTTTGACAGCGGTGTTCAATAACTGGTACCGGCAAGGGGGGTTCAATACCCGACCGGATTTCCAGCGGTGTGATCACGCTGTTGAAAAAGGACAAGGTGTTGGGCGGGGTTTCAATGATTAGAGACCCATAATTCTGCTAAACAGAGAGTTAAATCTTTTGGCCAAGATCCTGACGGAGAAGTTGCAGTCAGTTGTCGCGAGCTTGTTGAGACCCGAGCAGATTGGTACTGTGAGGGGATGAACAATTCAAAAGCAACCTGTATCTGATCCGCACGATCATAGAGGGTGTAAAAGACGACAAGCGAGCCGCGCTGATCAATTTCGATCGGTCCAAGGCATTTGACAGGGTTGACCATCAGTACCTGGCTGCTGTCCTGCAGGCTGCCGGATTTGAACCTGACTTCTGCAAGTGGATCAGCCTCCCGTATCGCTCCTACAGTACTGTGGTACAGGTGAACAGGGTTGTCCGCTGTTGCCCTTACTTTATGCTTTGGCGCTGGAGCTCCTCCTTCGTCGGCTGAAGGAGAGGGCGTGCAATCCGGCGCTATGCAGAATCGCTGTTGTCCCTGGTAGAGCTCGAGCTAGGGACTCTGCGTACGCCCGATGACGTATCCATCGTATCTTGTCGTGCCGTCGCACCATCAAGGTGGTACAGAAGGCGCTTGAACGGTAGGAGAAGGTGACAGGGGCCAATATGAACCGTAATAAGTCTTCCGGTTTGCGGTTAGGTGCCTGGAAAGGGGTCATGCTTCCGAGGCCTTTTGGTTGGACTGATGGACCCGTCCGTATTCTTGGAGTGTGGTTCGGACCCGGAGTCCAGCTGGAGAAGAATCGGCCAAAAGTACAGGCAAAGTTTGGTTCGTCGATCCGGACTTTGCTCCGAAAGAAGCTTGTACTTATAGTGTGAGGCTGAGTCGTGGACCACTTACGTCTTGCCCTCATACTTTACGGCTTGGCTCTACTTCTTCTTTGCAGGACCCGTATGGGGGAGACTGAGCATTTGTCCATCACCTTCTTGTGGGGGTGGTCGCAAACATTGTGCCCGCCAAGAAGCCTGTTAACAGCGTCCGTGTCATATTGTGGGGGGCTGGGATTGCCACACCTGGCGAGTCATCGTCATACCTGAAGGCTAGCTTTCCGACTTCGCGTTTTGACGGAGGACTCAATTTTGGTGCGGAGTGTTAGGGATACCTTCCCTAGCTTTACCGTCACTCGTCGCATTTCTTGGGGTAAGCGCCGTCGCGGTTGTGGAACGTTGTTGAATTTCCTCATCGAGTGTCGGTTGGCCTTGAAGGTCATTCCTCCGTCCAGTGACCTTTCTCGGCCTCGGAGACTATTGCATCATGCGTTAGTGGAGTGGGTCGCGAAGGATTTGTGGCTGGCTCGACTTGTCTGCATCAGAGTTGCGCTCTTTGTGGTCTTCGGCACCGGCGTCGGATTATCTTAGCAACTCTGAGTTATCGCTGGCGATTGATTCTCTTCAAATGGGGCGAGGCAGATTTGCTAGACTGTCATCGGTGTGACCTTGACTTAGAAGAAACGGCTTCGCATGCTTCCTACCACTGTCCACAAGTGCGCCCCTTCTGGGATTATGTCGGCGAGTTGACAGCTCGTATCTCTCCCAAGCAGCTCGTGTCCGTTGATCCCGTGTACGCGTGTGACGATATGTCACCCACGTTCTGCGGCGTAAAACGGATGGTGTTTTTGACGTTGCTAGCCGTGGCTAGAATGATGGAGTGGATGTCAAGAAAGGCGGGAATCTTCCGAAATGAATGTTATTCGTATCAGGATCTGGTTGATTTCCTTGACTGTTTCCCGGCATTCTACTTTGTTATGACCCATGTTGAGATTTTCAAACCCCTCAGTTTGATATTGTCCCCCATCTTTCATCTACACTGGGTATCCTTTGATTTTCACCATTCTGTCATTTGCACTATTTATATTATTCGGACTGTTGTCCTCATCTTTGTCGCCATATTAATGACAACGTTTGGGCCTTTCAATATCTGTCTATATTTCTGAGATGAGGTATTATGTACACAATTTATATTATTCGGACTATTGTCCTCATCTTTGTCGCCATATTAATGACAACGTTTGGGCCTTTCAGTATCTGTCTATATTTCTGAGATGAGGTATTATGTACACTATTTAAATTATTCGGACTGTTGTCCTCATCTTTGTCGCCATATTAATGACAACGTTTCGGCCTTTCAGTAACTGTCTATATTTCTGAGATGAGGTATTATGTACACTATTTACATTATTCGGACTGTTGTCCCCATCTTTGTCGCCATATTAATGACAACGTTTCGGCCTTTCAGTATCTGTCTATAATTCTGAGATGACGTGTTATGTATACTATTTATATTATTCGGACTATTGACCTCATCATTGTCGCCATATTTATTACAACGTTTAAGACCTTAAGTATCTGTCTATATTTCTGTGATTAGATATTGTGTACACTATTTACATTATTCGGACTATTGTCCTCTTCTTTGTCGACATATTTATTACAACGTTTCGGCCCTTCAGTATCTGTCTATATTTCTGAGATGACGTATTATGTACACTATTTCCATTATTCGGACTATTGTCCTCATCTTTGTTGCCATATTTATTACAACGTTTCGGCCTTTCAGTAGCTGTCTATACTTCTGAGATGAGGTATTATGTACACTATTTACATTATTCGGACTATTGTCCTCAACTTTGTCACCATATTTATTACAACGTGTCGGCCCTTAACTATCTGTCTTATTTTCTAAGATGAGGTATTTTGTACACTATTTACATTATTTGTACTATATTCCTCATATTTATCACAACGATCCGGCCCTTCACTATCTGTCTATATTTCTGTGATGAGGTATTATGTGCACTATTTACATTACTCGGACTATTGTCCTCATCTTTGTCGCTATATTTATTACAACGTTTCGGTCCTTCAGTATCTGTCTATATTTTTGAGATGACGTATTATGTACACTATTTACATTATTCGGACAATTGCCCCCATCTTTGTCACCATATTTATTACAACGTTTCGGTCTTTCAGTATCTGTCTATATTTCTGCGATGATGTATTATATACACTACCTATTTGAATCGGACTAAGTAATAGGAAAATAAAAGAGAAAAAGAGTAAAAAGAGAAAAACAAAGAGAAAAAGAGAAGAGAAAAAGAGAAGAAAGAGGAAAAAGAGAAAAGATAGCGAAAAAAAGAGAAAAAAGAAAGAGAAAAAAAGAAAAAAGAAAGAAAAAAGAAAGAGAAAAAGAAAGAAAAAAGAAAGAGAAAAAAAGAAAGAGAAAAAGAGAGAAAAATATGCTAAAAAAAAAGTATGTCCTCTGAACAAAGGTCGTATTAATTCTGTAAATATGCAAATCCATTATACTCCTGGCCAATCATAAGCATCACGAGTGAACATCTTTTGGGTGAGTTGGAATATTCCAGCTTTTTTTTAAACCTTCCATTCCAGAGAGAGAAAAAAGAATGGGAAAAGAGAGTGAGAGAAAAAGAATGGGAAAAAAGAGAGAGAAAAAAGAATGGGAAAAGAGAGAGAGAGAAAAAGAATGGGAAAAAAGAGAGAGAGAAAAATAATGGGAAAAAAGAGAGAGAGAAAAAGTACAGGGAAAAAAGAGAGAGAAAGATAAAGGGAAAAAAAGAGAGAGAGAAAAATAAAGGGAAAAAAGAGAGAGAGAAAAATAAAGGGAAAAGAGAGAGAGAGAAAAACAAAGGCAAAAAAGAGAGAGAGAAAAAATAAAGGGAAAAAGAGAGAGAGAAAAATAAAGGCAAAAAAGAGAGAGAGAAAAAATAAAGGGAAAAAGAGAGAGAGAAAAATAAAGGCAAAAAAGAGAGAGAGAAAAAATAAAGGGAAAAAGAGAGAGAGAGAAATAAAGGCAAAAAGAGAGAGAGAAAAAATAAAGGGAAAAAGAGAGAGAGAGAAATAAAGGCAAAAAAGAGAGAGAGAAAAAATAAAGGGAAAAAGAGAGAGAGAAAAATAAAGGCAAAAAAGAGAGAGAGAAAAATAAAGGCAAAAGAGAGAGAGAGAAAAATAAAGGGAAAAAACTCCTGGCCAATCATAAGCATCACGTATGTACATGTTTTCTTTGGCTGCAGGTGATTTGGAATATTCCAGCTTGAAAGAAGCTCTTATGACATGGTGATACAATTCAAGCAAAGAGCTGACAAAGACGTCATACATCTCATTTGAGAAGAAACTAAGGGCTATGGTGAAATGTTTGTCATTTTATATTGTAAATATATATAAAATACTTTCGATAAATATAACAATCAACCTATTTACATTATTCGAACCATTGTCCTCATCTTTTTCACCATATTTAATACAACGTTTCGGTCGTTTTATGATCCGGCCTCCTTCTTCAGGTGGTTGGAATGTGAGACCGAAATCAATCTCATGAACTTGCATTAATCTGCAAAAGATATTGAATTTGTTCTTCACCTATGTAGAGTAATGGATAGCGGCTCGGATTGAGGAAACGGAGAACCAAGTTCGAATTCCAGTCAAATCCATTACATTTACTTCCGTGCTAATACTCTTGGAAAAGGTATGAATTCTCTTCTTCTCCCCCCAGCTATGGGTAAATAGCAGTACAGTAGAGGTTCTATAGCCCGGATGGCAACTGGTCTACCGCAAGGAGAAATGGCAACCTACTGCGGGAAAGATCTGCTTCGTCTGTTCATGTAACTGAAGATACATGATCGTCTAACCGTGTATTACACATGGCACATAACTGACTAATGCTTTTACCCTTTTAATGAATCATTTCTTAATCTTCTTTCTCTTCTTCTTTCTCTTCATTATTATTATTATTATTAGTCGTAGTAGTAGTAGTAATAATAATAATAATAATAATAATAACCTGTTACAATTCTATGGGACTACACATTACACACTGACCGCACAGATATTGTTATTAAAGACCACAAACAAAATAAGTTATTGATATGGCAGTCCCTGCAGACTGCAATGTATCTTTGAAGATATTCGAAAAACTGTCAAAATACAAGGACCTTGAAATAGAAATCTCAAAAATGTGGCACATGGGAACATCAACAATCCCTGTTGTAGTTGGAGCCCTTGGACTGGTTGGAAAAGATTCCAGTAGGCAGATTGAAGGGATCCCTGGAAGTCCATGCCTCAAAGAGATACAAAAAATTGTTCTGCAGTGGAAAGTGTCATCATGTCATTTCTAACCTTAGCTCCCTGGGCAGGACCCGGAAAGAAATGTGTAAACGCCAGATATCAAAGAAAATAATAATAATAATAATTGGAGAATCTGCACTTTTACGGGGAGAAAACTGCAAGAATCTGGTATGCATATCACCCAGACCCGGTTACAGTGATACGACCTGTAATAATTTTATGGGACTTTAAAATACACACAGACAGAACAATTAAAGCTAATCACCCAGGCATCGTGTGATCAAGGACGTCAAGAACAGAATGTGCCTTCTTATTGACATTGACAGTTCCTGCAAATTGTAATGTATCTGATAAAAATGTCTTGAAGCCATTTCTGACTTTAGGTCTCTGGTTGGGACCCGGAAAGAAATGTGTATACAACAGAAATCAAAGGAAATAATAATAATAGTAATAATAATAATAATAATAATAATAATAATAATAATGACAATGAGTTGAAGGGCCTACTTAATATTGCAAAATACTTTAGTGACGACATATGCATGAGCTTCGGATTAGATAAATGTGCTAAAGTAACATTTAAGAAAGGTAGAATTTTAGAAGCACCCTTAATAGATTTAGATTTTGCCACGAAGATCAGAGAATTGGAGCATGGTGAAGCTTATAAGTACCTAGGAATTAGTGAGGGAGATGGCATACAACACTCCCAAATGAAAGAGAAGGTAAGAAAGGAGTACTACAGGCGTGTACGCCTGGTACTAAATACCGAGCTAAACTCAAAAAAACGAATATCAGCTATAAACACCTTAGCTGTTCCTGTAGTGCAATACAGCTTTAATGTACTTAACTGGACCATAGCTGAAATTAAGCGAATGGACGCTAAAACGAGAAAGCTCCTCACTTGCTACCGCATGCATCATCCCAAAGCTGATATTGATCGCCTGTATGTGCCCAGATCCGAAGGAGGCAGAGGACTAGTTCAACTAGAACTATCCTACAAAAGTACAACAATTGGCCTCCAAAGATACTTGGAAAATACAGAAGACTGGATGATGGTATGTGTCAAGGAACATGAAAGTAGTAAGTGTCTCTACTCTGTAGTAAAGGAAGCCGAAAAATTCAAAAAAGAGCTTCAAATGGGCACAGAAATTCAAATACATCACTATACACCGGCTGAAGCTGCAAAAAACTTAAAAGAGAATGCAAAGAGAAATGCGACCGACCAGATAAAGAAACAATGGCAAAATAAACCGCTCTAATGCCAATACTCTGCCCGTACCAAACAAGCAGACGTAGACAAAAACCGCACCCATCAGTGGCTACGTAGTGCAGGGTTGAAAGGTGAAACTGAGGGTTTTATAATTGCTGCACAAGACCAATGCTTGTTAACTAGGAATTATCAAGCACATATACTAAAATACTGTGTTAGCCCAAGATGCAGATTCTGTGACAAATATCCAGAAACCATTGATCATCTTATATCAGGTTGCACGATATTGGCACCCACTGAATATAAAACCCGGCATGACAGAGTGGGCCAATATCTGCACTGGAAAATTTGCAACTCCTATGGGAAGGAAACTGGAAGAAATTGGTACGAACACCACCCTGACCCGGTTACGGAGATAGGACCTGTTACAATTCTATGGGACTACAGAATACACACTGACAGAACAATCAAAGCCAACCGCCCAGACATTGTTATTAAAGACCACAAACCAAATAAGTGCCTCCTTATTGATATGGCAGTCCCTGCAGACTGCAATGTGTCTTTGAAGATATTCGAAAAACTGTCAAAATACAAGGACCTTGAAATAGAAATCTCAAAAATGTGGCACATGGGAACATCAATAATCCCTGTTGTAGTTGGAGCCCTTGGACTGGTTGGAAAAGATTCCAGTAGGCAGATTGAAGGGATCCCTGGAAGTCCATGCCTCAAAGAGATACAACAAATTGTTCTGACAAGTACGGCCCACACTTTACGAAGGGCTTTATCTATGTAATTATTTTTTTATTTTATTATATTATTTTTTTTTTGCAGTGGAAAGTGTCATGATGCCATTTCTAACCTTAGGTCCACCCGGAAAGAAATGTGTAAACGCCAGATATCAAAGGAAATAAAATAATAATAATAATAATAATAATAATAATAATAATAATAATAATAAGCCAAAAGACCTGGTATTGTCATAAAAGACAAGAAATTCAGGAAAAGTGTATGCTTATTGGCATTGCAGTATCAACTGAGGCAAACACCTCTATGAAAATTATCGAGAAATTGTCAAAATACAAGGACCTGAAAA
This sequence comes from Acanthosepion esculentum, assembly GCA_964036315.1. NCBI lineage: Eukaryota > Metazoa > Mollusca > Cephalopoda > Sepiida > Sepiidae > Acanthosepion > Acanthosepion esculentum. The sequence continues at coordinate 58,273,281 of OZ038519.1, read as the reverse complement.
CCGAGATTAACTGGATGTGGGGAATGAAGACTGAGATTTTACCAATAGTAATCGAAGCTCTGGACCTCGTGAGAAAAGGAATGGAAAATATTACCGAGTGTCCGAGGCAACATCAACATGCTAGTTGCCTTGAAGATCTCCCTACAAAGAACATCCCACATACTAGAGATAATGTTATCAATTAAATGACAATGTTCCCCTAGGGAAGGACAATACTTTGAACCCAGGTCTACACAATAAAAAGCAGAAAACATAACATACACAAATAGTAATAATAATTATTATCTGTTTTTTTTGTTGTTGCTGCTTTTGTCAATGGTAACTTAGATGTGGCACAAGGCCGAAAGTTTGGGGGCAATCAGTGAGGATCGAACTCACTAGTCATTCTTAATTGTTTTAGCAAGACAAGCTTGCTAACCATTATACCGTCTTGAGGTGGGCTGCTGCTGTTGTTATTGTGAATCGGTAAATTAACTCATGTTATATCGAGGCGATTATTATTATAATTATTACTATTACTATTATTATTATTACTACTACTATTGCTATTAATACAATTTTGAATATTATTATTAATAATATTATTATTATTACTATTATAATTATTATTGATATTATTATTACTACTACTATTATTATATTATTATTATTATTATTATTATTAATAATATTATTATTACTATAATTATTATTATTATTACTATTATTATTACTACTATAATTACTATAATTATTATTATTATTATTAATAATATTACTATTATTATTACTATTATTATTATTATTATTACTAGTATTACTATTACTATTATTAATATAATTATATTATTATTATTATTTTTATTATTGTCAATATTGTTATTATTACTGTTATCATTATTACTATATTGTTATTAGTATTATTATTAATAATATACAATTATTACTATTATTAATATTATTGTTATTACTATTATTATTATTACTATAATTATTACTATTTTTTATTATTACTACGATTATTATTACTATTAATAATATTAATATTATTAATATTATTATTATTATTACTATTATTAATACAATTATTATTATTACTGCTGTTATTATTAATACTATTATTATTATTATTACTCTTATTATTACTCTTATTATTAATATTACAATTATTATTATATTTTTATTACTACTATTATTATTACTGTTATTATTACTACTACTACCATTATTATTACTAATATTATTATTAATAATACTATTATTTTTATAATTATTATTACTATTATTATCATCATTACTATTATTATTACTATTACTACCATTATTGCTACTACTACTATTATTATTATTATGAATATTATCATTAATATTGCCATTGTTATTACTATTACAATTATTATTGCTATTACTATTACAATTATTATTACTATTATTATTATTACTTTTCTTCTTATTATTATTGTTACTATTAATATTATTATTACTACTATTATTATTACTACTATTACTATTATTATTTTTACTATTATTAATAATACTATTATTACTATTACTATTATTATTACCTTTATTTTTATTATTAATATTTTTATTACTATAAGTAGTATTACTATCATTATTATCATTACTATTATTTTATTACCATAATTTTAGTACTATTATTATTATTACTATTATTATTTTTACTATTATTATTATTACTATTATTATTATTCTAGTATTTCTATTACTATTATTATTATCATTATATTATTATTATTATTGTTATTATTGTCAATATTATTATTATTACTATTATTATTACTATTGTTACTATTATTATTATTCCTATCATATTCCTATTATTACTATTATTAATATTGTAATTACTATTATTACTATTATTATTTTTACTATTATTATTACTATTATCAATATTTCTATCATGACTATTATTATTACTATTATTATTACTATTATTATTAATACTATTATTACTATAATAATGTTTCCAATTATTATTATTATTATTATTACTATTATTATCCTGTTTTTAATAATACTATTATTACTATTATTATTATTACTATTATTATTACTGTTATTATTATTACTATTATTAATACGATTATTATTACTACTATTTTTAATATTTATACTATTATTATTAATCTTATTACTATTTTTATAATTATTACTATCATTAATATTATTAATATTATTACTATTATTATTTTTACTATTATCATTATTACTATTATTATTATTACTATTATTTCTATTATTATTATTACTATTATTATTCTTACCATTAATATTATTTCTACTATTATTATTATTACTTTTATTTTTACTATTATTATTATTATTACTTTCAATTATTATTCCTATTATTACTATTATTATTACTATTATTTTTACTATTATGACTATTACTATTATTACTATTAAATAATAAGTACTAATAATGAAGAATGTATACAGCCACAGTATTGGGGAAAAAACAACAATAATAAGATGGAATAAAACTAGTAATAAAATAATAGTAATAATGAAGAGGTATAGCGCCAGAGTGTTGGGATAAAAAACAGCAATAATAAGATGGAATAAAACTAGTAATAAAATAATAGTAATAATGAAGAGTGTATAGAGCCAGAGTGTTGGGATAAAAAGCAATAATAATAAGATGGAATAAAACTAGTAATAAAATAATAGTAATAATGAAGAGGTATAGCGCCAGAATGTTGGGATAAAAAGCATCAATAATAAGATGGAATAAAACTAGTAATAAAATAATAGTAATAATGAAGTGTGTATAGAGCCAGAGTGTTGGGATAAAAAGGAAAAATAATCAAATGGAATCAAACTAGTAATGAAATAATAGTAAAAATGAAGAGTGTATAGCGCCAGAGTGTTGGAATAAAAAGCAGCTATAATTAGATGCAAAAAACAAAAAAATATTATACTAAATATGATGAGTACCATAATAATGTTTGTACGACATACTAATCATAAAATAATAATTTGTCTCGATATCACTGCACATTTTCTGTCTACACACACACACACACACACACACAAACATATATATATATATATATATATATATATATATATACATATATATATATAGGTAGTAATCATATATATGATTTAATGAGAGTCTTTATAATTATTACCAAATTTCAGTCAATCAAAAGTGAACCGAAAGAAAGTTTTATAAATGTCTCACTCAATCAGGGCACAAAAAAATGCAATTAGTTCCTAGATAAATCCAATTTTCACAGACCTAAAACCGTTTGATTGTGCTTAAAATTCCGGGGTCGGGTTGGAAGTGAAAATATTTCAGAATCGACATGAAAAAAAGTCATCAATTCTTTAATCGGCCGCTAATTGGGGCGTGTCACCAATTGGCATTTCGCCTTGCCTCGCCACCGTGAAATTTTGGATGGGAGACTCTATATATAGGATGGGTTTCACCATAAATCTTGTCTCTGCCGAGAACTCCAGTGGTTCCTTGCTTGTGTTTCGTCTGCCAGTACGACTCAAATTTTTTCTTTACAGTTTTAAGAAGGTGAGCTTTTCTTGATCTTTTTGTAGCTTTTTCGAAGCAGCAGTGAATCCGTTTTTTTTTTTTAATTCTAAGTTTTATTTTTTATTACTCTTTATTTTATGACTTAGAGAAACTCTTTTTACCTTCGGGTATATTTAAGATGCGCAGAAAAACTATATTTTCTTTATCATCAAATAGCAGGAAATATTTATTAAGTTTTGAGAAACCAGACTCGGTTTGCACACATATTTGCTTTTAAATTTGACAATATGATGTCTCTGTCCGAATAATTGGCTTAATCCAATCATTCTTAACAATTCGTGTAATGAAGATCATCTTGAACGGCCACGCTTCTCGATCATTTCACGTTAATGCAAGGGTCCTCTAGAGCTCTATCCTTGAATCTACGTTGTTATATACCTTCATCATCGACCTTTCTGATGTCATCAGGTCCCAACGAGGATTGATGACACAACTATTTACAACTTGTCTTCATCCTAAGTCCGATAGATCCGAAAAGACTGACAGCAGCTCTAGAAAAATGACTTACAGTCAGTTGTTAACTGGGGCAAGGAGTAGCTTTTACATTTAAGCGCTTCTAAAACTAAGCGTCTCTCTTTTAATCGTCGTAGTGAACATTTTCTGTCTTCCACCAGCATGGCTAATGCTAACCCCCAGGGGAGCGTCTTTTTACGCCTGTTTGTTTCCATATTTTCTACTGACATGAAGTTGAGCGATTATATTGATTCAATTACTGGGTCTGCTATGTGGGAGGTCGGCTCAGCGTGTCTGCTAGGTGGGGAGTCGTCTAGGTGGGGAGTCGGCTAGGTGGGGAGTCGGCACAGTGTGTCTGCTAGGTGGGGAGTCGGCTCGGTGTGTCTCCTAGGTGGGGAGTCGGCTAGGTAGGGAGTCGGCTCAGCGTGTCTGCTAGGTGGAGAGTCGGCTTGGTGGGGTGTCGGCTAGATGGGGAGTCGGCTAGGTGGGGAGTCGTCTAGGTGGGGAGTCGGCTCAGTGTGTCTGCTAGGTGGGGATTTGGCTAGGTCGGGAGTCGGCTCAGCGTGTCTGCTAGGTGGGGAGTCGGCTAGTTTTGGAGTCAGCTAGGTGGGGAGTTGGCTAGGTAGGGAGTCGGCTAAGCGTGTCTCCTAGGTGGGGAGTCTCCTAGGTGGGAAGTCGGCTAGGTGGGGAGTCGGCTAGGTGGGGAGTCGGCTAGGTGGGGAGTCGGCTCGGTGTGTCTGCTAGGTGGGGAGTCACACTTCTACAGCTCTAACTTCTCAAAATAGGGCCTGTATTTTTACCTATTATTTATTCGTATACATTTACTCTTCCAGATAATATCATCTTTTTTTTCAAGGGGTCCTAAAATTCTGCACAATTCTCAATCATTATGATTTTAAAAAAAGAATAATTCCTTTTCTTTGCAAGTGAATATTGCATAATTAAAAAAAAATAACAACGACATTTCCTGGTACAACTTTTATTATTTAATCCATAGCTGGAGGGAGGAGATGGATTTATATATTTCTCAAGGGTTTTGTGCGAAAGTGAATGTAATGAACCTGACCGAAATTCGAACCCTGCCCTTCGTCTTTTCATTTCGACATTTGAACTCATAGATAATGTTCGTTCTTTGTAATTTTGACTTAGCTGGTGTGTTGTTATTTTTTAGGATAAGGTTAGCTGTCGTAAATTTTTTATAATAGATAATTAATTTGATTTTTTATTCGGGTCAATTGGGGTAGTATATTTCTTTATAATATATCTTGGTGAAGATTCGTCTTGTTTGTAATTAATATGCATTTGGTTTTTGTAATAAATGTGTATGTGATTTTTGACTGTGTTCACTATCGTTATTACTTACTTTAGGGAGAAATAGTCTAATTTGGTCGTCTATAAGGTGGTTAGGGAAGCCGTTGTTGATTCGTGTCTGTTTAACATTATTAAGTTCTTTGAGGAAGAGTAGTCGAGAGGATGAATTCTGGAGTGCTCTTTTTCGAAAGTTTTTTATTACTGCTATTTTGTACCTAAGAGGACATTCGCTTTTAAAGTTAAGGTGGCTCGAGTTTTTGCTGGTGGGTTTTTTGTATAATGATCTAATGAAAGTGTTATTGGTGTATTCAACGAGGACATCTAAGAATGGAAGTTTGTTCTTTTGGCTAAGTTCATAGGTAAAGTTAAGGACGGAGATTTTTCTCAAATATGGTCTTAAGTGTATCTATTTCTTTAATGTTATTCGCTAAAATAAAAATATCATCTAAGTAGCGAACGTATATTTTCGGTTTACGGACCTGTGTAAATATCGTATTTTCTACGTGGGACATGTAATAGCTGGAAAAGCATGGGCCGAGGGGATTTCCCATAGTGACACCATTAGTTTGGATGTAAATGTTGCCATTATGGTCATAGAATGGAACTTTGGTTGTGCATGCGTGAAGTAATTTTTTTAGTATGGATGGTTTGATGGATGGCGGAGGGATAGGATTGGTTATTTCAACAGTCCATTGCCATTATCACTGGTATACCCGATCCATCTTCCTGGTAGATTCTCGTTGTGATAAGTCCGCCCAGTCAGCTTAGTTTTTATACATTTTGTTAAAATTTGATATGATTTGAGGGAGAATTGGTTATGTTATTAGACTACAAGATGATGTCAATTTTTCGGGGATCCCTAGAGAAGTACAGGGGAAAGAGAACAGTCTACCGACCGTAGATTTAATAAAGGGTTCAGTTCAGAAATCCCCACTAGGTTAGCCGGATCGATATCCACCTTGGGAAGCCCGGAGGGAACAAAAGCCAAAATCTTGTGATGACAACAACAAAGATGAGGACAATAGTCCGAAGATAAGCAGCGCAAATAGTGGCAAATCCTCATACCGGAAATTTAATGGGGTGTAGATTTTATAACCGATTTCCTAAAGCTTCACAAATGTTTAATAGACGCACCGCCTCAGAACGACACACATCAGTAGTCCAGCTCCTGCAAAACACGCTGTAGCATGTCTTGCGTAACATTCTCCAGCGCCTCAGTGATTCTCTGCTTAAGTTATTCTAGGCTTAAAGAAGAGGGGGATATAGACTTGTATTTTCATATAGCCCCAAAGAAAAAAAAATCACAAGTGAATGTGGTGGCCATTTCAACAGGCCATTGTTATTATCACTGGTATGCCTGATCCATCTTCCTGGTAGATTCTTATTTAGTTAAGTGCGCACAGACAACTTAGTTTTTACACAGTTTGTTAAAATTTGGTATCACTTGAGCGATAATTGACTATGTTATTAGAGTACAAAATGATATCAATTCTTTTGGACATCCTGTATATAAACAGATTAAAAGTTAATATATAAAAAGACTGAGGTTTTTATGAACAGACAGAGATGGGAATTATCCGACTGATAGATTACATTGGGACAGATAAGAATTAACTAGATTAGATTATTGAAATTGAAAGATATTTACACTTTATGGACAGAGCCTAATAAATACCTTTTTCTTTTCAAACTTTCAGCTCTCACAGCTACTTACGAAATCATGAACCGCTTCATGAACAGATGGCGCCCCATGCACAACAACATGTACAGAGGTAGATACAGGGGTATGATGGAACCGATGTCCAGAATGACCATGGACTTCCAAGGAAGATACATGGACTCCCAGGGCAGAATGGTCGACCCCAGATACTACGACTACTACGGAAGATGGAACGACTACGACCGTTACTACGGAAGGTCCATGTTCAATTACAGCTGGATGATGGACGGTGACAGGTACAACAGGTACTATCGCTGGATGGACTTCCCCGAGAGGTACATGGACATGTCTGGCTACCAGATGGACATGTACGGACGCTGGATGGACATGCACGGACGCCACTGCAACCCGTTCAATCAGTGGGGCCACAATAGATACGGTCATTCTTCCAATTACAACTATGGCGGCAACAGGTTCTTCCCAGAGAGATGGATGGACATGTCCGGCTATTCCATGGATATGCAAGGACGCTACATGGACAGGTGGGGACGTCACTGCAACCCGTTCTCTCAGTACATGAACTGGTACGGCAGGTACTGGAATTATCCCGGTTACAATAACTACAGCTACAACAGGCACATGTACTACCCCGAGAGATACTATGACATGTCCAACTGGCAGATGGATATGCAGGGACGCTGGATGGATATGCAGGGACGCCACAGCAACCCTCACTGGTACAACTGGTATGGCAGGCAAATGTACTACCCTTACCAGAACAACTGGTATGGCCGATGGGATTATCCCGGTATGGATTACTCCAACTGGCAAATGGACATGCAAGGCCGTGGGATGGATACCCATGGACGCTATATGGACCCATGGATGAGTGATTCTTACTACAACAACTGGTAATGAGAAATAAAGCTTATCTTTTGGAAACACAAAGACAATCTTTCTGAACGAAAATTTTGAGTTTTATTAATTGTATAAAATCCATTGATGTGCATTTTCCATGGAAGGTGCATTTATAGAAAATAACAGAACAACAGAATAATAATTTTAAATGATAAATATGTATCAATATGGCTGCGTATCAAAATCAAAATGGCGGCTGAGTATGAAAGAGAAATGTCTTTAAACGAAAAAAGAAAAAGCTGGCTGTGTTATATTTAAAGGAAAAAAATATGGTAAAAAAACAGACGAGATTTCCAAGCATCATTTCATTTTTTCATTGAGAATTTAAATTGTATAGCGCCACGATAAAAATGATTGAAGGTAAAATAGACTGACATTTATTTAATTTGTTTTTTTGTCAATGAATTTTTATATAATTTATTCCATAGAACCATTGTAAATCTATGAAATAAACCTGTATTTTCGTTCTTCATTTGATGTTTTGTGTTCTTAATGAAGAGTAAAATGTATGTTTAAGCATTTTCGCGTTGGCGGGGTGGAGGCTCAAACTCTGGTTAACAGTGAACCTCTCAGAATTGCTTTTTTTTTTTATAAGGAAGTCATTTTGAGAATTACAGGTAACAATTTCAGCACAATCATTTCTTATCAGCCATATCCCTTCAGGACATAGACGATCATGGTCCTCTACAGCTTCCTCTCCCTTTCAGAATCAGCAATATTATTGGTCCTGATCTGGTGTCTCGGTCACTTTTTCACCGAAATAATGTAGCATCCCTGTGTGATTTCTATAAATACTTAAGTGGGACAAACAATGACATTAATTTTAACGCCTCCAAAACAAAACAGCTCTCTATTAATCAACTGAGACACTGCTTTTTGCCTTCTATCAGTATGGCTGATGCTAACCTCCAGGAAATTGACTCGTTTCGCCTTACCGGTCTAACGCTCACTGTTGCCGTGAAGTGGAAATACTATATTGTATCCATTGCCAAGTCAGCTGCTAAGAAAGTTGGTTCATTCTGTCATGTTAAACACTTTTCTCTCTTGAATCTATCTTCAGTTAGTTATGTGCTATGCGTGATACATGCTTAGGCGATCATATATCCTTCGTTACATGACTGACGAGGCAGATTTTTCAGGCAGTAGGTTGCCATTTCTTTCTGCGGTAGACAAGTTGCCATCCAAGGCTATAGAACTCGGTCTGTCCTGATATTTACTCATAGCTTTAGAAGAAGAGGATTCATACCTTTCCCAAGGGTATTAGCACGTAAGTGAATGTAATGGATTCGACTGGAATTCGAACTCGGCTCTCTGATTCCTCAATCCGAGCCGCTATCCATTACTCCACAGTGCCTCCTTTTTATTATGAATTATAATAAATTGTTTTGTTTGTGTTAATAAATAAATCAGGGGAGAAGAAGGGGATTCATACCTTTCCCAGGGGTATTAGCACGTAAGTGAATGTAATGGATTCGACTGGAATTCGAACTCGGCTCTCTGATTCCTCAATCCGAGCCGCTATCCATTACTCCACAGTGCCTCCTTTTTATTATAAATTATAATAAATTGTTTTGTTTGTGTTAATAAATAAATCAGGGGAGAAGAAGGGGATTCATACCTTTCCCAGGGGTATTAGCACGTAAGTGAATGTAATGGATTCGACTGGAATTCGAACTCGGCTCTCTGATTCCTCAATCCGAGCCGCTATCCATTACTCCACAGTGCCTCCTTTTTATTATAAATTATAATAAATTGTTTTGTTTGTGTTAATAAATAAATCAGGGGAGAAGAAGGGGATTCATACCTTTCCCAGGGGTATTAGCACGGAAGTGAATGTAATGGATTCGACTGGAATTCGATCTCAAGCCGCTATCCATTACTCCACCGTAAATCTACCATTCTTCGATGTTTAGAATATTGCAACCACATATAGTCAGTTGCTCCTTCTATATATCTAGAGATCCTTGATAAAATCCCAAAAAGAATCAGCACTATTACTGGTCCTTTCCTAGGGTCTAGGCTTCAGTCACCTTTTCACCGAAATAATGTAGCTTCCCTGCGTGATTTCTATAAATACTTAAGTTGGACAAACCATGGTTTGTTAATTTTAACGTCCCCAAAACAAAACATCTCTCTATTAATCAACTGAGACACTGCTTTTTGCCTTCTATCAGCGTGGCTAATGCTAGCCCCCAGGAAAGTGACTCGTTTCGCCTTACCCGGCTAACGCTCACGGCTACCATGAAGTGGAAAGACTATATTGTATCCATTGCCAGGTCAGCTGCTAAGAAAGTTGTTTCACGGTGTCATGCTAGACTCGTTTTTTATCTCCAGAATCCATCTTACATATCTATAAATCTAACATTCTTCGATGTTTAGAATAATGCTGCCACATTTCGTCCGTTGATCCTGCTATATATCTAGATATCCTTGACAAAATCCAAAGAAGAATCTGCAATGTTATTGATCCTGACCTGGCATCTCGGCTTCAGTCACTTTCCCACTGACGTAATGTAGCTTCCCTGTGCTTTTTCTATGTTCCGATGAGTTCTTCGATTTGGTACCTAGACATTAGGGGGGGGAGAACTTATCAATTCACAGTTGAATTATCTACGTGTAGCCATAAGTTCTATCATAACGGTTTCTTTTCTCGCACTTCTCATTTGTGAAATTCTCCCCCGGTTTCATGTTATCCAGCCAACTCTGATCTTCAGAAATTTAAATGCAATGTCAATCGCTATCTACCGTCTTGACTACTCTTCTGTTCCCCTCGCTCCCTAATGTTTCTGTAGCGGATTGGTAAATAGGATGGTACCTACTTATATAGGTTAAGTAGAAGATATATAAAGTGTATAGTTAACTAAGAAACAGGTAAGAAGTTGACTACTGATCACTTGTCGTAGAAAAACACAATACAACAATATGGCTTCACCGAACCAGAATTTGTAGAGACTTGGGTCCGGTGTTTTGCAGCCCAAGCTAGAGAAAAAAAGAAAAAAAAAGAAAAAAGAAAAAAAGAAAGACAACAAGGCAATAGGGGGATAAAATGAAATAACTGTCTTCTTTCTAACTTCGGCAGGTTGTGAAGTTATAACGGAAATATCTGTTATGGAATACTCCAAACACTTGGAGAATTTGACATTCCACGAAATTTCAGAAATCATACACAGAATTTTACGACCTAAAAATAAACTAGGCATAGCGGAAAGAACCAAATTTTTGGCCATTAAACAGAAACAATATGAATAATTAATGCAATATCTTCACAGATTAAAAGAAGCTAGCAGATTCTACGAGTTTGAGAAACTTGGAACTCAACATTTCTCTATTGAGGATGTATTGATTCAGTTACATTTGATTAAAAATGTGACTGATACTTTTTATAAATATAAGATACTAGCAGCCATAGCCAGCTGGTCGATCAGAAAAAAAGCGTTCAATTAGAATGGAGCAAAAACAGCATCGTGTTTAGATGTAACAGAGTCTATCTTCTCCAATTACTTTAAAGTACTTTCATTAAAAACCATTTTGAATTAATGCAGTCTATATACCGAGGGTGAATAAGACATACGTCGGTTTTCGTCGGTTAAATTAATAAGGAATTAACTTACTAACGATTCATTGAATAACACGATCCCCATGTTTAAATTGTTGTCAGATAGATTCGATGTTGCTACGACGAATATTAAGTCTTGGTATCGAAGCGATTTCGCCATTAATTACACTAAACTCTTTGTATAATTACCTCTTTATGATATAATATATATACTGCACAATTATATATATATATATATATATATATATATATATATATATATATATATATATATATATATATATCAAGATCAATGTAAAGTGTGTTGACTTCAATGTTCACTTTTATATTTTATAAATATAACCCCTCATCTCTGAACTTTGTAACCAATTCCTCAAATCTGGAAGGCCTTCTTAGTTTAAAGTACTTTCTTTAAAAAACATTTTGAATTAATGCAGTTACTGATATTTATATCTGTATTTATTCAATCGAAGTTAGCTGAGGATATGAAGGGGTAAAACAGGCAACATGAAGACCCACTTCAGACCACAATTATTTTGAAGTTTTTGAAATTCAATTTGTCAGTGTGCTACCAGGGATGTAAAAGAAGATACATTTATAAAGCAATTGTTAAGTTTGATGAAAATTGGTTGAAAGATCAACGAAAAATATAAAAAAAAATTACGCGGTTTTTCACTATATGGGTGGATGATGTTCCATTTATTTAATACTAGTAGCCATACCCAGCAGGTCGATCAGAAAAAAGAGTTCAATTGGAATGGAGCAAAAACAGCATCATGTTTAGATGCAACAGAGTCTATCTTCTTCAATTAATTTAAAGTACTTTGATTAAAAAAACATTTTGAATTAATGCAGTTACTGATATAACAGAAGTAGTCTGTATTTATTCAATCGAAAGTAGCCGAGTACACGAAGGGGTAAAACAGACCACATGAAGACTCACTTCAGACAACAATTATTTTGGAATTTTTGAAGTTCAATTTGTCAGTATGCTACAAGGGTTGTAAAAGAGGATACATTTATAAAGCAATTGTTAAGTTTGATGAAAATTGGTTAAAAGATCAATGAAAAATAAGAAAGAAACCAGTAAAAATCGCCATTTTTCTCTATTTACGCAGGCTTCCACTATATGGGTGCACTCAGTTATCAAGTTAAATTATTGTTAAACAATCAACTTTTTGTTGGCTACAATTGAGTGAAGTTTGTATTAGATTGCTTGAAAAGTGAGGGAGTTTTTAGTTTAAAATTTGCGTTTTAAATCGATTTGCGTTCAAATCGATTTTTTGTTTTTCGCTAAACGCAGTGGCGTGGAAATAACAATGAAGTATCATTGAGTTCGTCAGTATCTAAGTAACCTAAATACCGAGTTTGCACAAAATCGGAGGAAAAAAGTTTAATTTATCGATTTTTGATCGGCTTTATCGATTTGTGATTTTATAAATAGTTATTGTTCTTTACTCTAAGACCCTATCTCTTACATTGTACAATGTATGTGTCAAGTTTGGTCAAAATCGGTTGGATGGATCTCGAGTGAAAAGGTATCACGCAGACAGACAGACAGACAAACACACAGACATCCTTTGTTATATATATATATATATATATATATAAATTGGAATAATTACAATTGAATAATTTGTTTCTAATTGCATGTGTGGAAGTTATATAACAGCTGAAATTGCTAAAATAATATGATTCTGCTGAGGGCAAAGTTGAAACGTAAGTTATAAACAAGGAACTCAAGAAATATAAATAGTGTAAGTATGCTCATCAAACTGACAGTAAAAATGGGATTAAAAGCATTTTCCCCAGGTAGAAATACTACAGACAGTTAATATTTAAAGTTACTGCTTAGTTGAAGAACTATTCCTCTTGCAGAAAGATTGCGAAGCGGATCTGCGTTAATGGGAAGACATATAAGATCTCCATTAAAAATGTCTTATACGAGAAATGAAAAGATGTGGTATGAGAAAGACAAAGTAGCAAGGCCTGAGACGGGATCATTATCTCAAAGAAAGGTGAAAGCCTAATATCTCATTCTGACCAATTAACACCCAGAATTGAAGAAGAAGGCATTGTGATGGAAGAAGATCTTGACAGAGAAGAAAGAATGAGTTCCTCAGATCAGAACAATGCAATAGAAGACGAGCCTATAGATGATAGCGAGAGTGAGTCAGAGGCGGAAAAAGATGAAATAAGGCCAAGATCTCCATTAAAAAGAAAATGACATAAACGTCAAGGGAGAAAGAGGTCGTAGAAGAAGTTCGAGAACAACCAAGGGCATCAAACATCAGGGAGGTGTAGTGGATATGTAAACAGGATTGTTCATGTTTACACTATTTACATTGATTTTGACTGTTGTCCCCGTCTTTAGTGTTATATTCACGACGTTTCGGCCGTTGTACGCTACCGTCCTTCTTCACGATCTCTCTATATTTCTGAGTATTGAAACTATTTACACTATTTACGTCGTTCGGACTGTTATCCTCATCTTTATTGTCATATTCACGACGGTTCGACCGTTGTACGCTCAGGCCTTCTTCAGGTGATATACGCTGGCAATTGAACAAAGCAAACTGGACCAACTGTTAACTTTTACTAAATTTAATATATAATTTTTAAATTTTTTCATCTTGTGTGCATCTGTATTAATGGGAAGACATATAAGATCTCCATTAAAAATGTCTTATTCGAGAAATGAAAAGATGTGGTATGAGAAAGACAAAGTAGCAAGGCCTGAGACGGGACCATTATCTCAAAGACAGGTGAAAGCCTAATATCTCATTCTGACTAATTTTTTTTTTTTAAATAATTAAAAAAATTCTTTCTGACCGCCGTGCCGATTACATCTTAACGAAAAATAAAACCTGTTTTCAACCATACCTAACAAACAATAAAACTTCTCTACCATACTTGGGAAAGATTTTCTCTCAACCATATCTGAAGAAGTATAAAACTTTCTCTCATGTATACTTGACCAACAATAAAATATGTTTACAACGCAATCAATTTGGCTCTAAATGGCTCACAAGAACATGAGGTGCTGTTAAACACAATCAATCAGTCTTTAGTTGAAGGCATACAATTGTGTTCAAAATATTTAGATTTCAGCATTAAAAAACCCATAGAAGTGTTGACATGCCGGTAAAACAAACCTTAGGGGAATCAATTCACAATGAATTTACAAAGCAAACTGGACCTAAGTTTAAATTTTACTAAATTTAATATATTTTTAAAATTTGTCAGCTTGAGTATTATACGAATATAAAAATAATATTTAAAAAAAATTCTTTCTGACTGCTGTGCCGATAAGATCGTGACGAAAAATAAAACCTATTTTCGACCATATCTAACAAATAATAAAACTTTACTAACTGGGAAAAATTTTCCTTCAACCATACCTAATAAGCTATAAAATCTTTCTTCAACTATAACTAAAAAGCTATAAAATTTTCCTTCAACTATACCTAAAAAGCTATAAAATTGTCTTTCAACCATACGTAACATGTTATAAAATTTTCCTTCAACCATACGTAACATGCTATAAAATTTTTCTTCAACCGTATCTAAAAAGCTATAAAATTTTCCTTCAACCATACGTAACATGCTATAAAAATTTTCTTCAACCATGACTAAAAAGCTATAATTTTTCCTTCAACCATACGTAACATGCTATAAAATTTTCCTTCAGGAATATCTAAAAAGCTATAAAATTTTCCTTCAACCATACGTAACATGCTATAAAATTTTCCTTCAAGCATACGTAACATGCTATAAAATTTTCATTCAACCTTACCTAACAATCTATAAAATTTTCCTTCAACCATACCTGAAGAAGTATAAAACTTACTCTCATTTATACTTGACCAACAATAAAATATGTTTACAACAGAATTAAATTTGGCTCTAAATGAGCCACAAGAGGATAAAGAGGCCGTTAAACACAATCAATAGAAAGGCATTCTGGTAGAATGGGTAGCGGCTCAGGTTGAGGAATCGGAGAGCCGAGTTCAAATACCAGTCAAATTCATTACATTCACTTATGTGCTAATACCCATGGGAAAGGTGTGAATCATCTTCTCCCCCCCCCTCAGCTATGGGTAAATAACAGGAAGACTGGGTCCTATAGCCTTGGTTGGCAGCCAGTCTAGGAGAAGAAAAATTGAATTCAAATCAGCTTGTAGAGGCTGTCTTCGTAATACTCGTACTCGTAATATCAATAGGTGACCTTCGACCGGAGAAACAGAAACTCGAAAGTACTCTAAAAAACAAAACCTATCTTGTGGATCCTATAAAAAATTTGATTATTTTTATTTTTATATACAGTAAAGTTCACCCAATAAAAGGCTCAAGCGCCGCTTAAGGTAGAGGGTTCACAGAAGCACTGATGCAGGTCTCTATTCTACAAAGCCACTGTTCTGGGAAAAAAAACTGAGTGGAATTTTCTCCAAATATTGAAAATACAAAGAAATTGAGGGTGGTTCAAATCTCTGTCAATGTAGTAAAGAGGGTGTTGGCTGGAAAGATTTGAAATGGTGGCACAAAAGAATGGAGCGCTCATCTGAACATTTGCCATGGAAATAGCAACAAAGGTAGCAGTGGGTTTGAAATTTTTTTGTGGGAAGAGAAGGTACAGATTAGAGAATATGTCTTCCCCAATGAAACCCCATGAATGATTTTGAACTCTGTCATGGTTTGGAAATGAAGATTGTGCAGCTCCATCCCAAATATGGCAGCAATACTCCATTTTGGTCTGATCTGATTCTTTTAAAGATGAAGTATGGCAGAAAGACTCTCTCAAAGCTGGACAGTTGCCCAACATAAAGAGGATCGAACACGCCCTGCCCCACTGTGATCGAGAGGCGGGGCTCTTGCTGTATACCGGCAACTAAGTAAGGAGTAGAGGGCAGACGCAGAGCAGATAGAGCAAAAGCCCTTGTGACCGCGTACGCAATGGACTCCTTCAATGCATTTGACCAGTTCGTGGCAAGATGACTTCATATTGGGGAAACTGTCGATGAACTTTTGGCGGTGATACAGAACTTGGCTTGGCTGATTGGGAGGCAGTTGCCTGAGCAATGGCTATTATGTGCATTGGTGTCTGGGCTCTCACAGGACGTTAGACAGCTTCTTAGAGAATCATCCAGAATAATAGAGACTCTGACCGTGGAGCAACTTCTAACCCAGACATTTTGACCAATAATCAAAAATCTGAAGAGTCAGTCACTGCATCCATTTAACAAACACGCACTGAGACACCAACTTCTGGCATGTGAAACGATGGTATAATTTGTTTGAAGTGCTCTGGTCTCAAACGATGATTGTGTAGCCCCAGCCCAGATATTGCAGCAGTAAAATAAAATATTTAAAAAAATAATGTTTATAAGTGTTTACACAAACAAAAAAAAACTTACTTCCAATCATTCTTGACAAACAATAAAACTTGTTTTCAACCATAGCTGACTAACAATAAAACGTTTTCTTTACCATACTTGGGGAGAAAAAAATGCCTTCAACCATAGTTAACAAACTATAAATTTCTCTTTCAACCAGATCTGAAGAAATCTTACTCTTATCCATATTTGACGAACCATAAAAATGTTTGCAATACGATCAATTTGGCCCTAAATGATTCCCAAGGGGCTGAAGGACAGTTACACACATTGAGTCAATCAATCAAAGTACAAGTGTTTTTCCGAAGAGGTTTTAGGAATTCACAGATAAGAAAAAGAAAAGGTGGAGAGCCATTATTAGGTAATAATGTCCATCAATCGGTTGTGTGCTATGCGTGATACAGGCGTAGGCGATCATGTATCTTTTTCGACACATGACTCTCGAGGCAGATTCTTTTTCCCGCAGTAGGTTGCCGTTTCTTTTTAAGGTAGACCAGTTGCCATCCAAGGCTATAGAACCAGGTCTCTTCTGTTATTTACCCATAGCTGGGGGATGAAGAATAGGATTCATACCTTTCCGAAGGGTATTATCACGTAAGTGAATATAACGGATTCCAGTGGAATTCGAACTCGGCTCTCTGATTCCTCAATCCGAGCCGCTATCCATTACTCCACAATGCCTCCTTTTTATTATAAATTATAATAAATTGTTTTGTTTGTGTTAATAAATAAATCAGGGGAGAAGAAGAGGATTCATACCTTTCCCAAGGGTATTAGCACGGAAGTGAATGTAATGGATTCGACTGGAATTCGAACTCGGCTCTCTGATTCCTCAATCCGAGCCTCTATCCATTACTTCACAGTGCCTCCAAATGACTCCCCGTTACTTCCTCAACCGTTTTTGCAATTTAAGCATTTTGTGAAGACCATATACATTGTATAATAATTGATGGAAGAAATGATTGGCCTAAAAAATAAATTAATTAGAAAGTACCCCAAGGGCAAGAAACGGGTAACATAATATTTTGGAATTGTTACATAACACGGAACAATCTTCAAAATTATGGACAGAGTATAAAATCCCGTGTGGTAGGTGAACTCTAAATAGATTCTGAGGTTAAAATACTGGATTTCCATTTAATAAAAGCGTGAGAGAATGATTAAAACGTTCGCTTTTCGACCACGATACGCAGGTTCGAGTCCTGGTTCGTATCCCACTAAGTCAGATGCTTTTTGAGGAGGCGATTGCAGCGTGCGGTACATTCCGAAATGAAGTAGACGTAACTATTCCAGACGCCGCCTATGGTTGTGCTAGCACGTAGACTCAAGTCATAGTGACCGAGGATATGAGCGCATCATGCACTTTCTCTCAGAAACAGTAACTAAGGTCCGCTGAGCATAGTTGCAATGTAAAACACAAGTTGATCCAATGGATGTTTGACAAACACAAATGGGGCTAGAGTATTCAAATAAGCGAGAAACTAGCAGACCAAGCAGAGGGTATGGTCAGAAACGATTAGCTTACCATTATACAGGGTGTCCATAAAGTTCTTGTGCACTTTAAAAAAATTATAAGATTATTTGTATTTGCGATAGAAATAATCTGTAAAAAATATAAAGTTTAATGTTCCTAGTTTTAAGTATAGCTAAAATAACTAATGTGATTTCAGGCATTACTATAAATTAGCTAGCAAATGTTTTCCGTGAACTGCAAAATCGTATTACCCTTTGTATTGCTAATGATGGAGGACATGTGGAAACTTAAATAAAATTTCAATAAAACCTTAAAAAATATAGATTTGCTTCTTTCTAATCCTTTTTACAAATTATTTTTATTGCAAATACAAATAAAGTTATAAATTTTTAAAGTGCACACGAACTTTATGGACACCCTGTGTCTGAAATAGTTTGTTATTTAGCTATTTTACCCCAAGCAAAGTAATGAGGCCACTAGGACGCAAGGGGTTACTGGTTGTTAGTGAATATGAGAAAAACTAGTATTAAGGAAAGGGGATAATAAAAAAAAGAAGATTGACTAACATTTCATTTAAATTTTTGTAGATCAAAGGGGCAGGGAAGTAAGAAGACGGCTTTGAGTCGTTAGAAGCAAAGAAAAGAGAACTGAACTGTTATGGTGTATCAGTCCTATATGGCAGTGAATTCCGGACAATCTCCTCACAGGAGAAGAAGAGACTTGAAGCAATAGAAATAAAGAAAAGAATACTGAACTGTTATGTAATATCAGTCCTCCTCTATGTCAGTGAATGCTGGACAATCTCCTCACAGATGAAGAAGAGATTTGAAGCAATAGAAACAAAGAAAAGAGTACTGAACTGCTATGTAATATCAGTCCTCCTATATGGCAGTGAATACTGGACAATTTCCTCACAGATGAAGAAAAGACTTGAAGCAATAGAAACAAAGAAAAGAGTACTGAACTGTTATTTAATATCAGTCCTCCTATATGGCAGTGAATGCTGGACAATCTCCTCACAGATGAAGAAGAGACTTGAAGCACGAGAAACAAAGAAAAGTGTAATGAAATGATATGTAATATCAGTTCTCCTATATGCCAGTGAATACTGGGCAATCTCCTCAAAGATGAAGAAGAGACTTGAAGCAAGAAAAACAAAGAAAAGAGTACTGAACTGTTATGTAATATTAGTCCTCCTATATGGCAGTCAATGATGGATAATTTCCTCACAGATGAAGAAGAGACGTGAAGTTTCGTCAGCTTCTTTTGCTTCAAAAAATCTATCTATCTATCTATCTATCTATCTATCTATCTATCTATCTATCTATCTATCTATCTATCTATCTCAGTTTGTTTCTATCTATCCGTTGTTAACTTACTTCAGGTCTAATATCGTTCTGTCCATGTCTATCGTATACAACTCATTTCAGGTGATGCCAAAATATACTATATTACACCAGATCATCAGAGAAGACAGGTGCATTAGCGAGTTGAGTAGAAAGATGACCTCTTAGCCACTGGCCGTAGCGTATCTCCTACGTTTTAGATCCATTTTTAAATGATCAGTTGCCTTTCTTTTTCTCTTGGATCGGCGTACCTCAGGTAACATCGTTGCTGGCGTTGGTAGATCAAATGTATCAAAAATCACCTCCATAGGTGTTTCTTCAACTGGAGCGCTGTCAACCACGTCTGGAGAGCGTCGTCTGATCTGGTTAATGTGCCGTCTGCACGTGTATTTTTCACCTTTCACGAAGTACATCATGTTGCCAATCCGCTTTTCTATTTTTCCAATCTCCCAGAATGATTTATTCTGTTTATATACCTTAAAGTATACTTTTTCACCCGGATTGTATTTATTTACTTGTATAAATTTTTCTGTACCTGGCTTTGTCTTTTTTGATAATAATTTGTCGAAGACAGATCTTACCCGACGTGCAAACATCACCTCGGCTGGCGATTGTGAGGCTGGTGTTACGTTATTAGGGGTAAGTCTGTATACCTGTAGAAACTTCTGTAGGGCTTCATCTGCAGGTATTTCCCTAGCTTTCTTTAAAGCTCTTTTAAGGGTGTCCACAAATTTTTAAGCTAACCCGTTCGATCTTGGGTGATATGGAGCTGTGGTAACATGTTCGACGTTGTATTCCTTGCAGAAATCTTTGAATTGTTTCGACGTAAATTGACTTCCCTTGTCCGTCACAATTGTGTCTACTACACCAAACCTTGCGAACAATTCCAGCAGGAAGTTTTTCGTACTTTGCGTCGTCGGTTTTCTTATCCTTTGTATCTCAGGCCATTTTGAGAAACTATCCACTACTATGATGTAATGGTATCCATTCAGTGGACCTGCAAAATCCACATGCAACCTAGACCATGGTAGGTCTGTTTTTGGCCAGGGATTAAATTTTACTGGGGTGCCTTTGCAGCCAAAGCACAGCCTTTACATTTTGCCACTACGTTCTCAATGTCCCTGTCCATATTCGGCCAATAAACAAAACTTCGCATTAGGCTCTTCATCCTAGTACTGCCTAGATGACCAGTATGAAAATCCTTTAATATTTTTTTTGAGTGTGTATGGAATCACCACACGTTCTCTATATAACAATACTGTATCGCAAAGCGAAAACATTTGTTGTGTACTGGTCCCTCTTAGATATTTTCTCTTTTACTTTCAAGATATACTTGTCCCTGGTGGCTTCTTTTATTTTTTCTAGAGTTACTGGAAGTTCCCGAACTGCATTACACACAGTAAATTTCAGCTCTTCTTCTGACTTCAGTGAGGCAATTACCGTGTCTTCTAATGGTTCGCTCCTTTTAGGAATTAACCTGGACAGCCCATCAGCATAGCCAAATTTATTGGATGGTATGTACTCCATGCTGAAGTTATAATTTAGCAATATTGTAGCTCATCTTTGTAGTCGGTTTGCTGTATGCTTCGGCAAACCCTTTTTCGATCCAAAAATCGAAATTCCGAGCTTAACACTTCCTTTATCTTTTCAAATGCTTTCTGGCATTCATTAGTCCACTTCCAGGGTTTTCCTTTCTTTAATAATTCATTTAATGGTTCCCGCAGATCATACATTTTAGGGATGTATATTTGGTAATAATTAGCTAATCCCAAAAAACTTTGTAATGTGGCAATATCTTTCGGAGCCGGCATGTCTTTTATAGCGCTGCTCGCTCTGGGTCTGGCCTTCTACCATTCTTATCGAGGATCTGCCACAGATATTTCACTTTCTCCATAAAAAACTCGCATTTACTTTCCTTGAGTTTAAATCCAAACTCCTGTATTCTGGAAACTACTGCATTGACATGTTTCACGTGTTCTGCTATACTTGTACTTCTCATGAAATCCAAACCACCCAACATCGAATCCATTACTTGTTGGAAAATGGCGGGGGCGACCTTAATCCCAAAAGGTAGTCTGTTAAATTTATACAGACCCAGATGTGTGTTAATACACAAAAGTTTATACGTTTCTTCTTCTACCGGTATTTGCAGATATGCATCGCTGAGGTCTATGTTCGAAAATATTGTGCCTCCATTAAGCTTTGCAAATATTTCTTCCGCTGTTGGTAGAGGATAATTATAGTCTTTGAATGCCTCGTTTAACCCCGTCGAAAAATCCGCACAAACACGAGTGTCTTTAGACTTTTTTTTCACGTATACCGTCGGAGCTGCCCAATCACTATAGTCAACTTTTTTGAGTACACCGGATTTCTCTGATCTGTCCAATTCTTTATCAATCTGTTCCATTGAGGCAAGCTGGACATTCCTTTTCTTTTTGAATACCGCCTGAGCGTTTTCTTTTAGAAAGAATTTTGCCTCCATCTTGGTACACGTTCCCAACCCCGGAGAAAAAACAGTAGGAAATGTTTCCTTAAGTTTCTTTATTAATTTTTGGGCTTCCGAGTTTAAACTTTCTACCTTGTAACAGAAAGAATTTATCGGTAGATCCCATAATTGAAATTCTGTTATCCAATTCGTACCAAGTAAGTTCGTGGTATTTTCTATGACAAATAGTTTAACTTTTCGCGTTTTTTTATTTAACGTGACGTTTGTAACAAGTTCTCCAATAAATTGTATTTTTTCTCCCGTCACTGACTTCGCGATTTTCTTTGTCTTCATTAAAGTTGGTTTCCCCAACTTCTTTCACGTATGCAAATTTATGATAGAGAGATCCGAACCAGTGTCAAGTTGCATTTTTATTTTTTTATTATTTATTTCGACGGTATCACATTTTCTAGTTATTCCATCGTTTACCTCGTTGGACTTTAGTTTTATTTTATTGCCTTTATTTTTTGAACGGCAATGTGTCCTTCTGTGCCCAACTCTTCCACATTTGAAACATTTTTTATTCCTAAAATTGCAATATCTGTATCATTGTAGTTCACCGCAAGCAAAACATGGCTTCGGGCGTTTTTGCTTGTTTTTTTTTCTGGTATTTTACTTTTTGCTTGATAAACTGCAATTTTATAATTCTCTTTGTTAGATTGACTTTCTTCTTTGTAGCGAATTTTCCTTACATGTGAAACGCCAGACTGTTCTATCTTTTTTGCGTCTTTTTTTACGCTAACATATCTTGTGCAGTCTTCTGCCAAATTCTGTACCGTAATACTTGGATTGATTTCCAATTTTGCCAGTACTAATTTTCTCAACTCTGCGTCTTTTTCCGCTACCAGACCCTGAACAAACACTTAAAATTGTCTGCGCTTAACTCTGCTAGCTTGAATTCTTCACAATGCTTATTTACATTGGCTGCGTACGTTCTATAGTCATGTTCGTCATCTTTTATCAAATTCAAACATTTCCACCTCTTGTGGAACAAAGATGTCTTTTGACTAAATAACTCACTTAATATATTTACCGCCTCGGTAAATGTCAACTCGTTAGTTTTTTTCCGTAAAATGTAGTTTACCAATTTGTTATGCTCAGCAGTTCCTAATTTGCTTAAAAGAAGCCTAACCTTCTTTCCTTCAGACCTCAAGTGGCACTCCTCGTTATACACGTCCGTATATTTTTTATAATATTCTTCAAAAGTTATCTCTTCATCTGGACTGTACGTGAATATTTCAATTGAATTCCATATTGTATTCTCTGGGAAGGAATCATTTTGTAGACTTTTCTCTTTCCTGTTCTCAGTTATTTCCAGAATTTTGCTTTGAAACTCCCCATGCATTTGTTCCATTTTTTGTTGGAATTGCATTTGTCTATTGAAAGTTTCCTCCTGTAACTGCTTCGGTAATGCTTTTTGTTGTTCTAATATTTTCGTTTGTTGTTCCAATTGGAACTTTAAAAAATCCTGGAATAGACTTTTGCATTCCCGCATTTTTTTTTCAAAGTGTAAATCCGAGACTTTGTCGCCCACGTTATTTGTGCCAAACAAAAGTTTTCTTCCTCCCTATGAGTGCGAATTTCGTCGTCAAAACCACTGTGGCGAACGAACTTTTTTTTCCTCCGTGTGAGTGCATATCCTCGCTGCCAAAAGTTATATTGGCGAACGAAAAATTTTTTTCTTCCTGCGTATGAGTGCAAATCCTCGTCGCCAAAAGTTATATTGGCGGACGAATTTTTTTTCCTCCGTATGAGTGCGAATTCTCGTCGCCAAAAGTTGTTGTGGAGTTATTTCCTTAGTGGAAACTGTATTCGGACTAAAGGCGTCCTAAATAGGTTAAACGTACAGAAACGTTAGGAACTTGTAATAAAGTGTTACGAAGAGTAATCGAGTTGTGGTCGCTGACTACTATTCTTCCATCTCGACTACTACTGACTCCTATTTATAATAGATGGGAGAGTCCTATACAAGATGTCTTTCACTATAACACTATCTATCTATCTATCTATCTATCTATCTATCTATCTATCTATCTCTGTCTCTGTATCTATCTATCTATCTATCTATGTCAGTCCGTTTCTTTCTATCTATCTATCTATCTATCTATCTATCTATCGTTGACAGTTCATATCTATCTATCTATCTATCTATCTATCTATCTATCTATCTATCTATCTATCTATCTATCTATGTCTCTGTTTCTATCTATCTATCTATCTATCTATCTATCTATCTATCTATCTATCTATGTCACTCCGTTTCTATCTATCTATCTATCTATCGTTGACAGTTCATATCTATCTATCTATCTATCTATCTATCTATTTCCATCTGTTCATATCTATCTATCTATCTATCTATCTACTTCAGTCTATTCATATCTATCTATCTATCTATCTATCTATCTATCTATCTATCTATCTATCTATGTCAGTCCGTTTCTATCTATCTATCTATCTATCTATCTATCGTTGACAGTTCATATCTATCTATCTATCTATATATCTATATATCTATCTATCTCAGTCTGTTTCTATCTATCTATCTATCTATCTATCTCATTCTGTTTCTATTTATCTATCTATCTATATATCTATCTATCTATCTATCTATCTATCTCTGTCTCTGTTTCTATCTATCTATCTATCTATCTATCTATCTATCTCTGCCTATGTTTCTATCTATCTATCTATCTATCTATCTATCTATCTATCTATCTATCTATCTATCTATCTATCTATCTATGTCATTCAGTTCGTAATGACGAAATATCAATCAGGATAAACAATGTTGCAAATGCAATCAGACCAAAAGAGCAAAATGAAAATATGAAAGTCTTTATCGAAAATAATTAGTTTTTGATGGAAAGAAAAAAATCTTAATTGAAATTCCATTGTTTGGCCAACACAGCCAAACGTTGATGTGCAAATTATCAAGTGATAAATGCTTTTTAATGAAGAATACGTGCACAATGGATTGTAGCAATCATTGTGCGCAAATTAGGCATCACATGATTTTTATATATATATATATGTATATATATATATATATATTTATATATATATATATGTACATATATATATATATATATATATATATATATATATATATATATATATATATATATATATATATATATCAAGTATGTGGTACAGTTTAATTTACATTACATGAATCATTCATACAAAAAACAGATATTGAAGTTAATGATATAAATGTCGAGAATAGATCTTCGCAAACAAATTTAATAAATGACATTAACCCCGAACCTGTAGATGAATGTTATGATCCCTGTTTATAAATTCCAGTTGCATAAGGTCTTTTTTTATTTTTTTACATGCTTTCATCTGTGCATACAGACATCATCAGGTATGAAAATATATTTGTTTTTTTTTTACATCCAGGTAATAACAGGACAACGAAAGAATAGGTGTAATCCGAAAGACGTTTTAAGAAATGTGTTATTGTTAATTGTAAGAAATTTTTGGAGCGTGAATGATTCATGTAATATATATATATATATATATATATATATATATATATATATATATATATTACTATATTAGTACAAAAACGCACAATTCAAAATTTTAAAAAAATTCAATCTCAGCGTTCCGACCACACGTTCCAAAACATATTTCACGGTTAACAATAACACATTTCCAAAAAAACATATTTCGTAGTACATCTTAAGTTTCGTTGTCCTGTTATTACCTGGATGTGAAAAAGACATCTATTTCTATACCTGAGGATGATTGTATGAACAATTGAAAGCTTCTAGTAAACAAAGACCTTATACAACTGGAATTTATAAACAGGGATCATAACATTCATCAACGGGTTCGAGGTTAATGTATTTTATTAAAAATTGTTTGCGAGAGCGATTCTTGCCATTTATATCATTAACTTCACTATCTCCTTTTTTGTATGAATGATTCATGCAATATATATATTTTTATATATATATATATATATATATATATATATATATATATATAATTAGATGGTAATGGATATAAACAGGTTAACTCTCCGTCTACCAAGAAAACGGACTTCCATTAAATACCTCCTGGGTCCAATCGACTCATTTCTATTTTATTAATCTATTCAGATTGTTTGAATTATTTAATCTCTCATGCAAATATGAAATAACAATTTTACTGAAAATTTCTTTGCTGAAACAGAAAACCTTTGCATTTAGTTTGAAATTATAATGTGTGTAAATCGCACTGTGGAGTGGTTTGTAAAAACATCTATTTATCATCTTTCAGTTGCGTTTCTGTCTTTCGGGCAGAGTGCACTCAGGGGCGACTCCGTCAAAGGACAGAGTCGCCACTGAGAGAAATTATACTGAGAGGTGTCCTGGCCCTGGGGGACAGCTTCCCGAGGTCGCACCCTCTCATTTCACATTAGAGAGGGATCGGTGCTCGCACTGAGACCAGTGTAACCGACGGGAACTGCGGGTAATTTTTGTTCCTTGCCCGGGTGTACGCGCTCGGGTGTCCCACCTTAAAAACTGACCTTGTGTCACAACTCGTCTTAGTGGGGAGACAGAGTAAATACCGAGTCTGAAATTCTAAACTTAATTCAAATTACCTTTAAGAAGAAAATTATAATTCATCGCCGTATTTTTCAAAGAATACATTCAAATGACTTTGACTGACATGTTTTTAGCAAATATGACAGCTTGCGTTTTTCTATGCATTTTACGACAACTCAAGGTGCATCTTTTTTATTTCTGTCATTGGCTTCTTCCTGGAAGGTATATTGCTCGCTAGAGTTTGTAGTTATATCAATACCTGCGAAACCCGAATTCTTTATGCATTTGTCAAATTTTGGAATTATTTCAAAGAGATTTAGCTTCAGGAACAATGTCCAGGCCTTTGATGCAAAACATTGCAGGAGAGATTTCTTTCTGGTGACATTTCTGTTGTTTTAGAAGACCATATTTCAGTCTTAACCTTCGAATAATATTCATTCTGGAACGGTTTGAAGAATCCTTTCTGTCTGCCTGGATGACACCATTCATATCTGGTTCTGATTCGGAATAAATAATGCTGAAAATTTATCACTTTCATTATCATCCTCAGAAAAAGAAATGCTAACTATTTGGAGCCACTTGGTAATATGAGGAGAAGACAGCCAGAAAAAGTTTAATTTTGTTCGAAGTTTATTTCATTTATGTAGAAAATGAAAAATGAAAAAAAAATAAAAGTCACAAAAAATAATTCGAATAGAATACGATGAGGTAATATGTACACTATTTACATTATTCGGACTATTGTCCTCATCTTTGTCGTCATATTTATTACAACGTATCGGCACTTCAGTATCTGTCTATTTTTCTGAGATGAGGTATTATGTACACTATTTACATTATTCGGACTATTGTCCTCATCTTTGTCGTCATATTTATTACAACGTATCGGCACTTCAGTATCTGTCTATTTTTCTGAGATGAGGTATTATGTACACTATTTACATTATTCGGACTATTGTCCTCATCTTTGTCGTCATATTTATTACAACGTATCGGCACTTCAGTATCTGTCTATTTTTCTGAGATGAGGTATTATGTACACTATTTACATTATTCGGACTATTGTCCTCATCTTTGTCGTCATATTTATTACAACGTATCGGCACTTCAATTTTTCTGAGATGAGGTATTATGTACACTATTTACATTATTCAGACTATTGTCCTCATCTTTGTTGCCATATTTATTACAACGTTTCAGCCCTTCAGTATCTGTCTATATTTCTGAGATGAGGTATTATGTACACTATTTTCATTATTCGGACTATTGTCCTCATCTTTGTTGCCATATTATATATATATATATATATATATATATATATATATATATATATATATATATATATATATATATATGTATGTATGTATCTATATATACATATAGATATATTTGAGCAGACTGAGGTAGATAGATAGATAGATAGAAAGATAGATAGATAGATACAAACATGCTGAGATAGATACAGAGATGAGAACATACTGATATAGATAGATAGATAGACAGATAGAAAGAAAGAAAGAAAGATAGATAGATAGATAGATAGATAGATAGATAGATAGATACACACAGGCTGAGATAGATAAAGAGATAAGAACATATTGATATAGATAGATGGATTGAGAGATAGATAGATAGCTAGATAGAAAGAAAGATAGATAGATAGATAGATAGATAGATACAAACATGCTGAGATAGATACAGAGATAAGAACATACTGATATAGATAGATAGAAAGAAAGATAGATAGATAGATAGATAGATAGATACAAACATGCTGAGATAGATACAGAGATAAGAACATACTGATATAGATAGATAGATAGAAAGAAAGATAGATAGATAGATAGATAGATAGATAGATACAAACATGCTGAGATAGATACAGAGATAAGAACATACTGATATAGATAGATAGATAGAAAGAAAGATAGATAGATAGATAGATAGATACAAACATGCTGAGATAGATACAGAGATAAGAACATACTGATATAGATAGATAGATAGAAAGAAAGATAGATAGATAGATAGATAGATACAAACATGCTGAGATAGATACAGAGATAAGAACATACTGATATAGATAGATAGAAAGAAAGATAGATAGATAGATAGATAGATACAAACATGCTGAGATAGATACAGAGATAAGAACATACTGATATAGATAGATAGAAAGAAAGATAGATAGATAGATAGATAGATACAAACATGCTGAGATAGATACAGAGATAAGAACATACTGATATAGATAGATAGATAGAAAGAAAGATAGATAGATAGATAGATAGATAGATAGATACAAACATGCTGAGATAGATACAGAAATAAGAACATACTGATATAGATAGATAGATAGAAAGAAAGAAAGAAAGATAGATAGATAGATAGATAGATAGATACAAACATGCTGAGATAGATACAGAGATAAGAACATACTGATATAGATAGATAGATAGATAGAAAGAAAGATAGATAGATAGATAGATAGATAGATAGATACACACAGGCTGATATAGATAAAGAGATAAGAACATACTGATATAGATAGATAGATAGATAGATAGATAGATAGATAGATAGATAGATAGGCAGACATACATGAACAGGCTGTGATAAATAAGATAGATAAGAACATACTGATATATATAGATAGAGAGATTTGAACAGATGGATTGATTGATAGATATATTGATAGATAGAAAATGAACAGACAGAGATAGATAGATAGTTAGATAGATAGATAGATAGATTTGAACAGCTGGATATATATATATATATATATATATATATATATATATATATATATATATATATATACTGTTGCAGGAATATGTTACGTTCTAATATTTTTCTTTTGTTTGCATATAATTGTTAGTAAAATTCTCACCTTTTATTGTCTGGCACAGAATTCACCTGAAAAAAAATGAAAAAGAAATTCTTTAAGGCTACATCAGAAATGAGAGATTATTGAAAAACTGGTCGAACCTCCTAATTCTTTGGATTTCCAAATTAACAAGCGAAGATTGCAGAATCTGAACGAAACACTGAAACTTGCGTTTGGACATAATCCACCGAATTTCGACGACACAGGCTGGAGGCAGGCAAAGCTCCCTTTGAGTTTCGGAGGCCTGGGCCTTCGATTAGCGGTAGATTTGGCCCTTCCAGCATATCTTTCTTCACTTTCGTCCAGTCGCGAGTTAATTGATGAGATACTCAGGGGATCGTCTCAGTGTTTCTCGGGTAGTTCTTTCGAACAAGCTTGCAGCGTCTGGACCCAAGAATTACTTTCCATACCACTAGACACATCAAAACAAAAAAGCTGGGATAAAATAAAAAGCGAGCCCAATTTTACTAATTTGAGGCTCTCTCTGGATCAGCACCGCCTCGCCTGTCTACTATCTGCTTCACAGCAGAGTAGTGGCGCCTGGCTCAACGCAGTGCCCTCTTCATCTACCGGTACCCTTCTAGATGATGAGTGCACTCGGGTCGGAGTCGCGATCCGTCTTGGACTCAAATTATGTGAGCGTCACAGATGCAGATGTGGAGCCTCCATCGATGAGTTTGGTTTGCATCCTCTCTCCTGTCGTCGTAGTGCCGGCCACTTTCCACGACATGCAGCAATTAACGACATCATCAAAAGAGGTTTGGATGCAGCTGGCTTCCCTTCCCAAATCGAACCCGTAGATCTCGACCGTGGTGATGGAAAGCGGCCGGATGGCATTACCATCTTCCCTTTTAAAATGGGGAAGTCGTTGATTTGGGATGCGACCTGTGCAGATACATTTTCGGCCGGTAATTTGATCAGGTCCGCGGTTGAGCCGGGGTCCGTCGGCCGAGACGCAGAGATAAAAAAAAATAGCTAAATATTCTTCTCTTGCTGATAGATTTTTTTTTACTCCTGTGGCAGTGGAGACTTCAGGGGTTATTGGCCCTTGTTCGATGGTGTTCCTTCGGAGGATTGGCGCGATTGCGTCTCGATTAAGGAACGAGCCTCGCGAAACGGAATGGCTCTTGCAGCGTGTCTCACTGGCGACGGTTCCGGGTAATGCTTTCTCCATCATAGCGGCTGGCAGAGGATAGAAAAAATTGTTTATAGTTACGTTGTTCTGGAATTGTCATCATTGGTCGACTGAACTCGCTTTGTTTCAATGACTTTTGTTTTGCTATTATCAGTTACTTTATACTGCGAATATTTACAGTTTGGACGGATTTAAAACAGGGGTATATAAAGTCGCCAATGAATTACTAAATAATGTAACGGTAGAATCGATTCAAAATGATTTGGATTGTCAAGAAATAGAAGAAGAATCAAATTCTTACGATAGTGGTGAAAATATGAAGGATGATGAAGGAGACTGTGTTTCAGTAGGGAAAACTATTGAGGAGGATATCTAATTCATGGAGAAAAAAATCTTTGTTCAGTCGTACAGAATGTACAAGTGAACGTCATTTGCAGAAATGCCTTACTTACAAAAACAAAACAAAAAACCCAGACCAGAACAGCGAAAAGTAAGCGCAATGATAAAAGAAATAAGAAAAATAATTGAAAATTAAAAAACATATTGAGCATGAAAAATAGCCAATTAATATTTACTTTCGTGAGGAACTTAATTTTTCATTTATTGCGATAAGTTCTTTTGCTCTGTCTTGTTTCATATTACCGAACCCGTCCTCATATCCGAACTATTCTGGTTCGGATATGAGAACTACTACTACTACTACTACTACTACTACTACTACTACTACTACTACACACACACACACACACCCATATATATATATATATATATATGCATGTTTCATTTAATAAGCTTATCAGACAATATGAAAGGAATTTACTTAAAATAAATAAACAAAACTTGTCTATAATTTGTAATGAAACATACCTCAATGAAAAAATGCCGCCTAAATACACCCAATATATATATATATATATATATATATATATATATATATATATATATATATATATATATTGAACAATAAAAAATATTAAAATATTAAAATCTTCAGACACACTGGGTTGTATATTAATATTCTTTCGTTTTTATTATTAGATTCCTCGAGTGGTTCGGCCAACATGGTCATCATCAGGAGAAAAAAATTCTGCTTGCTGGTGGCAGTGAACTACAGATATATATATATATATATATATATATATATATATATATATATATTAAAGAAAAAAAGTCCACTTTAAGGCTCCCTGTAATAATTTATTTCACCATAGCCCTTTTAAAGGACGCTGGATCATCAGACTTCACTTCCAAAAGTTGAAACGAAAAATGAAATGAACATTTACACTTTTGACGAGTAGTATTAAGTTTATGTAATTTAACAGAGAGGGTAGTGAGGAGTAGTGTGATAGACATGATCGAGTTTAGAGAGGGTTTATTTTAATATTTCTATCTATCATACTTAGTATTAGGGGCGGAGGGACCAGACATTGACCTATTTAATCGGTTAACTTAACGGAAGTGATATATTAAAAGGGAAGGGGGAGAAGAGAGAAAAATAAAAATAAAAAGAAAGAAAGAAGGGGGAAGTAAAGAGAAAGAAGCTGTAATTAGGTTTTACGAAGGAAGAGGTGGGGTGGTATATTTTTAGCAATTTATGTAAAAAAACAGATTTTAATGTTTGATAGTAATTTAAATGTTTAAAAAATCCACGAAGAAATGAATTTGATGCTTGCTATCAATTTAAATATTTAACTCTTTTACAAACAATTTAGGGATTTAATATGAGTTGAAGAAATAAGAACCATAATGGACTCTTGACAGTCTATACTAAGACTTAATGACACTATATTTAACTCATATTAAATATATATATATATATATATATATATATATATATATGAATGAAGAAATATAGTTTTAAGGTGTGCTATATTTATGGGATAAAGTGCTCAACATCACAGATAGAGCGTATGTAAATATAAAAGTGAACATTGAAGTCAACACTCAATAACCATATTTCTGTGGCCCGATGGCTGCGTCTAGCATGAACCAGTCTGTCGCCTCTGAGTGTTGATTTCAATGTTCACAAAAATATAAGGCGAATGGGTTATAACACAGTTTTAAAAAAATATTCCGATTCGCATTATATTTTTTCGTCTCGGATCCTACCTGTATTTTAGCAAAAACAAAATAATTTCTATGGCTGATGATGACTGAATGTACAGTCGAATGTACTTGCGTATTAAAGACCTTATACAGCTTATAATTTTTAAAACAAGGATCATCACATTCATCGAGTGATTTGTAGGTTAATGCACCTTTAAAATTTTGTTAGCGAAAGGATTTCACCATTTTATATCATTAACTTTACTAATCTACTTTTTGAATGAATGATTCATTGTAATATATATATATATATATATATATATATATATATATATATATATATATATATGGCTGAGTGGTATTACGTATATATATATATATATATGTATATATATATATTATAATCTTTTTTATAAATATGATTCCTTCGCTACATAAGAGTTCTCATGTTTCAAAAACAAGAGTCGAAACCCTCAATATAATTATTAAAATTAAGTTAAATTAAGGTATCGAGTCCCGTTTCATCCTCAAGCGAAAATTTAGGAATAAGCTAGCTTGTGGCTTGCGCGTGTTTATAAGTATGGTCTTTGGAACATTAATTACTATGGAAACGGCTGGGGGCGGCCATTTTGGTTAGGTGGTCGAAGAGTTAATTCTTATCTACAGGTCGGTCACCTTCGGAAAGTTTATGCCAGGTTATGTTGAGGTGTCTATTTCAAAGCCGATGGTGGCGGTCACCGTCTGGTTAGTTTAAAGCGAAAGATACTTCATGGGGCGTCGGCAAGTCGTTAAGTGTCGAGAGGATTTTGTTTTATTATTATCTATCTATTAATCTCTTTATTTATTTGTTTATTCAAATGGTTATTTCGTATACAAACGCGTTGCACTGAACTACAATTTGTTTTTTTTGACGACCTCACAAAGGGTTTTTCAATTTAATGATTGGGCTAAGCTTTTAAGACTTTTATTAAACTATGGAATTTATTTATTTATTTATTTTTTTATGATAATTATTTAATGCGAAAATTTGTTGATGTCGGCAAAAAATCTTTTAATCCTGCCTATATTTTAATAACTTTTCATTATTTAGAAACTTAATGATGTGTAGTTTTTCGTGTAGGCATAAAGGGCATGGGTCATCCCAGGTCTTACAAGTTCTTGTTCTATTTATTATTTTCCATTCTGGTCACATTATATCTATTTATTTTTATTTTAATCATCTCAAATTCTCGAATCAACTTCTTAATGCTGATATTAAATTCATTAAGGAAGGCTCCTTAGTTTTTTTTTTCATTTCTTTTATTTTCCCAAGTACTTTCAACCTCATCCAACATCGTCTTCAGGGGTGAATTACTAAGACAAAAAATTAATGCAAATGACTGTTATGAATTTTTCTCTATTTGAAAAGAAAAAAACAAACAATGCATAACCTACTTAGTGAGCTTGAGTAAATAAATGACGGAACTGGGTTTAGGAGAAATAAGAGAAAGACAAAATCGATTAAGAACTACAAGGGTAGGAAGTTGTAGAGAGCCATGATTGCCTACGTCCTGTTGGGTATAAAAAAAGCACTTTACTTTGGTCTCGTTGCACATTGCTTACATCTATTTGTTCCCAAGCTGTGAACACAAATGCTGAGATCGTTTCTACTTTCAGAGTATCAGTTAGAAAGGGGATACGAGGGAGGGATTTGGTTTGCTATTGTGCTACTTTTTTTCCCAGTAAAACGATTGTTTCTAAGGTAAACAAATTGCCAATGATCGCGCTGTGGGTCGATCTTCAACGGATTCTCAACATTTCATTTTAAACCTTTCACCCCCACCCAAGCAAGGCGATAGTGCCACTAAGACGCAAGTGTTTACTGAGAGTGAAAGAGAATGAGAAAACTGCATTGAGGAGAAAGAACAATAAAAGAATATAAATTTAGTCCCTATGCATCTATAGAGCGAAAGCAGATAGGGGGAAAGAGAACAGAAAGAAAAAAATGAAGGAGGAAGAGAAAAATATAAAGAGAGAGTGAATAAGAGAGAGAGAGAGAGAGAGGGACAGAAAGAGAGGGATGAAATAGATGGAAATTAAAGGGTAAATGGTATATATATATCAAGACATTTTTATGTTTAACATTCTTTTCATAGATACAAGTATTTAAGTAAATGCTCTATTTATAATAAACAGAATTTACCGGTCTGAATGTCCGAGAAATTTTCACAGAAAATATTCGTACTCTAACAGGATTCGAACCTGTATCCTATACGAAACAGTCACATCACCTGAACTGCCTTTTAACCGATTCGGCCACAGAGGATCGTACGGTTGACGAGGTCGAATTGAAGTTTATAAGTAGTAAATTCGACCTTGACCACCGAACGATCCATGTCTCTCATACAATCCCTCGCCACCCTCTATGTCAACCTATATCAGCTTAATACTGCCCGTCAAAAGTGTAAATTTTAAATTCATTTTTCATTTCACATTTGAAAGTGAAATCTGAAGACCCAGAGAAAAATAAAAGTCTCTGGTGAAATAAATTATAACTAATGGAGCCTTAAAGTGGTCTGTTTTTCTTTAAATTTTATATATATATATATATATATATATATATATATATATATATATATATATATATATATATATATATATATAGCATAATGAGAAGCCACGTATACTTTCTTGATATGTATATAATATGGAGAAAACAACTGAAAAGTTGCAAATGAAAGGAAAAAAAATTGAATGTTTTTTTTGTGTAAGTATTTATTTATATTTTGATATATATATATATTTGATATTTCAGAAATTAATTGAATAACTGTATTCAGAAGTTTGTTTTCAAGTAGCGTCCGTCGCGAGATGTGGAATGCAACTGTGTTTGAATATATATATATATTTCTAAAGAATTAATGTACTTATTTTAAAGCCGACATTTTTATTTCTTCAATCCTACTTTTGCGATGGGTTGCCCGAATCTCATAGTAATTGCAGATCATGAACCACTAAAAGGATTATTCGGAGATAGAGACCGTAGCAAAATCCAAACCCCCCGATTATTCAGGTTAAAGGAGAAAACGCTCAGGTACAGATTCACCATTCAGCACTGCCCTGGGAAATGGCACAGAGCCTCTGATGCTGTCTCTCGTAACCCAGCAGCCATCTCGCAGGCACCCCTAAATGTATTCGCTGCTGAACCCTCTCAGTCAGACATCATAGAGTCTGACAACATGATTGACTGGGTCAAATAAACAAGCCCTATACACATGCAAAAAGATCCAGCGGCTATACTTTAGCAAAGCAGCCTGCATTGACGTAGCGATACTGCCCGAAGACTTCTCGAACCCGACGACTACAAAATTACCCCAAATCAAATGAAACAACGTTACACATGAGCGTAAAGCCGCCCACAGCTCGGACGACTTTTCTTGATGGGATGAGGTTGTTGGTAGTGTGCCCCATATTCAAAAGGTGCCCCGAGACATAGTTTGCAGGGTTTGTATTGAGTTACGACCTGCTTTATTTTTGTCTGCCAACTGGACGCTATCTGGGATCCTTACGCCGGTAAGTGTTGTTATTCTACAGTTATAAAATGGTTTTACCGACACAAGGAGGCACAACTTCTCTTCTGGGGAACGCATTTTCTTTACTAATATTTCTCGAATGCGCTGGCCGATACACTGTTTAATTAATAAAAAATGAGGTATTTAAAATAAGAAGCATCCACTACAATAATGTTTGAAGCAATACATATATATATATATATATATATATATATATATATATATATATATATATATATATGAAGAGAGATAAAGAAAGAGAGGGAAAGAGAGGGATTGAGTGAAGTGTGTTATGTTGATAGTGGAAGATTTGCATGTGTGTTAATGTAGTCAGTGACGATTAGAGCAGTTTTATCTCTTAAAGATATTGTGAATGTCATTAACTCTCATTAATTGAAATGAAATAATCAAGTCGATTTAATGAACTGAACATTTTTCTCATTATCGAGATGGCGTCGGGACACTGACTGGCGTAGCACTTGGGTTAGAGTACTAGATTGATATTTCAAATATTTCAGGCTCATTTTTGATTAGCTAGCTTAAACGTTTAATAGATCAGTGGCTTAGCAAAGATGGGGGCGGTTCACCTCGGGCAGCACTTTTGCTCCGTGGTGAGTTTTCAGAAAATAAAAAAAAAAAACGATAGGATAATTTCAATATTTTTTGCAAAAAAGAAAAGAAAAGATGCATTGGTAAATAAGCAAGGGTTCAAATGAAACCATTTTTTTAATATGGCTGGCTCAAGGCCAGCCAGCTAACAATAAAAAAAAAATTTCTCCAAAACTCGCTGTCAGTTGGTGTGGATAAACCCCCATTTACAAGACGTGAGCAGAAGATGTGAAAAAAAAATTAAAATGAAATATTTTTAAGGGCATTATTTACATTATTAGAACCATTGGCCTCATCTTTGTTACCATATTTATCACAACGTTTCGGCCCTTCAGTATCTGTCTATATTTCTGAGATGAGGTATTATGTACACTATTTACATTATTCGGACTATTGGCCTCATCTTTGTTACCATATTTATCACAACGTTTCGGCCCTTCAGTATCTGTCTATATTTCTGAGATGAGGTATTATGTGCACTATTTACATTATTCGGACTATTGTCCTCATCTTTGTTACCATATTTATCACAACGTTTCGGCCGTTCAGTATCTGTCTATATTTCTGAGATGAGGTATTATCTACACTATTTACATTATTCGGACTATTGTCCTCATCTTTGTTACCATATTAGTCACAACGTTCCGGCCTTTCAGTATCTGTCTATATTTCTGAGATGAGGTATTATGTACACTATTTACATTATTCGGACTATTGTCCTCATCTTTGTTACCATATTTATCACAACGTTTCGGCCCTTCAGTATCTGTCTATATTTCTGAGATGAGGTATTATGTACACTATTTACATTATTCGGACTATTGGCCTCATCTTTGTTACCATATTTATCACAACGTTTCGGCCCTTCAGTATCTGTCTATATTTCTGAGATGAGGTATTATGTACACTATTTACATTATTCTGACTATTGTCCTCATCTTTCTTACCATATTTATCACAACGTTTCGGCTCTTCAGTATCTGTCTATATTTCTGAGATGAGGTATTATGTACACTATTTACATTATTCGGACGATTGGCCTCATCTTCGTTACCATATTTATCACAACGTTCCGGCCTTTCAGTATCTGTCTATATTTCTGAGAGTAGGTATTATGTACACTATTTACATTATTCGAACTATGGTCCTCATCTTTGTTGCCATATTTATTACAACGTTTCGGCTGTTGTACGCTCCGGCCTTCTTCAGTTAGTTGGAATGTCGAACTGAATCCTTTATTTCGCTCACTGCTGTAGACTGTTCTAGTTCCACAAGGACACATGGCACAGTGGATAAAGGCTTTAGTTAGATCCAGTGACATGACCCAAAGAGTGTGAGTTCAATACCCGATTAAGGTAGTGGAGAACTTTCTGAGGGAAATTAACAGGAGATAACTGACATCCATTAAACACGGCACGAGGAACTAGAACTGTATACCCCAGTGAGCGAAATATAGGGTTCAGTTCGACATTCCAATCAACTGAAGACGGCCGGAGCGTACAACGGCCGAAACGTTGTAATAAATATGGCGACAAAGATGAGGACAATTTGATGTGGGGTTGGATTAAGGGAATTTAGTGAATCCACAGTTTTTTTCGCACCTACGTGAGAAGTCCAGACTTTGGCGTCAGTTCTTTGATTTGTATTTTTCATGCCTGTGAACCATTAGTGAAAAAAATTAAATACATAAGTGACCTAATTGTTTTTTTTTAAATCTTATCATAGGCCTAGCTTTTATACGGATATAAAATCGTTACTTTTCAAAAATTATAAAATAGATAAATAAACTGAAAAATTCCAATGCTTTTATATCACATGCATTTCAAATTTTTTCTCAGAAATATCGAACATTAAACATTTATTTAAAGTCTAAAGAGGTAGCTTAGATGTGCTCAAAATCATATAGAGTAGAAAGGCAGTGTTACGCCAATCCTTTAAGTGGGGAGAACCAGATTGTATTCAGAATTGTCGTTTTTACGTATTTTAGAACAGGCTTTTTTTCCCGCTGTCTCCTCCGTAGATCTATAAAATTCCTCTTTAGAAAAAATGAGCCACAATCTCACCAAGTTTGGGTCACAGCCTCACTACACTAGATGTTGCTGCTGTGGCTTCGGTAGCAATAGGTGGAGTTGAGTTGCCGGCCCAACTGGTTTTAAATCAGAATTATCTTTCAATAAGACTGGTTGCTAGCCAAGGCTTGGGGCCTTGCTATTTAACCCATAGATGGGGAGGTGCGTTCACACCTTTCCCAAGGGTATTTATGGGAGGAAGTGAATGCAAGTAACTTAGTCTGAATTTGAACCCGGCATACATATTCCTCTTTCCACCCTGATAACTGCTATGCAGCAGTCACATCCAAAACTAATACCCACAGCCATTATCGAATAGTAAACACTTTAAATTCAAATCTGCAATCAGACCCTCGTATTAACTTCACGTTCTATTGGCACAAGGACACAGATATTGAACACTTGGTTCAGCTTTACTCTATGGTGGTGTGTAGTTCTTTAATAAAGTTTGCTAAGCAAGGTTTAGGCACCAAATCAGGCTGAAACTTGCTTGGCTGATAAAGGCTTACGATACTAGCTTTTTACCCATGAACGTATTCTTCAATTCCTACCAACGAAAAAGAGGTTCTTCTTCTTATTATTCTTCTTTTTTTCTTCTTCTTCTTCATTCTCCTCTTCCTCTTCTTCTTCTTTCTCTTCCTCCTCCACTTCTTCTTCCTCCTCCTCCTCCTCTTCTTCTTCTTCTTCTTCTTCTTCTTTTCCCTCCTCTTCTTCCTCTTCCTTTTCAACCTCCTCCTCCTCTTCTTCTTCTTCTTCTTCATTCTCCTCCTCCGCCTCTTCTTCTTTCTCTTCCTCCTCCACTTTTTCTTCTTCCTCCTCCTCCACCACTTCTTCTTCTTCTTCTTCTTCTTCTTCTTCTTCTTCTTCTTCTTCTTCTTTTCTTCTTTTTCCTCCTCCTCTTCTTCTTATTTCTCCTCCTCCTCCACTTCTTCTTTTTACTCCTCCTTTTCTTCTTCTTTCTCCCCTCCTCCACTTCTTCTTCCTCCTCCTCCTGCTCCTCTTCTTATTTCTCCTGCTCCCCTCCCACTCTTCTCCTCCTTCTTCTTTCTCCTCCTCCTCGACTTCGACTTCTTCTTCTTCTTCTTCTTCAATTCTTCCTCCTCCTCCTTCTTCTTCTTCTTCTTCTTCTTCTTCTTCTTCTTCTTCTTCTTCTTCTTCTTCTTCCTCGTCCTTCTCCTCCTTCACTTCTTCTTCTTCCTCCTCCACTTCTTCTTCTTCCACCTCCACTTCTTCTTCTTCTTCTTTCTCCTCCTCCTCTTCTTCTTCTTTCTCCTCCTCCTCCACTTCTTCTTTTTCCTCCTCCTCTTCTTCTTCTTTCTCCTCCTCCTCTACTTCTTCTTTTTACACCTCCTCCTCTTCTTTTTTCTCCCCCTCCTCCACTTTTTCTTCCTCCTCCTCTTCTTCTTCTTTCTCCTGCTCCTCCTCCCCCTCCTCCCTCTCTTCTTCTTCTTCTTTCTCCTCCTTTTCATCATCTTCTTCTTCTTCTTTCTCCTCCTCCTCCACTTCTTCTTCCTCCTCGTCCTCCTCCTCCTCCTCATCAACATCATCTTCTTCTTCCTTCTCCTCCTCCTCCTCCACTTCTTCTTCCTCCTCCACTTCTTCTTCCTCCTCCACTTCTTCTTCTTCCTCCTCCACTTCTTCTTCTTCTCCTTCTTTCTCCTCCTCCTCCACTTCTTCTTCCTCCTCGTCCTCCTCCTCCTCCTCATCATCATTTTCTTCTTCTTCTTCTTTCTCCTCCTCGTCCTCCACTTCTTCTTCGTCCTCGTCCTCGTCGTCCTCCTCCTCCTCATCTTCTTCTTCTTCTTCTTCTTCTTTCTCCTCCTCCTCCTCCTCCTCCTCCTCCACTTCTTCTTCTTCTTCCTCCACTTCTTCTTCTTCTTCTTCTTCTTCTTCTTCTTCTTCTTCTTCTTCTTCTTCTTCCTCCACTTCTTCTTCTTCTTCTTCTTCTTCTTCTTCTTCTTCTTCTTCTTCTTCTTCTTCTTTCTCCTCCTCCTCCACTTCTTCTTTTCTCCTCCTCCTCTTCTTCTTCTTTCTCCTCCTCCTTCACTTCTCTTTTTCCTCCTCTTCTTCTTCTTTCTCCTCCTCCTCCTCCTCCTCCTCCACTTCTTCTTTTTACTCCTCCTCTTCTTCTTCTTTCTCCCCCTCCTCCACTTTTTCTTCCTCCTCCTCCTGCTCCTCTTCTTATTTCTCCTGCTCATCCTCCCTTCCTCCTCCCCCTCTTCTTCTTCTTGCATATGTCGGGGAAGTTTTAAAAATATTAAACCCAATCCCAGGTGATCTTCCCCAGAGGCAGTACCTCTCCTCCGGGAGAGGACTGGGTTTATTATCAGGCGCCTGAGGCGTCTCTAAAATAGGGAATAACCAGGGGGCTTGGGCAATCCAGTTTCTAACGAAAATTTCCTGTTATTAGGTTGGTGCAAAAATAATGTCGTTTTTTGACGTTCAACTTCATGTGAGAAAACGACATTATTTTTGCACCAACCTAATAATACTTTGCTTAGCTTTTGGAAATCCTCTTTAGCTATCCGAGTGTGCATTTGTTGTTTCGATGTCGTACATTCTATCCTCTGTTAAAACACTCCCCAGATATTTAAAGTGTCGTAATTGCTTGATTTTGGTACCTCTAACTTGTAATATTAGGTTGGTGCAAAAATAATGTCGTTTTTTGACGTTCAACTTCATATGAGAAAACGACATTATTTTTGCACCAACCTAATATGTATGTTAGGCTGTTCCTTTTGCTTTTAGGAAAACAAAATTCGGCTAACTTTGTACTCGTAATAAGACTTAGTGTAAAAAGGACGTTTTTTTTCTATGACATTGCTTTTTTTAACTACCTTCACTCATCGTTAATGTTTATTGTTTTAAAAAGCGATGATGAGAATTGTAATAAAACCCATATGTAGGAGGAAGGTGAATTTATACATTATTTTTGTTTTTGAGAATTTACAAGAAAAATATAAAACAACTATTAAATTGTTTAAAAGAATCATCTTATATTTACAACATCCTAAAAACTAATACAATTTAAACTAACGCAATATTTATCATTTACGAATTTATAAAGAAATACATAGGAAAATAATTTTTTATTCATAAATTTAGAAACATTTACTAAATTATTTAAATATGTTAATTAACTATAAAAAAATCATTATTATTTAACATTTTATAAAGTTTGAATCAATTGGCAATTAGTTTTGACAACCATTCTAATAAATAATATGATAAATAAATATTTGATGTCCCGCCGATACAAAGTTCAGGTCTCGTAAGATGACATAAGAATGGAGGGTACCACGCTCCAGAAGACCATAATTTTGCTTCTTGTGGTAAGGCCGTGATTTAGTATTCAATATTTTAACTTCTTTTATATGCCGTGGTAATACTTTTTATATGAAATTGTTATCCTGCCTTAATCGAGCAACAAAAGGAAATTCTTGTTCAAACTGTACTTTTTCGTCATTTTGTAATAAATGTGTTTTCTTTTTAAAATTTTACGCAGTGCTCGAGTCTCGTTTGTAAGACTGGAAGCCACTAGCACGCTAGGGGTAACAGAGAATTGTGCAACTCTTATGAAACAAGAATTAGATTTGGTAAGAAATAATATTTTTATATTTTTATATTAAACATTATTTACTGGATTGTGTATTTACAAAAATAATTTTATTTTTACAACATTCTAAAAATTAATACAATTAAAACTAATGCAATAAATATAATTTACAAATTTATAAAGAAATAAATAGGAAACATTTTTATTCATAAATTTATAAACGTTTACTAAATTATTGAAATATGTGAACCAACTCTAAAAAATTATTTATTAATTACCATTTTATAAAGTTCGAATCAGTTAGCAATTAGCCAATGCTTTTCCAAGCATTCCAATAAATAATATAATAAATAGTGTAAATAAACAAGCTGATAAATAAATAGTGTTTATTATTTTTGTTGATAATTCTCAAGAACACAAAAAATGTATAAATTCACTTTCATCGTATGCTTAGGTATTATTACAATTGTAATCATCGTTTTTAAACAAATATTCTCAGCAATGTTTATTGTTTTAAAAATCGATGTTTATAATTGTAATAAAATTTAAACATGTGATGAAAGTGAATTAATAAATTTTTTGTTCTTGAGAATTTACAAGAAAAATATTAAACACTGTTAGACTGTTTATTTACAAAATAATTTTATATTTACTACATTCTAAAAATTAATAAAATTAAAACTAATGCAGTGCGATATTTATCATTTAACAATTTATAAAGAAATAAAATATGAAATATTTTTTATTCATAAATTTATAAACATTTACTAAATTATTAAAATATGTGAACCAACTCTAAAGAAATTCTTATTATTTACCATTTTATAAAGTTCGAATCAATTGGCAATTGGCTGAAGTTCTGCCAAACATTTCAATAAACAATTTCATAGTGTTTATTATTTTTGTTGTCAATTCTCAGGAACAAAAATAATGTATAAATTCACTTTCATCATATGTTTTAGGTTTTATACAATTTTAGTAATCGCTTTTTAAAACAATAAACCGAGGAGTGAAGGTAGTTAAAAAAAAAACGTGTCATGAGGAAAAACCGTCCTTTTCACATACC
This sequence comes from Acanthosepion esculentum, assembly GCA_964036315.1. NCBI lineage: Eukaryota > Metazoa > Mollusca > Cephalopoda > Sepiida > Sepiidae > Acanthosepion > Acanthosepion esculentum. The sequence continues at coordinate 58,229,672 of OZ038519.1, read as the reverse complement.
GTTTTTTTTTGGGGGGGGGGGCACGAATGTCCATGTTTGCCCCAAATTCGCTATATTTTCCTTAAATCTTCCTCGTTTCTCACATATCTTGTCCAAGTTATTCTCAAAATGTTTCTGTCGAACCACATATCTCTTGTTTCAATTCTTCTTTTCAAATTATCCTGCGTTCATTGCCGTATTAGAAGACTGATATGTCATAACCCTTCTGCACTTTTCTTCGTTTCTAACGAAAATATAGTGTTTCTTAATACTTTCATTAGTTTCTGAAAGGCATTTTACTATTCCAAATTTTCCTTAACACCTCTTCGTTACACACATGCCTTGTCCATGATATTCTTAGCATTTGTGGGTAGAACCACATTTGTATTCCTTCAATCCTCGTCTGCGTCTGTGTGAAGATTGTCCCGTATTAAGTAACGATTGATTTGATTGATTGATTGATTTGATTGATTGATTTGATTTATCGATTTGGTTGATTGATTTGATTGATTGATTGATTTCATTGATTGATTTCATTGATTAATTTGATTGATTAGTTTTCTACGGTTTATCGGCCATTAGCAGGTCATTTAAAGCTTGAAAATATTTTTTGGATTTTAATAATTTAAAAATAATAAAAAGTAGGCACTGTGGAGTAATGGATAACGGCTCGGATTGAGGAAACGGAGTGCCGAGTTCGAATTTCATTCGAATCCATTACATTCACTTCCGTGCTAATACCCTTGGGAAAGGTATGAATTCTCTTCTTCTATTCTCAGCTATGGGTAAATAGCAGGACAGACTGGGTATAGCCTTGGATGACAACTGGTCTACACCATCAATATATAAAAGGTTCCCTCTCTTTGTGGCCACGTGATTGATTGATTCGTTTTCTATGGCTTATCAACAAACAAAGAAATTATAATGTGGATATAAATTGGGGGATCAATTCTATATTACGATCAATATATAAACTGACCCCTCACTTTGTGGCCACTGTAGTTTCTATTCATTTATATTCCAGAGAATGTAAATAAATCTAAAAGACATGCCTGTGTAGCTAATCAGGATTTCATTGATTGATTGATTCGTTTTCTATGGCTTATCAACAACCAAGAAATTATATTGTGGATATAAAGTGGGGGATCAGTTCTACATTACAATCAATATATAAACTGATCCCTCACTTTGTATCCAGAGTAGTTTCTATACATTTCTATTCCAGAGAATGTATAGAAATCTAAAAGACATGCCTTTGTAACTAATCAGTTTTTCATTGATTGATTCGTTTTTTACGGCTTATCAACCGTTTGTGGGTTATTTGAACCCAGGAAATATTTTTAGATTGTCAGAATTTTTTTAGATAATAATGATTTACTGATACAAGTCTTACTAATGAACCCATGAATGTGGGGAGAAAAAGTGGATTCAACCGTAGTTGAATATAACGAAGCCAACAAGAATTGGAACTCAGCTCCCCAGTTAATAATTCCGAGTCATTATCCATTAAACCACCTGCACATCCAAGCTTACAGAACATGGTATTACTAAGTGGTCACCCATTTAGGTACTGACCAGGCTCGACGTTGCTTAACTCCCGTGATCGTACGTGAGCTCAGCTTCCCGATTAATAATTCCGAGCCATTATCCATTGCACCACTCGCACATCCAAGCTTACAGAATCTGGCATTCCCAAGTGGTCACCCATCTAGGTACTGACCAGGCTCGACGTTGCTTAACTCCCGTGATCGTACGGGAGCTCAGCTTCCCGATTAATAATTCCGAGCCATTATCCATTACACCACCCGCACATCCAAGCTTACAGCACCTGGCATTCCCAAGTGGTCACCCATCTAGGTACTGACCAGGCTCGACGTTGCTTAACTCCCGTGATCGTACGGGAGCTCAGCTTCCCGATTAATAATTCCGAGCCATTATCCATTACACCACTCGCACATCCAAGCTTACAGCACCTGGCATTCCCAAGTGGTCACCCATCTAGGTACTGACCAGGCTCGACGTTGCTTAACTCCCGTGATCGTACGGGAGCTCAGCTTCCCGATTAATAATTCCGAACAATTATCCATTACACCACTCGCACATCCAAGCTTACAGAATCTGGCATTCCCAAGTGGTCACCCATCTAGGTACTGACCAGACTTGACGTTGCTTAACCTTGGTGATCGTATTGGAACCGGTGTTTCAACGTGATGTGGCCGTATGCAATAAATTTGGGATTGAGCGGTTTCTCATGAATTGTTCAAGTTATACCCAAGTTATCTACTAAGCTAAATTATGTACGGTACAAGGCCACATGTTACAGTCGTAAGGAAAGCATTTGCGAATTGGACATTCTCACTATTGTTTCCTGGTCGAACGTTGCAAATAAGCTCTCTTGTAACGTTTCATATATGTTGCCTTGTAACGTTTCAATAGGTTTCCTTGTAACGTTACATATCCGTTGCCGTTGCAAATACGTTAACTTGTAACGTTTCATATACTTTGCATTGTATTGTTGCAAATAGGTTGTTTTATAACGTGGAAAATAATTTGCACTTTGACCTTACAAAGACGTTGCCATATAACGTTGCAAAGACGTTGCTTTATAACGTTGCCTTATAACGCTGCAAATACATAAAACTATTTCTACTACTACTACTACCATGTGTAAAGAAGCAAGAGAAAGAAGAATAAAGAAAAATTAAGCAAAATTTAATCAGTTATTATTATACTTAACCCTATGTTAGTTTAATCGTAAGTCTGTTAATTTTGTAGCATAGTAATTGTAAGTTCAATCCCTTGGCCGGGCTGTGCTGACACAAACACAAAGGAAGCAGAGAGTGCAATATCAGAACATTCCGAAATAACTAGATCCTTAGGAATACCAAAGCTACTGGTGTGAAACCTCTTTAGGGGATCAAAGTGGTTCTACGAGAAAAGAATACTTTGGTAGGTTTAGTATGTCCTAGTAGATTGCGGATCTGATGAAGTCTTCAATGTGTACATAATGTAGGCGCATTTTCACCTTTGCGTACCCCACCTCTCTCGAAGCGTGTTTATCGCACTACGATGACGATGACGATGACGTTTAATTATTCTGAAAGATGATCAAAATCAATTTCAGGCAGGCTAATCGTGACCGGATGGGGGCGTACTGAATTACTGTCATGCACAAAAGGAATTAAGCCGACGCCCATTTTGATGGGTATATATGACTGAGGAGTCTCTGGGTGAGACGTCTCAGTTGAGAACAGAGCTACACCAGGCAGTCCTCTAGTCTCCTCTCTTCGCTTCTCGGAAGGTGAGACCCTCTTCGGCATTCTCTCGTTTATTTTATCTCTTTTGGCTTTCTTAGAAGCAAAAGCGCTTGACGAATTTTACATAGGTACATGTTTTTTTTAATACTTCGCTTCTATAGAAAGAATCCCGTAAAGCAAGAAAACAATTTATTGAGAATGATCGGTGAATTTGTTGCCATACGTTAATCCGCAATGGAGTTTATATGACGCTTGATATTTACTAAGATTAAGCTTAGTCTGACACAAGGCCAAAATTGGGGAAGATTAAGCTTTCTGTCGTATTAATGGTAGCTTGCCAACTATTTCTCCACTATCAGGTGCTCTACGCAGCGAAGTTGATATACTGTTTCTGCAACAACAGAGACCACACAACGCGCCCGCAACGTTAGCTTGTAACCGGGCAAATGAGTTGCCTGGTAACGTTGCCAAAATGTCTTGTAATGCGTTGCCTTGTAACATTGCAAGCATCTTGCCTTGTAATGTTGCTAATCTAACCTTGCAAACACGTTGCCTTGTAACATTGCAAACACGTTGCCTTGTAACATTGCAAATACGTTGCCCTGTAACGTCTCAGTTGTTTTGCATCGTTGTAAATACACTTTCCTGTAACGTTTGCAAATAATCTGCTTTGTTTCATTGCATATACGTTGCCTTGTAACGTGTTTAATGTCTTGTAGCGTCATAAGTACTTTGTGTCGTTACGATGCAAATCTGATGTATTGTAAGAGCATAAGTAAGTCGCTTTGTAATATTGCAAATTCATTGCTTTGTAACGTTGATAATGTCTTGTACCGATGCAAATATGCTGACTTGTAACATTGTAAATACGTTGCCTTGTAAGGTTGCTAATGTCTTATAACGTTGTAAATGTTTCTTTGTAACGTTTCTAATGATTTGTAGCGTTGTAAATAACGTTTCCTTGTAACATCGCAAACATGCTGACTTGTAACGTTGCAGAAACCTATTGTAACATTGCAAATGCGTTGCCTATAACAATGCAAATGCGTTACATCATAGCATTGCAAATGCGTTTACTTTGTAACGTTTTCTAATGTCTTGTTGCGTTGTAATTACGTTGTCTTGTAACGTTGCAAATACGTTACCCTGTAACATTGCCAATACGTTGCTCCTTAACATTGTTAATGTCGTGTAGCGTTGTAAACATGTTACCTGGTAACATTATAAATACATTGCCTTGTAACTTTGCTAATGTCTTGAAGCGTTAACGAAGAACCGAATCTGGACAAGTTGCAGAGAGGCCTGTATCTGGACATGCCAAGCAGTGTTGCTGAACGGGGAAAACCCGGATCTGACTAGCTTCGCCAGACATGTCCGCACGCGACTCATGTACTCTTTCGCGTCTGGACTGACACACGTTCGCCGCATGTCCCAAACAAGGCATTTATACAGCAATGGTAATGTTAGCCATTTCCTCATAAGGAACATTTGTTTTTGTTTGAGCGAACAATTAGTGCTATTGCCGTTTTAAATTTGTAAACGCTTTCTATTATACACGAGTATATCTTTTTAAAGTCCGCTGTTTTTACTCTGGTATTTATGGGAGTTTCTGCGTTCTGTGTTGTCCCACGTTACTACATAAAACGGTACCAATGACCATGTCTTTTTCTTATTCGTTTTATTAAGTGTAGCAGCTTGGAATGACGTCACAGGAACGCATGTCGCACGTTGGCTCAGCGACCCTCTGTGGGTAGTCTTAAGGCAGTTGTGCGCCAAGCGTAATACAAGCTTAGGCAATCATGTATCTTTCCATACATGACTGACGAGGCAGATTTTTCCCGCAGTAGGTTGCCAAGGCTATAGAACCCGGTCTGTCCTGGGAGAAAAAGGAGGATACATACCTTTCCCAATGGTATTAGCACGTAAGTGAATGTAATGGATTCGATTGAAATTCGAACTCGGCTCTCCGATTCCACAGTCTGAGCCGTGATCCATTACTCCACTGTATCCTAGATTCCAAAAGTCACCGTTTTTTTCTTGTGTGAAGGATAAAGGATGTAACATTTTATTTTATTTCTTTCTTATATATATATATATATATATATATATATATATATATATATATATATATATATATATATATATATATATATATATATATATATATATATATATATATATATATATATATATATATATATATATATATATATATATATATATATATATATATATATATATATATATATATATATATATATATAAGTAAACAAACACTAAAAAGGGCTACTTAAAAATGTGTGGAATAAAAAAGTGCCCAATTACAAGAGAAGGAATACTAACCTGTAGAACTATTAATAAATGTATAGGTAATAAAAATCATTACACTGTGGATAGAAACATGCCCGCAGTTTGGACCCCCAAGATCTCTTCAGGTGATTAATACACCGAATTAAATTACCTTCCATACACCAAATTTTAAATAAAATAATGTTATACCGGAAGTAATCGGCTGTGGTTGGGAAGGAGAAAAATGAATAAATCATCCAACCTCAACTGGGTTTGTAAACTTTCTTTTGTGCCTACATTGTGAATTTACCTCTTTTCTTTCATTTAATAGCTCTGCTACATCCTTATAAGTTGCAATAGCCAACTTCTCCTGGAAAAGTTTACAGGAGGTGCCATTTAGCTTTCAAATCTTGATTTATATCCATATATAAATATATATATAGGCTCCATTCAAACATGTTTCATTGAATAATATAAGCATATTATGTCTGTTTTTATACTGGTCCTTTCCAATTCTCTAATCAGATTCTTGATGTTAGGATGAAATTCATCAAGTTGGTCAATGTAGTTTTTTCCAACCCAAGTATTTTCGAGCATCCACAGGGGTGAATTACAAAGACAAACTTATTGTAACTGTGACCGTTGTGATGGTAATTAAAAAAACACGCGTGAACGAGCTCAGTTATAAGTATTTTAAAATTTTAAATTTATCCGTTGTAGCTATGGAATATTTTGTAAAACAAGCGTCCCCAAAAGTGAGCTGACCAGAAATTGGCAGAAATTCACTCCAAAACGTTATATATATATATATATATATATATATATATATATATATATATATATATATATATATATATATATATATATATATATATATATATTAAAGAAATGATCCATTTCTCTATTTATTGAACAATTTAGTTCATGCCACATTGACTGATAAAACTCCTACAAAAAAAAAAAAAATCAAATTGCAATATTAGTAAAAAAACGCACTCAATTCAACCTTAGCGTTGCGACTGCACGCTCCATAAGTTTGTATCCGTTAACAATAACACATTTAAAAAAATAAAAACATATTTCCATTCGCATTTAATTTTTTCGTCTCGAATGCTACCTGAATTTTAACAAAAACAAAATAATTTCCATGCCTGAAGATGACTGAATGTACAATCGAAAGTACTTGCGTATTAGGCTCCATCATAGGCCCTACTCTGTTCCTCATATTTATAAACGACCTTCCTGACGCCATAAACTCCCAAGTCGGCATCTACGCTGACGACACCACTATTTACTCCTGCCTCAAACACAAATCTAGCGAGGCGGACAAAGTTAATCTGGCAGCTCAAATTGAAAAGGACCTCCAATCGGTTGTGAACTGGGGTGATAAATGGATGGTTAACTTTAACGCCTCTAAAACAAAACTGCTCTCTATTAACCACCACAAGGATCCATCCCTGCATCCCATTAGAATGTCTGAAGACCAACTTCTCGAGAGCTCCTCTCTGCGGCTGCTCGGTCTCACGCTGTCTGCTAATCTGAGATGGAACAAATACATCGAGTCAGTTGCATCAGCCACCGCAAGGAAAGTTGGTTCTCTGTGCCGAGCCAGGAAATTTTTCTCCCCGGAATCGATCCTCCAAGTCTATAAATCGACCATTCGCCCTTGCATGGAGTATTGCTTCCATATATGATCTGGGGCCCCTGCTGTTTGCCTCAGGGTTCTTGATAAGATCCAGAGACGGATAGGCAACGTGATTGGCCCTGATCTGTCATCTCGTCTGCAGTCGCTCTCTCACAGACGCGATGTTGCCTCACTCTGCTTTTTTTACAAGTACTTTCACGGTAATTGCTCCGAGGAGCTGCTTTCGCTTGTCCCCAGGCCTCGTGAATTTAAACGCCCCACGAGGCTGGCTTCCCGCTCCCACCCCTACACCGTGGAAACTGTTAGATGTAGACGTCTCTTCTACTCCAATAGCTTCATGTCTCGCACATCTCGCCTATGGAACTCCCTTCCCTATTACTGTTTCCCTGACAAATACAATCTCCAACGGTTTAAGTGTAGCGTCAATCGACATCTCCAGTTGCCTTGATGTATCCACTTCCCTTCTCCACATCCTTTCATTTTTCTTTTTCTATCTGCTCTCGCTCCAAATCTTCTGTAACCCCCTTGCCTTGATCGACCCACTGTCTTTCTCTTTCACCACATCCTCTCCCTTACCACTCCTATCTGCTCTTCCTCCAACCCTTCTTTAACCCCTTGCGTGATAGTGGCCTCCAGCCTTGCTTGGGGTGATACGATTAAAAAAAAAAAATGAATTAAAGAAAGACCTTATACAACTTATAATTTTTAAAAACAAGGATCATAACATTCATCCTGTGACTTGTAGGTAAATGCACCTTTAAAATATTGTTAGCGAAGAAGTTTTTCGCCATTTATATCATTAACTTCACTAATCTACTTTTTGTATGAATGATTCATTGTAATACACACACACGCACATACACACACACACACACACACACACACACACACACACACACATATATATATATATTAAGAAAATGGATTTTTATATATCAATCAGGCATGTTTTATCATTTTAAAAGTTATTTTTTATTGGATACTCGTATTTAAGTAGACGCTCCGTTTATTTATTAAATAGTGTATTTATTCCCGTCTACTGGACTGAATATTTGTGAAATCTCACTAAAGAAAAATACGCGTTCTCCGGCAGGATTCGAACCTGCGTCCCTTTTGAAGATCCAGGCCGGTAGGCGAAAATAAATAGATATATTGTTTAATAAATAAATGGAGCGTCTACTCAAATATGAGTATCCACTAAAAATAACGTTTCAAGTGATTATATATATATATAGTTAAACCTCGAGAGCCAGACAAACCTACCAAGGTTTCACCTAAGCGGATCTACAGGGAAAGCTGGCTAAAGAGGTAAAAATAGAAAGGAATACTTATAGTCAATAAACAAGAAACTATAACCACGCGACCAAAAAACCCCAAACAAACAAACAACGGGGAGAGGGTGGGGAGAACCATATTTTCGAAAAAATGACGAAAGAAGGAGGGTGGTTTAGAGAGAGAAACACGGACAACAGGGGGTAAAACCATTTATTCAATTGAAGAGAAAAAAAATACCGCGAGAGGAGACCTAGTCTAACAACCAACGTTTTCTATGTCTACATTTGCTTAGAATTTCCGTTTTAGAATTTAATAATAATAATAATAATGATAACATATATATATATATATATATATATATATATATATATATATATATATATATATATATATATATATATATATAATTATTATTATTTTTTTATTATTAAAAATCTTTATATATATATATATATATATATATATATATATATATGAGGATTTTTAAGCGTAGCTTAGATGTGGCACAAGGCCGAAATTATGGAGCAATCTGAGGATCCATCTCACTACTCATTTATAATTAATCTAGTGACAAAAGCTTGTTAACCATTACACCACGTGAAATGCTCACGCACACAAAATACAAAACAAATAATGTAACGAGGATTTTTTAATCGCTGTTGCATGATGATTCTTTCTCTTCTAATGTCATTCTTAACTTTTTCTGCATTTCGTTTTGCTTTTGTTCTCGAATTTTTCTTAAACGAAATACACTTTTTAACTCTGTGTGCGTGATTGCAATCGTCATAGCTGAATGCTGGCTTTCTTTCCATAAAACCGACAAACTTTTCAATAGCTTTTTCTATTTCAGTCCAGATTTCATCACAATCATTTTTTTTATTTCTTTGTTCATTGTGACAGCGTGAGCGCTGGAGATGTTTCTTTGGAAGATTTTATATCATATAATGTTGACTTTCCTACGTTGAACTCAGCCATTAGTTACGATGAACTTTCAACACAGTCTCGTCTGTTTAAAATTTCCACTTTTTGCGATAATTCCAAATATGTTATTTTCCTCTTATTCCCATCATCTTTTGCACCAAGCCATTAGGGTGAAATAAGCATAAGCAATCACCCAAAGTAAATTTCCTGAAAATCGGAAATTTCAAATCAGTTACATATCACCCAAATAGTTCAAATATACACATCAAAATCATGTCCGGATATGAGGGACTCCGGATATGAGGGATTCTACTGTATTAACGAATGACATTTACAACATTAGCGGTAATATTTAATTCGTATAATACGTTTTAAAGCATATTTTAATGAATTTGTTTTTGTTTTTTAATTCAAATTTAAGATTTGCCATAAATAGGCAATTTTTTTCTTAATAAAGTTTTATTTTTTATATTCATCATGTTTGTATAAATATAATTTGTATCTACCTTGTATAATTTCAGTCGTATGTTAGAACACCCACAGCGTTCATAATAAGCATTGTTGTCGTCTGATACTTGATATTACTACAAATTAGTCGAAAGGAGACTGAAATTTTTTATAGAATTATCAGTACAAGTTTTAATCCGAAAGAATTTTACAATTTCCTATTTGAATTTTCTGATGAATCTTAATTTTCAAGTTAATGACTGAATAAGCTAATAGTGAGTTCTATAACAATAAGATGTCCTTATAAATTACCCTATTGCATCTTTAAATATTTGAGCTGAACAATTTTAAGGAAATTAAAATAAATATGAATACTGGTCGTTATTTTAAGGCCGACACAAATGAATAGATTAAAAATCGATAACTTTACATTTCACTGAAGCAAACGTTAAACACTGGTATTTTTCTTCCTTTTTTTCATTGAAACCAAGTAACTTTGATATGTTTTTGTCTCCTCACGCGATCAAAGCGGAATAATCCATTATTTATGAAGTATTAGCAGGAGTCGATAAACACATCTTTCTTTTTTTCACTGAAATCAAACAGCAACTTCGATATATTTTTATCTTTCCACACGATCAACGCAATATATATATATATATATATATATATATATATATATATATATATATATATATATATATATATATATCAAAGTATAATAAAATGTATATAAATAAGATGTATATATATAATGTATATATATTATGTGTGACGTTATGAGCTGCGGTGCGATTTTAACTTCCAGCGTCTTGTATGCACGAGTTTGTCGTTGCTTGGAAATCATTATATATATATATATATATATATATATATATATATATATATATATATATATATATATATAATGTCATCCACAGACAAACTGTTTCGCTGTTTCACAGCTCTTCAGTGTGGCTAGACGTCAGGTTGACTCTAGCTAGGATCGAAACCCAACTGAATTGGTGTCAGTCGGAGATTCTACCACTAAGCCGTCGTCGCACGGCAGGGATGTATTTTAGCGTATTTATTTTTAGATAAACACACCATGACCGACGGGACTCAATTCGCTTTTGCCGAAGAGTCTCGCTATATCAGCCGTAATATTTATTGGCAAAATTATTGTATCAAAATTGCTATGAATAGTTAAGTAATATGGAGGAACATTTGTAGTGCGTCTAAAACATGTTAATTAACGATTAAAATATGCGTTAATTCAAATGTTGTAAATACTCCAGCGTGAGTGTAAAATATAAAAGAAATTAATACTCACGATCCTCCATATGAACGAAGTGACTGAAGAAAATTCTCCTTCTGCATACATAAAGAAGGTTGCTTTAATTTAATACATACAGCTCCCAACAAATGGTGTTTGAAACGAACCTTATACAAAATAGAGAACGAGTTCTTAGAAAATTTGGAAGAGCATAGCTCATTCCCCAAAAGGTGTTGTCTAATCACAAATACATGCGCAGATTGCGAAACACGAGTACGATTATGGGGAATAAATGCTGATACTTGTTGTAATTTTGCCAACCTTGGTCCCTGAAGAAGTGTTGGCCTTGGTTAAAAAAAAGTAACACTGAACAGTGTTTGTTTAAAACAATTATATATATGTATATATATGAAAGTTCTCAGAATAAATCTATAGAGAAGACAAATTGAATGAAACAGACAATAGGAAAACTACTTAGTTTTTCCAGACGTGTTTCATCATCCGACTTTATCTAGGCAAGTGATGATAAACAAAAGCGAAATGTTGTATAGTTACTCGAAATTTTAAAAGACGCTACTGCGAAAGTATCTTTTTGAGATATTAGTACCTTTTTTTTCTCAGTGTGTGTATGTGTTTTTTTTTCTTTACTAAGTCAGTTTTTTAATAAACACACACTTAGTAATAAAAAATGGTACTGATATACAGCAGCCATGGTAGAGTATATGGAGGCACTGTATAGTAATGGATAGTGGCTCGGATTGAGGAATGGGAGAGCCGAGTTCGAATTCCAGTCGAATCCATTACATTAACTTACGTGCTAATACACTTGGGAAAGGTATGAATTATCTTCTCCTCCTCCCAGGACAGACTGGGTTCTATAGCCTTGGATAGTAACTGGTTTAGGAGAAGAACAACCTCTGATTTCAAGACCTGCGTTTGGGGAACTTTTGGCATGTTTCGCACCAGGTTTATGCATATATATATATATAAATGTCTCTATATATATATATTATATATATACATTTTATTATACTTTGATATATATATATATATATATATATATATATATATATATATATATATATATATATATATATATATATGCAGAAATAATCTGTATATATCATGTGTGACGTCATGAGCTGCGGTGCGATTTTCGCTTCCAGCGTCTTGTATGCACGATGTTTGTCGTTGTTTGGAAATCATCCATGTAAACAAAAACAGACTATCATTATATATATATATATATATATATATATATATATATATATATATATATATATATATATATAATGTCATCCTCAGACAGACTGTTTCGCTGTTTCACATCTCTTCAGTGTGGCTAGATATCCGGTTGCCTCTAGCTAAGATCGAAACCCAACTGAATTGGCGTCAGTCGGAGATTCTACCACTAAGCCGTCGGCGCACGGCAGGGATGAATTTTAGCGTATTTATTTTTAGATAAACACACAGTGACCGACGGGACTCAATTCGCTTTTGCCGAAGAGTCTCGCTATATCAGCCGTAATAGTCACTGTTTACAAACCCACACTTCCTCCCCAGAGAGCTCAACCGAAATATCTTTCAGGATACATATATATTTATAGAAGTTTTAAAAACGTTAAGCTGAGATAGTGAGACGTGTGGCTGTACCATGATATGTCTCAGATCTAACTGCAGTTCGATATTTCTAATCTCAAGACTCGAGACATATCATTGAGTTGGGCTTCAGTTAAAATCTCTCTCTCTCTCTCTCCCTTTTTTCACTCTCTCTCACACACATATACATATATATATATATATATAATTGCGAGATTTTTTAAAAGTAAATGTCTCTATAAGAAAAAAAAATTCTTCGTTGATAACATCAGTTTCGACGTAGGTTAAAACGCCAGAATTTTGAATACTGATCTTCAAGGCAGGTAAGCAGGTTCTTCAAACCTTAGAAAAACAATCACTACTTTCAAAGCATGTCACAGTTGCAAGGAAGTTGCCTATTGCTGGCGTTGATTCAATAGCCCTTGCTCCTCCATGGACAATCGGCAGCATTAGATTTGATTGTAAGCTGGCGTCCATTTTGGCTGGCCAAAACTCTTTGGTCTTTTCGGAATTGGTTACTCCCTTAACTTTGGACAATAAGGAATTTCGAACAGTCTAGTGAGTCTGATTATGTTTCAAGATCACAAGAAAAAAGAAAACAGCTATCAAAAAAAAAAAAAAAAAAGGTAAAATTTCGATTATAATTGATTGTTAATGTAATGACTGCAACTAAATATTTCTCTCTTATTTTTTTCAGTCAACATTTTTCATCATGAATCGCTTCATGAACCGATTCCGTAATTGGTACGGCAATAGCTACAGGGGTAGATACCGGGGTATGATGGAACCGATGTCCAGAATGACCATGGACTTCCATGGAAGATACATGGACTCCCAGGGCAGAATGGTCGACCCCAGATACTACGACTACTACGGAAGATGGAACGACTACGACCGTTACTACGGAAGGTCCATGTTCAATTACAGCTGGATGATGGACGGTGACAGGTACAACAGGTACTATCGCTGGATGGACTTCCCCGAGAGGTACATGGACATGTCTGGCTACCAGATGGACATGTACGGACGCTGGATGGACATGCACGGACGCCACTGCAACCCGTTCCGTCAGTGGTGGCACCAGAGACACGGTTATTACCCCGGCTTCCACTACGGCAGCAACATGTTCTACCCTGAGAGATGGATGGACATGTCCAGCTATTCCATGGACATGCAAGGACGCTACATGGACAGGTGGGGACGTCACTGCAACCCGTTCTCTCACTTCTACAACCACTGGAATCGCTACTGGAACCACCCCGGTTACTATAACTACCACCACATGTACTACCCCGAGAGATACTATGACATGTCCAACTGGCAGATGGATATGCAGGGGCGCTGGATGGATATGCAGGGACGCTACAGCAACCCTTACTGGTACAACTGGCACGGTAGGCATATGTACTACCCCTACCAGAACTACTATTGGTACGGCCGATGGGACTATCCCGGTATGGACTACTCCAACTGGCAGATGGACTTCCAAGGACGTTGGATGGATAACTATGGTCGCTACATGGATTTCCCTTACTACAATTGGTATTGAAGCCGAAGTCTGTTGTTTTAGAAAATGTGTTTTTTTCTTAATGGTAGTGAAATCTAATTTTTTTATTGAACAGTTGAACAGTAGCTGGAAGACAGTCAAATAAAAACCCGTGACAATGGATAAACTTGTAGGTATTGTATTTTAAGATATAGATAGTAGTAATATAAGAATTAGCACTGTATAGTGACTGTCATTATACGTTCCGAATGATATTCAAGGCATGAGTTCCTACTCCTTGCGCGGGATCTCTCTACACAGGCCTCTGGGGGATTGATTGAATTGGTCCGACATTGAAACAGACCGTTGTATTTTTATACTAATGCTTTTGGATATTCAGAGTCACGACTTTCAGTTTGCTCATTTTATTTCAATAGACACATTTAAATAAATGAATTTATTGAAATAAATGAATCAATAAAAACAAGCGAATTAAAGTCAGAACGATAAATAATCTGAAGCATTAATCCAATAATCTATTAATCCGCATTAAGAGCCGGCAA
>OZ038519.1:58174956-58209956 GCA_964036315.1 Acanthosepion esculentum | reverse complement strand
TTAATGTAAAACAAGTAAAATAAATTAACCCAAACAAATAAATAAATAAATAAACAAACAAACAAGCCACTCCCGCAAAAATAACCGCCAGAATAGATTACCCACAATGCACCACTGACCCATATATATATAAGTAGTCGAGGAAAATCCAACATTCGCGGCCGGACGATTGCGTCTAGCATGAAGAAGCCTGTCGCCTCTGAGTGTTGACTTCAATGTTGACTTCAATGTTATATATATATATATATATATATATATATATATATATATATATATATATATATATGCATTTTGACCACTACTATCATTGAACTATGTAATCATGAACTATGATAGACTCAATCACCAGGAATCGACTTCGTACTGATGCGGGTCCTGCGTGTGTTAAGCTAAAGACAGCAAAGTACGAACCTCGAATGAAAACATTATCTACTAAGATGCAGCAACAGATTTTTTTTTCGTTAAATCTATATTGGTAAGTACGTGAGTAAACTATTTAGGTTTATGGCAAATTTAAAAGTAGCAAAAATGAATCGACAATTATAAATGTCCACCGTCTCTAGCCTCGAAGGACTACAATGAATTTAAAATATGAGTAGAGTGATTTACACTATTTACATGGTTCAGACTACCGTCCTCATCTTTATTGCTATATTCACGACGTTTCGGCCGTTGCACGGTACGGCCTTCTTCAGGACCTGTCTATGTTTCTGAGATAAGGTATTGTAATTATTTACACTATTTACATGGTTCAGACTACCGTCCTCATCTTTATTGTCATATTCACGACGTTTCGGCCGTTGTACGGTCCGGCCTTCTTCAGGACCTGTCTATGTTTCTAAGATAAGGAATTGTAATTAATTACAATATTAAATGGTTCAGACTACCGTCCTCATCTTTATTGCTATATTCACGCCTCTGAGTGTTGACTTCAATGTTCACTTTCATATATATATATATATATATATATATATATATATATATATATATATATATATATATACATCATACGTGTGCAACAATTCCGTTTCAAAGTAAAGGCCGAAACTCTCTAAAAATTCTTTATTATTTTAAGACGATGCTCACCACATTTTTCACTCTTTTTCATTCCCAATATATTAACCCTTTTATTACCAATTTTTGGCTTTTCTGTCTTTGTAATACGCCTTGCCAGTGGTAAACTCTCCGCGTCTTCTTTCCTCTTTTTCTGTTCCCCCAACAGTTTCGTTTTATTCGTTATTCACCCCAAAACATCTCTATTTACCACATGTCCCGTCGATGTTATTCTCAATTTTAATCGCTGGAAACTTTTGCACAGACATCAGTGGGTATGTGAAAACTTCTTAGTAATCTGTGTGGAAATTCGGGGCAGAATACGTAGCCGAAAATGGATATTTCGCGCACTTCATTTTATTCCAGCAATTCGGAACGAAACCCATAGCTTCTTATAAGACTTATATAGGGTGACCCCCCCAAAAAACCGGGAATTTTTTAAGTGCGTATTGCCAGAGATGAGCAAGTGGCAACACTGCGAGACAGTGACCTTGAGCAAGTAAACATTTCGCCATTACTAGTAACGAGAATGATATTCACAGTATCCCAGCTGAGATGTTGCAGCAGTCAATGAGGAATCTCTACAGCAGATTTTTTTTTAAAGCTTTTCACCCCAGACAAGGCTGGAAGCCACTAGCACGCAAGGGGTTACATAGGATTTGGAGCGAGAGCAAATAGGAGTGTTAGAGGAAAGGATGTGGAGAAGGATAGAGGATAGATCAAGGCGACTGAAGATGTCGATTGACGTTACACTTGAATAGTTGGAGATTATAGTCATCAGGGAAACAGGAATGAGGAAAGGAGTTCCATTGGCGTGAGGTGCGAGATATGAAGCTATTGGAGTAGAAGAGACGTCTACATTTAACAGTTTCAACAGTGAAAGGGTGGGAACGGGATGCCAGCCTCGCAAGACGCTTGAATTCATGGAGCCTGGGAACCAGTGATAGCATCTCATCAGAGCAATTATCATGGAAGTATTTATAAAAGAGACACAGAGACGCGACGGTGCGTTTGTGAGAGAGAGACTGCAGACGAGAAGCCAGATCAGGGCCAATTACATTGCATACCCGTCTCTGGATCTTATCAAGAACCTTGAGGCAAACAGAAAGGGTCCAAACCATATATGGCAGCAATACTCCATACTCCAAGAATGCATTCGTATAGGAGGACGCCATCTATAGGACGTAATTAAAAAAAAATGAAAATCCCATCATTGTTTCTTAAATGGCATGTTTTAAGGTTTCAATTACTATGAATTAAATATTTTTCTTCCATCACTCTTGGTTTTATTGGATTGTTAAAAAGTTCCCGTTTTCTGGGGTCACCCTGTACTAACGATTCTTTGCAAAGGGAGCTTCTTAATGCAGAAACGCCAATTTAATTTTCAAGTGTAATTTCTTTTAAATACTTATTCTCTTTGGCACGTGGCTAGAACGTTCGCATTCTGACCATGAAACTCGGATTCGAATTCTCACCATGGTCGATTTTTCACGATAACATAAGGAAGGAGACTTCCGGATGCTATCGGACTGGACGAGTCGATCTCAGCGTGCGGCACCTTTGGAAAATGCCACTCATGGGCTGAAACCTAACTAGGTAGGTCGTACTCTGTCTGCTTCCTGATGTTATCCTGACAAATCGACCATGGTGAGGATTCGAATACAAGTCTCGTGGTCAGAATGCGAACGTTCTAACCAGTCGGCCACGTGCCAATGAGACTAAATGTTTCAATGAAATTACACTTGAAAATTAAATTGGCGTTTCTGCATTAAGTAAATATGAATAAATACAGGGTGTATATAAAGTTCGTGTGCACTTTAAAAAATGTATAACTTTATTTGTATTTGCGATAGAAATAATCTGTGAAAATGTTATAAAGTTTAATGTACCTAGTTTTAAGTATAGCTAAAATAACCAAAAGTGATTTCAGGCACTACTGTAAATCAGTTGGCAAATGTTTTAAAAAAATTATAACTTTATTTGTATTTGCGATAGAAATAATCTGTAAAAAATGTTATAAAGTTTAATGTACCTAGTTTTAAGTATAGCTAAAATAACTAATGTGATTTCAGGCACTACTGTAAATCAGTTGGCAAATGTTTTTAAAAAATTATAACTTTATTTGTATTTGTGATAGAAATAATCTGTAAAAAATGTTATAAAGTTTAATGTACCTAGTTTTAAGTATAGCTAAAATAACTAATGTGATTTCAGGCATTACTGTAAATCAGTTGGAAAAAGTTAAAAAAAATTTATAACTTTATTTGTATTTGCGATAGAAATAATCGGTAAAAAATGTTACAAAGTTTAATGTACCCGTTGCCTCGCTCTGTCTTTTTTACAAATACTTTCACGGTAATTGCTCCGATGAGCTGCTTTCGCTGGTTCCCAGGCCTCTTGAATTTAAACGTCCTACGAGGCTGGCATCCCGTTCCCACCCTTTCACCGTTGAAACTGTTAGATGTAGACGTCTCTTCTACCCCAATAGCTTCATGTCTCGCACATCTCGCCTGTGGAACTC
This sequence comes from Acanthosepion esculentum, assembly GCA_964036315.1. Classification (NCBI taxonomy): domain Eukaryota; kingdom Metazoa; phylum Mollusca; class Cephalopoda; order Sepiida; family Sepiidae; genus Acanthosepion; species Acanthosepion esculentum. The sequence continues at coordinate 58,206,382 of OZ038519.1, read as the reverse complement.
CCTTCCTTATTCCTGTTTCCCTGACAAATATAATCTCCAACTATTTAAGTGTAATGACAATCGACATCTCCAGTTGTCTTGATCTATCCACTTCCAATCTCCACATCCTTTCACCTTTCATTCCTATCTGCTCTCGCTCCAAATCTTCTGTAACCCCCTTGCCTTGATCGATCCACTATCTTTCTCCACATCCTCTCCTTTACCACTCCTATCTGCTCTTCCTCCAAACCTTCTGTAACCCCTTGCGTGCTAGTGGCTTCCAGCCTTGCTTGGGGTGATAAGCTTACCCCCCCCCCAAAAAAAAACCCCTAGTTTTAAGTATAGCTAAAATAAATAATGTGATTTCAGGCATTACTGTAAATCAGTTGGCAAATGTATTTACAAAATTATAACTTTATTTGTATTTGCGATAGAAATAATCTGTAAAAAATGTTATAAAGTTTAATGTACCTAGTTTTAAGTATAGCTAAAATAACTAATGTGATTTCAGGCATTACTGTAAATCAGTTGGCAAAAGTTTAAAAAAATTTATAACTTTATTTGTATTTGCGATAGAAATAATCTGTAAAAAATGTTATAAAGTTTAATGTACCTAGTTTTAAGTATAGCTAAAATAACTAATGTGATTTCAAGCATTACTGTAAATCAGTTGGCAAATATTTTCCGTGAACTGCAAAATCGTATTACCCTTTGTATTGCTAATGATGGAGGACATGTGGAAACATAAATAAAATTTCAATAAAACCTTAAAAAATATAGATTTACTTCTTTCTAATCCTTTTTACAAATTATTTCTATCGCAAATACAAATAAAGTTATAAACTTGTTAAAGTGCACACGTACTTTATGGAGACCCTGTATAGTTTGAAGGTGTGCTATATTTATGGGATAAAGTGATCAATATCAGAGTATGTAAATATAAATTTAAAAGTGAACATTGAAGTCAACATTCAGAGGCGACAGGCTGTTTCATGCTAGATGCAATCGTCAGGCCGCGAACTGCGTCTAGCATGAAACAGCCCGTCGCCTCTGAATGTTGACTTATCTGAAATATCAAATATATATATATAAAAAATATAAATAAATACTTTCACAAAAAAACATTCAATTTTTTTAAATTTGCAACTTTTCAGTTGTTTTATATATATATATATATATATATATATATATATATATATATATATATATATATATATTTGAATTGGACATAGTCCGACAATTTATTTAAAGACATTTATATGTTTAACGTTCTTTTTATAGATACAAGTATTTAATCAAATGCTCTGTTTTATAATAAATGTTATTTAATACTGTTTATTATAAAACAGAGCATTTGCTTAAATACTTGTATCTATAAAAAGAACGTTAAACATATTATAAATGTCTTTATATATATATATATATATATATATATATATATATATATATATATATATATATATTTATATATATATATATATATATATATATCAAGTATGTGGTACAGATCAATTTACATTACATGAATCATTCATACTATCTGCTTTTTGTATGAATGATTCATGTAATATATATATATATATATATATATATATATATATATATATATATATATATATATATATATATATATAGAAAGAGAGAGAGAGAGAAAAGCCTTTTGAGTGAAATTGGGTAGACGGAACCCTTCGATAACTGTGCTAGCACGAAGTCACAAGTCATTGTGGCTGAGGATACGAGCGTGCTGTTGATCACGCTAGATAAAAGGCTCTTTCCCCAAAACTGCATATATGCAGTATAAACCACAGGTGGGCTCTGTGGATGTTGCATAAACACAAATGTGCCTGAACAAGCGTCTGCGATAGGGATTAGCTAGCCACCCTAGTATATTTATTCTCAAGTGTAATATTTTACTCATTTAATTGATTTCTCTTGTATTTTTTAATCAAGTAAGGCGATAAAGGCGTGAGTGGTAGGTGGGGGTTAGTGCGAGTGAAATAACCTGAGAAAATAAGAGGACAATAAAAGAACAGGTATTAAGAAGACTGGATAACGTCTGACATTGAATTTAAATTTCTGAAGGTTAAAGTTGACAGGAAATCAAGAAGCCGGAAGAAAGTTTGGGGAAGGAACTGTTAGAATAGAACTTCCGGTTGAATCTGGCAATTTCAGTTGTAAAATGATGAAACCTAACTGCCAATCTAGTACCGACTGTACAATTATCATGAACATATTTATAAAAAAGGTACAGGGAAACAAAGTTATGGCGGTGGGTAAGTGGCTGAAGCCGAGATGCCAAGTCCTGACCGATAACATTGCAGATTCATCTTTGGATTTCATAAAGAATATCTAAACACATCGCAGAAGCAGTAAAGATGTGACAAGAAAAACCTTATAAATCGGTATCTCCGCCAATTCGCAATACCTAAGGTTTAAAATGTTTTTTTTTATAAATTAAAAATCTGTCTTGAAGCTTTTATTTTATTTTTATTTTCAAGTTCATTAATTAAATTTAATATTTCCAATAAGTAAAATATTTTTTTCTCGATTTCAAAACTAATTTAAATTGACTGGAAGGAGTGTGTTTGATTTTTTTTTTAAATGGATAAAGATTGCTGTTTTAGCCATCTATCAGCACAATGTAATTCTCTTTATTAAAAAATCTTTCAAAAATAAAATATCCTTTCATGAAACTTTATTAGAGGAATATTAGCTGATTTAAAGTTTAATTAATCTGATTTGAAACAAATATTACTTATTTTTAGTGTAAAATATCACAATTTTGAGCCGTACAACAATGTGGTGTCTTTAGGCGCTAAAAAAGCAATTGAATTAACGTGAGCGCTTTGTATGTATAATTTTTAAGTACAAAGTAATCTTAAAAATTTAAGAAAATATTCTCCGTAATCTAAAGTTTTATTGAATTTTAGATCATTTCTGGCTTTAATTTTACTATAGCTATCGTTCTTATTTTCTGATAATGTCGTGTATGGTTGTCCGTATATAAAAATAGGGACGTTTATACAAATAAAAAAAAACACTTTAAAAAAAAAAATGTGTTTGATGATTTGTACAAAGCTTTTCCATTTATGATTAGTAAATATAGTTTTTATTTAATAATATCATCTAAAATGGTGATAATAACACATACATTTAAGCGATTTGAAACATTATAAATTATTCTAATTAAAATTAATTAAATTTTAAAAAAATACAAACAATTCTTGTAAAAAAACCATTATTCATCCAATAAAAATCCATTAAAAATCAATTAAAAATCCATTAAAAATCCATTAAAATCCATTAAAAACCATAATCATTCATTAAAAATCCATTATTTATCGAACATTTCTTTTTTCCTTAAGACAATAGTCTCCTTAATTGCTGTTTGTAAAATCTTTTAATTTTTTTTTCCAATTAAATATCTTTTTTTATTTTACAATTCAAAGCAGGTTTTCGGTAAATGGTGTTTCTGTTTTAAAAAAATTGATAAAGAGTCTTGCTTTTAACGAATTTAAATATGAAGAGGCTGGAATTTTAATTTCTCGAAATTTCATTAAGTGGGTATGTGGTGGGGGCGTAACATAGGTAAACATATTTTTAGCAAGATTAAAAAAAATATTAAAAAAATAATTCCAATCCGTTTGTGAATAGGTCCTGAAAATTTAATTAAAATTCGACAATTATTTGATTTTTGCAAGAATTTTTAAAGATTTTAGCCCAAATTTTGAACGTACTAGAGAGGAACAAAAATTTAATAAAGTAATCCAAAAATAACTTTTTTTCTTAAAAATAACATAAACATTTTAACGATAAAACTTTGTTATTATTAAGTTTGGCGCCTTTTTTCATCATGGTATGCTGGGTTTTTTTTCAGTGAATTATTGGAGTTACCAACTTATAACTGTGTAAGATCCTTTCATTATTTACATTATTCGGACTGTTATCCTGATCTTCATTGCCATATTCACAACCTTTCGGCCGCTGTACGCTCCGGCCTTCTTCAGGTGATTGGAATTTCGATCCGAACCCTTTATTCTGTCCACCGGGGTAGATTGTTCTAGTTCCACGTACCAGACCTCTTCCGAATGTCTCAGTTGTTTCCGCTTAACTCAACTGTAAGTTTTGGTTCATCACTGCTGTAAACTGGTATTGAACTCACAACTCTCACTGGGTCTAACCAACGTCTTCCTCCACTGGACCATGTGTCCTTGAGGACACCTGTGCATGAATCAATCCAAAGCAATCAATTCCTTTTGCCGCTACCTATGCATAGGTAAGCCATTTTTCTCTTGATTGTGAATAATTTTATTCGTTTTTAAAAAATGCATGAAAACATCTCCGCAGGTAATTTAGGCGTTTCGAAAATGCTCTAATAACCTAGAAAGGGTTGATAAGCCGTAAAAAAACGAATCAATCAATCAGTGAAACGCTGACTAGCTACACAGGCATGCCCTTTAGATTTATGCACTTTCTCAAATCCATAGAAACAAATGTGGAGACATAGTGAGGGATCATTGTATATATTTATTGTAATATAGAATTGACCCCCCCACTTTATATCCGCATTATAATTGTTTTGTTGGTTTATAAAAGTCTGATTAGATATGAATCCATCTCTTCTCTCTCCAGCTATGGGTTAATTAGTAAAACTTGTATTATGATATTTCTCATAATCTAAACATATTTTCTGGTTTTAAATAACCTGCAAAGGGTTGATAAGCCGTAGAAAAAGAATTAGTGAAAAGCAATCAAGTCCTTTTGCCGCTATCTGTGTAGTCATTTTTCTCTTGATTGTGAATAATTTTATTCGTTTTATAAAGAAGCATGAAAATATCTCCACGAGTTGTAATTTAGTCGTTTTGAAAATGCTGAATTAAGTTTCATGGAAATTTCACAACCTCGATTATTACAAACTGTTACCCTACTCCACAAACAATTCTTTTTTTTTTATTATTGGTCACTCAATAAAAGGCCTAAGTGGCACTCAATGTAGAGGGTTACAAAGCGGGTTTGTTTTAAGGGCGTACAGAGGACAGAACAAGGCTAGTATTTTATAAGGCTATGTAGGAAAGATAACGGTTGACTTGAAGAGATTAAGATCGTTTTGATCAGGGAGGATCATCTCGAGAGTCTGTTCAATGTTGCAACAGTTCTGGAGAAGTAACTGTCTGAGTGGAACTTGCTCCTTACAAATGGAATATGAGGGCATGAGGGTGAGTTACTATAGTGGACGTCACACCGTGGGTTCTAGTTGTGAAGGTCTGAACTATTAGAACTAATGAATGTAGTTCACCCGAACATATATTTTTTTTAATGATTTCGCCCCAATTAAGGAAATAAAGCCACTAAGACGCAAGGGGTTACTTAGAGTTAGAGAAAAAAAAAGACATTAGAGAAATGTTATGGTAATTTACCCACGCACGCATAGACTCTCCAAGTTATAAATAGGAGCAGGTACTGCCTTTTGAAGAAGGAAGCTTCCAGCAGTCAGCTCTGACAGTCGGACCGAACATTCTTGCTGTAACACTCTCGCTTGTTTATGTTTGTATTACTGTTTCTGTTAATATAATTGTTTAACACAATTCCTCTCTTTGTGTCTTTATTTCTGGCCCTAACAAGGCCACAGCAGGAAAGAAAACAGTAAAAGAACAAGAATTAAAAACACAGAATTATAACGATTGACATTCAATTTAAAGATCAAATATTGCAATAACCCTGAAGAGAGATATACAAGCGATAATTATGATAGAAGAAAATTATGGTTACATCTAACAAATTCGACTGTAAAATGATGAGACCTTACCGCCAATCTAGTACTGCGTTTAAATTCATGAAGTCTAGTTACCATAGAGGGAAGTTCATCAGAACAATTTCAATGGAAGTATCGCCTTTCTTGGGGTAAAATGATTTAAAAAAAATGTTGTTTAAGCATTATATCTTTTGTCGTTTAGAAAATTAAACTTTTATTAGTCGAACAATGGGCATAATAGGCAGACTTCTTTTGCGCGGCCTTGTGGGTGATGAATTGTTTTTCCTTACCACTCCTAAAGACGTAACGACTAAGCGATAATTATGATAGAAGAAACTTATGGTTACATCTAGCCAATTCGACGGTAAAATGATGAGACCTTACCGCCAATCTAGTACTGCGTTTAAATTCATGAAGTCTAGTTACAAGGAGGAAAGTTCATCAGAACAATTTCAATGGAAGTATCTATAGAAAAGGCATAGGAAACCTACGTTACGGTGGTGCGAAAGTGACGGAAAGTGAGATGCTAGGTCAGAACCAATAACATAGCAGATTCTTCTTTGGATTTTATAAAGAACATCTGAATGTATAACGGGATCACCAGACCAGATGTGGCAAGAAAATCCAAAAGGAAGGACGAATGGTAGACTTATAAATATATAAGATAGATTTTGCAACGAGTATATCGATAGAGTAGTTAAAGGCTATCATTGTTACGTCTTTGGGAGTGGTAAGGAAAAACAATTCATCATCCACAAGGCCGCGCAAAAGAAGTCAGCCTATTATGCCCATTGTTCGACGAGTAAAAGTTTAATTTTCTAAACGACAAACGGTATAATGCTTAAACAACATTTCTTTTTATCAGTTTACCCCAAGAAAGGCGATAATGTCGCTAAGATGCAATAGGAGAAAATTCGTGTCAGGAGAAAGGACAATAAAAGAACAGGTAAAAAGAAGATGGCGATTGATGTTGCATTTAAACGTTTGAAGATCGTAGGTGGCAGGGAGGTAAGACACTGGAAAGGGAGTTCTACAGGCGAGAAGTGCGAGAAAGGAAACTATTCGAATAGTATTCAGCTATTTGAACAGTAAAACAATGGGAGCGAATTGCCAACCTAGTACTACGCTTAAATTCATGAGGTTGAGTTACCAAGGAGGCCAGTTCAGTAGGCGGTGGGAAAGTGATTGAGATGCCAGGTCAAGATCAATAAAATTGCAGATTCTTATCTAAATTTTATCAAGAATCTAAAAATATAGCACCAGACCAGATGTGACAACAATATTCAAAAGCAAGGACGAATGGTAGAATTACGAAAACATGTTAGATTCTGACACAAAATTAGTGATAGATTAGCTAAAGGCTGGCTTCGTTACGGCTCTTGGATAGGAGTTGTGAGGTGGAAAAAAATTAATCACCCACAAGACCTCACAAACATTTTTTTACTCTGTCAAGGCTAGGAGGTCAACTTTGACCAATTAGGAAAAGGTTATTTTTTTAAGCAAGAATGGCTACAATGTTTAAACAAATCTTTTTTCAATCAAATCACCCCAAGCAAGGCCATAATGTTACTAAGATGCCACAGAGAATAAGTGCGAGGAAAGAAAATATACTAATTAGTATTTAGGTATTTGAAGAGTAAAACAATGAGACATAGTTGGCAATCTAGTACTAGAAGGCAAGTACAAAAGAAAGCAAGTGAATTAGAAGAATTTCCATGAAAATATTTATAGAAAGGACAGAAGGAAGTCACCACACGGTGGCGGCAACGTGAAAGAAGTCGACATGTTAGGTCAAGATCGATAACATTAAAGACACTTGGGGGGGGATTTTAATAATAATCTTGTAATCACAGAAACATGGGATCAGATGTGGCACGCATATTCAGTACCTCGGGCAAATAGTAGATTTATAAACATGCAAGATGGATTCTAGATATAACTCAATTTTTATATCTTCTACTAGCAGCATGGCGCGGCGTTGCCCGTGCTTGATTAAAAAATCGTACGACTCATACAGCAATCGCTATAACTTGACTTAAAATATTTTTGCCCTTCCTTGCCTTTAAAGGAGTTCCCTTTGCCGTGCTGATGTTGCTATATGCCTTACTTCTTGCCTATCTCACACTGCGAATTTTTTCTAAGCTCTATACTAAACATTGAATCTGTTACGAAAAAAGAACTAAACAAAATGAACACAAAACGATCAGCTTTAAAAAAAAGGACTCGTAACTGGAAAAAACTGAATGAAAAAAGAATGATAACAACATATTTTTTCACACCCAACCCATTTCTGCAGAATCTGGATCAACGCTGAGTTTAAGCAAGCGAATGAGCCGACTGTTACGAAAAAAGAACTAAACAAAATGTACACAAAACGATCAGCTTTAAAAAAGGACTCGTAACTGGAAAAACCGAATGAAAAAGAAAAAAGAATGTTAACAACAAATACTTTTTCACACCCAACCCAGTTCTGCGGAATCAGAATCAATGTTGAGTTTACGCAAGCGAATGAGTCAATTGGAGTAAAGTACCAATGCAGATTTAAATTTTTCCCACTTGTGACGAATGCAACTATCGATTTTTTTTTTGCATGTTAGTTAACATTCGTCTCAGTCAGCTGTTGGCTCTCACGCTGGCCAATAGAATCTTCCTGCCTATTCGTGGCAGCCAGCTATAGGCTCTCACTCTGACCAGTAGAAAATGGCCGCAAACTACATGAAAACTGCCGTAGAAGCATGAAAACATCGATTATTTCCACTATCGATGGGAGTTGGTAAATGCAAAGTCGGTTTTGGCATTTTCGCTCACTTGGAGCATGTGCATGTAAATTTTGGTGCAAATCCGTCGAAAATTGCGGCCGTGCATTCGTTACACACACACACACACACACACACACACACACACACACACACACACACAGAGATAGAGATGAATCACTGAATTCGGAATATACAAGTCAGGATCAATAACATTAACGACCCTTTTTTTAGATTTTGATAATAATCTCGACATATATAGGAAGACCACCGGTCACATGTAGAGTACATATTCAAGGCGAATGGTACATTTATGACCATGGAAGATGGATTCTAGCGAGAATTTATTTTTTTTATATCTTGAATGAGCTACTGAATAGACAGGCTAGGATCGATAAAATTAACGACCATTTTTAGTGCATCTGATATTGTCTGAATTGTAAATAGGCAGTTTCTTGAATTCATTTGTGAAGTTTTTGCCCTGTTGGTATTTTTTTTTTTTATAAAGCAATTCTCCTCTGCAAAACCTATCGGAGACGCTAGGTTGATTCAGTGAGAAAATGAATGAAAGTATGAAACATGCGAAGATAAACGTCTGTTTCAGGAATATTTTTTTTATTTGTGCCCACTTAATTCTTAAAATATTAATGATTACCAGAATTCATATTGATGATTGTTGTAGAACTCGCCGTCGTTAATTGATGAAGGAAATGTTATGATTTAAATCCATTTTTTTTAATAGTCAATCTTGCTGCTTGTATTTTTGTAAAAATTATTCAATGTAACAAGTATTTTATTATAATTCTGCTTGTCCATGTCTTAGTTAGCATGAGCATTACACCCGGCCAATAAAAAATGAATAATGAACCATACCCTTTTGAGACAGAAAGGGGGAAAACATACATCAGACAACTTATTCAAACATTAACTTATGTATTAAGATTAGTAAGAAAATTCAAATAGGAAAAGCGTGAAATTATTGCGGGTCTTTCTAGTTTTGTTAAGGTTGTTAAACTGAAATATTTAACGATGCAATAGGAGAAATTCTACGGATATTTTATTGTCGTAGAACTCGCCATGTGCTTATTCAATCATTAACTGAAGAAGTAAGATTCAGCAGAAAATTCAAATAAGAAAACCGTTAAATTATTACGGGTCTTTCTAGATTTGTTAAGGTTGTTAAGCTCAAATATTTAACGATGCGATAGGGGAATTTCTACGGATATTTTATTGTCATAGAACTTACCATAAGTTTATTCAATCATTAACTGAAGAATTAAGATTCATTAGAAATTTGAAATAGGAAAAACCTGAAATTATTAAGGGTCTTTCTAGTTTTGTTAAATTGTTAAGCTCAAATATTTAACGATGCGATAGGGGAATTTTTACGGATATTTTATTGCCGTAGAACTCGCCATCAGCTTATTAAATCATTAACTGAAGAATTAAGATTCATTAGAAATTTGAAATAGGAAAAACCTGAAATTATTAAGGGTCTTTCTAGTTTTGTTAAATTGTTAAGCTCAAATATTTAACGATGTGATAGGGGAATTTCTACGGATATTTTATTGCCGTAGAACTCGCCATCAGCTTATTAAATCATTAACTGAAGAATTAAGATTCATTAGAAATTTGAAATAGGAAAAACCTGAAATTATTAAGGGTCTTTCTAGTTTTGTTAAATTGTTAAGCTCAAATATTTAACGATGCGATAGGGGAATTTCTACGGATATTTTATTGCCGTAGAACTCGCCATCAGCTTATTAAATCATTAACTGAAGAATTAAGATTCATTAGAAATTTGAAATAGGAAAAACCTGAAAGTATTAAGGGTCTTTCTAGTTTTGTTAAATTGTTAAGCTCAAATATTTAACGATGCGATAGGGGAATTTCTACGGATATTTTATTGCCGTAGAACTCGCCATCAGCTTATTAAATCATTAACTGAAGAATTAAGATTCATTAGAAATTTGAAATAGGAAAAACCTGAAAGTATTAAGGGTCTTTCTAGTTTTGTTAAATTGTTAAGCTCAAATATTTAACGATGCGATAGGGGAATTTTTACGGATATTTTATTGCCGTAGAACTCGCCATCAGCTTATTAAATCATTAACTGAAGAATTAAGATTCATTAGAAATTTGAAATAGGAAAAACCTGAAATTATTAAGGGTCTTTCTAGTTTTGTTAAATTGTTAAGCTCAAATATTTAACGATGCGATAGGGGAATTTCTACGGATATTTTATTGTCATAGAACTTACCATAAGTTTATTCAATCCTTAACTGAAGAATTAAGATTCACCAGAAAACCCAAATAGGAAAACCGTGAAATTTTCAGGGTTCTTTATGTTTGAATAATAATCTGCGTGTAGAAATGTTTTTTCACCGAGAACCCATTTTCTTTCGCATAATTTTTAAAGTAAAAACAAAGAGAATAGAATGTAATGAAAAAACGGAAAAAAAGGTTGACGAAAATATACAATTTTATTGAATAAGAAAAAAGAGGCGATCTTGAGTGAATCTTACAGATGAAATTCTTGATTAGAACAAAATAAATCAAGCAAAAAGTGTCTTTTTTTATTGGCTTTAATGGCAAAGATTTTTCATTGTTTGGCTTCAGAAACAACTCCGCGCTTAGTAATAAAATTGAATAAGTTCGTTTGGGCGTTTAGCCCATAACGGAAGTTTTTTAATTTTTTTTTCAATTGCAGCTATCCCATAATCGAAATATCTTCGCCTGTCTTTTATTCATCTTTCTTTAGAATTTGAAAGATGATATTTTTATGTTGAAAAGACACGGACGGCATGACCAGTGAGGTGCGTCTAAAACCAATAATTGTAGTTGTCTTGCATATTTGACCAAGAGGGTTCCATATGACGTCCCTGCATATCCATCCAGCGACCCTGCGTATCCATCTGCCAGTTGGACATGTCCATGGATCTCTCGGGATAGTCCATGTGCCGGCTGGAATAATAATTGTAGTAAGGATAAGACCAATTTCTACCGTACATGGAGTGAGAGAACGGGTTCACGTGGCGTCCCTGCATGTCCATCCAGCGTCCCTGCATGTCCATCTGATAGTTGGACATGTCCATCCATCTCTCTGGGTAGAACATGTTACGACCGTGGGAGTAGCCAGGGTAGTTGCCGTGTCTGTTGTAGCCCCACTGGTTGAACGGGCTGCCGTAGCGTCCCTGCATGTCCATCCAGCGCCCTTGCGTGTCCATCTGCCAGTTGGACATGTCCATCCATCTCTCTGGGTAGAACATATTACGACCGTAGGAGTAGCCAGGATAGTTGCCGTGTCTGCTGTACCCCCACTGGTTGAACGGGTGACAGTAGCGTCCCTGCATGTCCATCCAGCGACCCTGCATGTCCATCTGATAGTTGGACATGTCCATCCATCTCTCGGGGAAGTCCATCCAGCCGCCGTGGCGCTGACCGTCCATGTGTGGCCCGTAGTTGAACATGGACCGTCCGTAGTAACGGTCATAGTCGTTCGATCTTCCGTAGTAGTCGTAGTGTCTGGGGTCGACCATTCTGCCCTGGGAGTCCATGTATCTTCCTTGGAAGTCCATGGTCATTCTGGACATTGGCTCCATCATGCCTCTGTATTTCTTCCCTGTTCTGTACATGCTACCGTACATGGGACGATGCCTCATCATATAGCGATTCATGATGGTGTCTGTAAAAGTCGAAAGCAAACCAGGTTAAAGAGGCGATGAAAAGGAAATTAAAAATGAAATAGAAATTATTTTTAAAATGTAGAAAACTTATTCTAATCATTTCGGTCTAAAAATAATAAAATAATTATTACAAAAATGATTAAAAACGTTTTGAATATAAGAACTTTTTACGGCTGATAAAACGTATTTATAATTTTGAAAATAAAAAAAATGAAATCGCCGCTATTCTACGTCTTTGACTTCAGAATTTCCCTTCTCTTAGATTTGTTGCCCTATTCTTTCATCTTTGCTGAAACAGTTACACGAAAAGAAAGGAAACTGAATTTCATTTATAAAATGGCTTCCTAAAAAGACGTAGACAGAATATTGTAATATTTTGATCTGAAAATTACCAATGAATAATCCAGAAATATTAATAATAATTTATATTTCTAGATGTGCATTTTTTATATTCAATGAGATGTATTTAGAAAGATGAAAACCAAAATACTGAATTCGTCAATGTTTTTTATTGGTATATAAAAAGAAGCTTTAGTCGATGCTAAGATAAGTCAACCTTTGTTGGGTTACTTAGTGTCTAACAATGTATGCGGCACCCAGTGTGGATTAAACTCACTATTCACGATTTTCCTAAAATAATAATTCGATCTGAAAATAAACAATGAATAATGCAGAATAATGCAGAAAATTAAAACATTTATATTTTTAGATGAATATTTTTCGGTCAATTTGCAGTGTAACACCCGCGCTCAGTTCGCATTAAGAATTTCTAGAATACTTACATTTATGCGTAATTGTACATGCTCCATTTGAATCTGGCTTGATAAATTTGATAAAATCTACAGTTTTGGAGTCATCGACGGTGAAATTTGAGATTCTCGCGTTGTTTTCATACATTCGCTGAGGAAAAGCTAAACGCGGAAGACTACGGAAAGCTAAGCACGGAACTTACCTAAATTTGTCGCAATTACTGCGCACGAGAACTATTTACGCCTGGTAAAATGTATTTTGAAAGATGAAAACAAAAACCTGAAATAATCACGATTCTACGGTTTTACTTCAATTAGTCGGGTTGGCACTCCAAACGACAAAATCCGACACTTTTATACATACATACAAATATATATATATATATATATATATATATATATATATATTGGTGGGCCCTGTTGAAAGGGGGCACTGAGAGTTTTTATTTAATTTGCGGGGCGGTGAGCATTTATCCATACTTTTTTAATGTTAGAAAATTATTCAGTACTGACTGCAAAAGGAAATTTCTGGAAGGTATCTAAAGCTGTGGGAAGCGATCACACTTTTCATTGCTTTTCCAACTTTCTAGATGGCTGAATGTGGTTTCAACGCAGTTAGGAATCTTCTTCTTAATAAACAAAGAAACCGTCTACGATTCCTTCTAAGCAGCATGGAACCTAGTCAAACTTTGCACTGAAAACATTGAGATAAGCTATCAGATGAACCTAGAGTAAGAGTCTTAGCCAGTAAGCACCAAAGTCAACCATCGCATTGAAGACATTGGGATAAGCTATCAGATGAACCTAGAGTAAGAGACTTGGCCAGGAAGCACCAAAGTCAACCATCACATTGAAAACATTGAGATAAGCTATCTAATGAACCTAGAGTAAGAGACTTGGCCAGTAAGCACCAAAGTCAACCATCGCATTGAAGACATTGAGATAAGCTATCAGATGAACCTAGAGTAAGAGCCTTAGCCAGGAAGCACCAAAGTCAACCATCGCATTGAAAATATTGAGATAAGCTATCAAATGAACCTAGAGAAAGAGCCTTAGCCAGGAAGCACCAAAGTCAACCATCGCATTGAAAATATTGAGATAAGCTATCAAATGAACCTAGAGAAAGAGCCTTAGCCAGGAAGCACCAAAGTCAACCATCGCATTGAAAATATTGAGATAAGCTATCAAATGAACCTAGAGAAAGAGCCTTGGCCAGGAAGCACCAAAGTCAACGATTGCATTGAAAACACTGACATATGCTATCAAATAAAAGTTTATTTTTTTAGCATTTTAACCATTGGCATTTATAACAGAAATAAAAACAAAATGAATTTTGCACTGAAACCTACCTTGTGTTATCTTGTTATGAAAGTTGATTTCAGTATAATATTCGACATTTAAGTTGGGGCGTTGACAAAAAATGTGTGGCTATAGGGGGAGCCGGTTGAAAAAATGTTGGGAAAAATGATATAGGCTATAGGACCCCGTTTGTTCTGCTATTCAACCCATATCTGACGGGAGAAGAGATGGATTCATGCCTTTCCTAAAGGTATTTGCGCGTAATTCAATGCAACGAACTCGACTGGAATTCGAACTACGTATCTTAAAAGATTAGAAAATATATTATTGGTACATCTTACACATCTCATAGCTGAAATAGAATATTTAAAGATACAGATTATCAAACACTTAATTTTGGGGATTCGGCTTTTTTGTGGAAATTATATTTATAAGGACTAAGTTTCTATTTAAACTCAGAATGTGGGACTTTATTCTAAAAATTAATTTTAAATCAGATTTTGGACGATTTTGTTGGCAGCTCAGTGAACAGGCTAAAATGGCTGCATCTACCATCATCAATACGATGGTTGAAATTATTTAATCTCAAGCAAAATTGATAATGTCGTCTTCGACGTTTTAATCATTTCATCTTCAAGCAAGGCGATAAAGCCTCTAAGACGAACGGTGGTGCGGAAGTGAAAGAGTTAGCGAAGAGATAGGGCAATAAATGAACAAGATTCAAGGAGACAAAAATAAGCATTTTGCTTTTTGTAGATTGTAGCTGACAGAAAATCGAGAAGCTAGTTCCACAGGGGAGAAATGCGAGAGAAATGAGATGAAGGCACTTACTTCTACGATTGGCCTCCTGCTCTTAAGCGATAGTTAAATTGTCTGCTGTTTTTATTATGTTTTATCCTACTCTCCACAATGGAACCCCGTTCAGTATTTTGACCTCGTGAAATGCCGGATCAATTGCTTATACAAATGATGACGCGACTGTAAATAAAAGAATTAATATTCTTAACGAATGTGGCGTTAATTACTAATTATTCCACGTAATTAGGAATGACAGATTGAATGAAACTGAGTAATCACTGGTGAACAGAACGAACAGGATTCAGAGACAGAAAATATGTGGGATAATTTGTTATTATTCTCTCTTTATATATTGTTGAAACTTGACTAATGCATGGAATAATAATGCAACACAAAATGTATTGAAACAATAAAGTGTACACAGTATTTACATATAGTCTTTTGTATATTCCTGGGAAGACCGTTCCTGCAGAATGTGTTGACTGAGTCGCAGTCGGGCAGAGTCTCTTGTTGAATCTCTTGATTCCTCCCGGTACCAACCATATTTATTTAGTCGGTACTCCACTATGCAAATTAGGTGGATCTTACCACAATATATATATATATATATATATATATATATATATATATATATATATATATATATATATATATATATATATATATATATATATATATATATATATATATATATATATATATATATATATATATATATATATATATATATATATATATATATATATAAAAATAAAAACATTGTTTTTATAGATAAAAGTATTTAAGTAAATGCTCTGTTTATAATAAACAGTATTAATTAACATTTGCCGGCCTGAATGTCAGAGAAATCTTCATATAAAATATTCGTCCACCGACAGGATTCGAACCTGTATCCTATACGGAACCATCATATAGCCGGACGTGCCTTAAACGTTTCGGCCACTAAGGATCGTTCGGTCGGCAAGGTCGAATTTATATGCCATGAGCAGTTATGAATGTACGCTAGAGATTCATGGAAGATTGAAGTTTATAAGCAGTAAATTCGACCTTGCCAACCGAACGTTCCTTAGTGGCCGGAACGGTTAAGGCACGTCAGGCTATGTGACGGTTCCGTATAGGATACAGGTTCGAATCTTGCCGAGGACGAATATTTTCTATGAATATTTCTGGGATATTCAGGCTGGTAAATGTTATTTCATACGGTTTATTATAAACAGAGCATTTACTTAAATAATTGTATCTATAAAAAAAGAATGTTAAACATAAAAATGTCTTTAAATATATATATATATTTATATATATATATATATATTCTGTTGAAACGTTATTTTTAATTACATTTACCAGCCTGAATGTTCGAGAATTTTCGTAGAAGAAAATAGTTTTCTGACAGGAATCGAATCTGTGGCCTATACGGAACCGTCAATTGATCTGACGTGCTGTACCACTCAGCTACAGCGAAGCATCTGGTTAGCAATGTTCAAATTACTGTTTATAAACAACAAATCTTCCACGATCATTCCCGAACGATTATATCTGCTTAAGAAACGTACTTTAACGCAAACATTGACAACATATTATGGAATGGACTAAATCCCACAAATATTTAATATATTGACTGTTTATACATTGTTTTTAATAGATATTTAAGTAAATACTTTTTTTCTCAAATAAACAGTATTAATTACATTTAACTCCCCTGAAGCTGAGTGGTATATCACGTCAGATCAATTGACAATTCTATATAGGACACAAGTTTGATTCCAGTCGGAAAACGCATATTTTCTACGAAATTTCTTGAACATTCAGGCCGTCATATACATATATATATATATATATATATATATATATATATATATATATATATAAAATTTTTATATATATTATATATATATATATATATATATATATATATATATATATATATATATATGTGTGTGTGTGTGTGTGTGTGTGTGTGTATATATATATGAAAATTGTATTCAGCCCTTCAGAAAGTGTGGTTGGTTCTGCACAAAACCTTCATCACTCTAATCAAATCATATGTGCTGGTTCCTAGGAGCTGAGCGGCTTGACCCTCATACGTCGAATACAACGGAAGAGTCCATCATATGAAAATAAAGAGGTTCTCAACTTTTATGGACTCACATGTGTCTCCTAAGACCCGTAAGTTTTTTGCAAACTTTTAAACACATGAAGCATTTGGTTGAGCCATTTTGCTAGAATGGCTGAGGTTCAATTGCCACATGTTTCCGCTTTACTGCGTGCGACTAGCCACAATATCAAGCAAGGCTCTCAAGAGAGAAGCACTTGCTTTAATATTTACCCGCAGTTGATCCCGGTGTTCAATTTCGCTTCGCTCAAACCTTTGTAAGGATGAGAAGCAGGACCGGCGCCCAGCTCCTTCGCTCTGGAACTTTCTTTTTCCAGTAACTAAAAGGGATGCTGCATCACTTCAGATTGTCTTTGAGTTTATCTTTGAATAAGTTAATATATACATATTGACTAACATTCATTGGACAAATTTATATATTTGACAAACTAAAATATACATCTATGATAAACATAGTATAGCATAGATATATATAAATAAAAAGAAAGACTCCAAAATTCGCTTGAGGATGAAATGGAACTAATGTTTTTAATTTAATTAAAAAATTAAATTCGAAGCTTTTAGCTTCCATTTTTGAAACATGGTTATTACTGTGTAGCGAAAAAGTCATATTTTAAATCAGTTAATTTATAATATATATATATATATATATATATATATATATATATATATATATATATATATATATATATATAAACATTTTTTTTTGGTCTCTGGAAGATAGTGTATAATAGATTATTTATGAATTAAGGGGTGCATGTCTTTCTCGAATTCTCGAATATAAATATTTAAAAAAGAAAATACTGCTATACTGTAACACTGGTTATTTGAAAATGCTAAGAAAAAGGGCTTGGAAAATTTGATACTCCCAGGACAGATTGAAGCTAAGAGAAACAGAAGAAAGTAACGTAAAACCGACCTGGTGAGCTTGGGTATGGGAGAGATAGAGAACAAAAGGTAAAAGTTCTTAAGATTTATAAAGGACAAGAACTTGTGGAGAGCTATGATCGACGACGTCCCGAAGGGATGCTGTATATAGAAGATGAAGAAGGAATAGTAAGAAAGTATTAATTACCTTATATTTCTGACAACGACTTGCTCGATACGACTTGATGACTTCGAGGTACGTTCTTGTGTGAGACGGTCAATGGACGATCTAACCGGTTTTTATAGCATTTACAAAGCGTTAATTGTTCGTCATTTCAATTGGATATGAAATTAACAAACATTAATTAAAATCAATCCTCCTCCGTATAAAATATACAACTTGTTGCATTTGGAGATGTACCCGTCATTCGCTCTCTCTCTCTCTCTCTCTCTCTCTCTCTCTCTCTCTCTATATATATATATATATATATATATATATATATATATATATATATATATATATATATATATATATAAGTTAACGATTAAACAATATGGTGAATGAGTGATGATATGCTAGTGAGTTACGCTTCTTTGAGTTTGGGTAAGAGAGAAATAATCTAGCGAATCAGCCTTAAAAGACCTGCAAAAACGATAAAGTAATCAGGGTGACATGATTGTTTTCTGAACAGGTTTTCGCGCATTCTTCTCTTTTCTTTTTCTCCATAAATTTCAACCCAATCAAAAATACAAATTGCAATCTTCGACTGCGAAGATAATTATCTTTTTTTTCTCCTAGTCTGGTATAAGGACACATCTGCATGTACTTCATTAAGAATAATTTTTTTTTATTAACATACAAGCCGGTTATTGCTACCCAAACACTATGCATATATTTTCTTTTTGTACTAATTTAATATAAGAATACACGGAACATGTACCCTTCTCGTAAGAGAAGCAAAAGTGTACGCGACTGACCAAATACGGGTGGAATCAATTCATGAAATATTGTCTGTTAGACTAAGTGAACGTTAAAAGTAGTGAGTATCAATTAGTTTGGTTCATGGCCAATATTATAGGGCATTCAATTTGTATCCATTGAAACATAATGGTCTCTTAGAGATGTTGTTAACAACCGTTACATGAGGCGTTCTAATTGTTTACGCACCGCCGCACGGTCTAGAACATGGACAGTATAATAATGCCACTACCCACTAGCTATAAACGGTTCGTGGGTCTATTTTACTAGACATTCTTTTACATTAGTATCCGTCAAACTTTTTTCGAGTCTGAGAAAAGATTCACTATGAATGGCCTGCGAGATCACTCTAACGCTCCACGGTTGTATCTTTACCCGAAGAGAATTATCATAATATAATTTTTTTTTTACATCTGTTACCCCCTCCCCATTTATTTAATTTTATGAAATTTGAAGAAATTCATTTTTGTATTGGCTTTTTCGATTTTTATTAATAATGCTTCCATTATTTTTATCCATTTTTATATGTGGACTAGCAGCATGTCCCGGTGTTGCCCGTGCTTGATTAAAAAATCTTAAGACGAAATACAGCGATCGCTATAACTTGACTTAAAATATTTTTGCCCTTCCTTGCCTTTAAAGGAGTGCCCTTTGCCGTGCTGGTGTTGCTACATGCCTTACTTCTTGCCTATCTCACACTGCGAATTTTTGATAAGCTCTATACTAAACATTAAATCTGTTACGAAAAAAGAACTAAACAAAATGAACACAAAACGATCAGCTTTAAAAAAGGACTCGTAACTGGAAAAACCGAATGAAAAAAGAATGTTAACAACAAATACTTTTTCACACCCAACCCAGTTCTGCGGAATCAGAATCAACGTTGAGTTTAAGCAAGCGAATGAGTCAATTGGAGTAAAGTACCAATGCAGATTTAAATTTTTCCCACTTGTGACGAATGCAGCTATCGATTTTTTTTTGCATGCTAGTTAACATTCGTCTCAGTCAGCTGTTGGCTCTCACGCTGGCCAATAGAATCTTCCTGCCTATTCGTGTCAGCCAGCTATAGGCTCTCACTCTGGCCAGTAGAAAATGGCCGCAAACTACATGAAAACTGCCGTAGAAGCATGAAAACATCGATTATTTCCACTATCGATGGGAGTTGGTAAATGCAAAGTCGATTTTGGCCTTCTCGCTAACTTGGAGCATGTGCATGTAAATTTTGGTGCAAATCCGTCGAAAATTGCGGCCGTGCATTTGTCACACAGACACACACACACACACACACACACACACACACACACACACACACACACACACATCATGCCTTTTATAGATAGAGATGCTTCCATTATTTTTATCCATTTTTAAATGTGGATGGATTACAAAATCATATTACAAATTGCAGAGAACCGATCTTATTAAATGAATTAACATGTCCCTTATGAAAACTTGTGTTCCTGATCAAACTAAATTGATGAATAATTATATTGGATATACTACAACAGGCCTAACAAGAAGACTCACGTTATATATCTCTGAGCATAGTTCAATTACGTCTCATTTGAATACACATGGACATCTACCAAACTCAATCTACAACATACTCATTGATAATATAATAGCGTCATACACATGTAAAAAAGCTAAAAATAATGTAAGCATTTTAAATGAAAAAAAAAGCCAACACTCAATTATATCAACTATGAACACGGCCACAATGCGCTGACCGTATTTGGAAAATAAAACATAACATACCTATAGTTTTATATACATGCATAAAAAATACATACATTCAGTTAAAAGTAAAAAGAAATCGTCCTTGATAATCGCCAAAAGAATAAGCGAAAATGCTCGGACATACAGATCTTTTGAACAAATTCTACATAATTTATGTATAAATAATATATATATATATATATTTCATAATGTGTGATGTCATTTGTTCACATTTGATACGCCATGAGCAGTTATGAATGTACGTGAGAGATTCATGGAAGATTGAAGTTTATAAGCAGTAAATTCGACTTTGCCAACCGAACGTTCCTTAGTGGCCGAATCGGATAAGGCATTTCAGGCTATATGACGGTTCCGGATAGGATACAGGTTCGAATCCTGTCGGAGGACGAATATTTTCTATGAAAATTTCTCGAACATTCAGGCCGGTAAATGTTATTTAATACTGTTTATTATAATCAGAGCATTTACTTAAATACTTGTATCTATAAAAAGAATTTTAAACATAAAAATGTCTCTCTCTCTCTCTCTCTCTCTATATATATATATATATGAAGTATTGGCAGTGCATAAAACAAACGATGGGAGAGAAAAGCACAATTATAACAGGAGATTATTTATATATATATATATATAAATAATCTCCTGTTATAATTGTGCTTTTCTCTCCCATAAAAGCACAATTATAACAGGAGATTATTTATATATATATATATAAATAATCTCCTGTTATAATTGTGCTTTTCTCTCCCATCGTTTGTTTTATGCACTGCCAATACTTCATAAGTATTGGACTATTCCGTTCTGATACCATGGAACGAAGGGAAAAGACACTACTTGGTTTCAGTAAGTAGAAGAATAAAAGAAAAAAAAAGGAAGAAAGAAGAGAAAATAAAAGCAGAGGAAGATAGATGAAGTTGATAAGGACATATTAATTACAAATTATCGCGGTTTCAAATTCGTTTCAACGAAAATAATCCACTGATTGCGTTTCTTTCCCAATCCTTTTTTTTTTCAGAGCATTCCTTTTTATAACCCTGAGACAGACATAGCGTCACAATAAACAGGACCAGAATCAAAGCTTATCAAAAAGTCCCATCTGAAAACAATAAAAAAGTGTTTCGAGCCTGAGAAAATATTCACTATGAATGGCCTGCGAGATCACTCTAACGCTCCACGGTTGGAATCCTTACCCGAAGAGAATTATCATAATATTGACTTACTTTGGTATAACATTACATTTTTCTGAGAATGAAATACGAACTGTAAATCTATGTCGTTCAATATTAATCTACAGTAGATGCCCTAAAATTCTTATTCATAAAAACTTTAATAAATATAAACAGTTTAAATTATTACAATAACATAATTTATTATTATACATTTCCGTTTTCATAGCCACCCCCATTCAAATTGTTAACCACACGTTTGGGGATGTGCCACAGTTGCACCCAAATGCTGTTACTAATATTTATTGTCGGGTGGGTTGACTTTAAGCTTAAACTGCTTGAGTTGAACGGCAAAAATTCCCAGTAATGAAAGACCCGGGCAAAGGCGGGTTATACTGCTAGTATATATATATATATATATATATATATATATATATATATATATATGTGTGTGTGTGTGTAAAGGGACAGGAGAAAAACTATACCTAAACGACGCATTTCGTCCTCTGAGGGACTTCATGATGCCAATGTCACAATTGTCACATAGGTTAGATTATATACTTAAAACACATTAAAAAAAAATTAAATGTAAAATTCCCAGCGTCCCTGGTTGTTGCGCATGTGCAATCGTCTCAACGTAAACATAAAGTTCGTCCGATGAAGTTCTAAGTGCTTCACACGAAAACTTTTTTCCACTTTGTCAAAAACGACAAAATAGTCACGCATTTTCATTCCTTTCTTTCATCACGACAAACGCCAGTTTAGCGGGAAAAAGTACCAATGATTTATTATTTAAGCGTACACACACACAGGCATACACACACACACACACGTGCGCGCGCACACGCACACACACTCACACGCACAGACACACACACACATATACGCGCGCGCACACACACACACACACACACATGCGCGCACACACACACGCGCACACACAGACGCACGCACACACGCGCGCAAATTTCTTTCTTTTGTTTCTTGATCTAATGAAGCCAAAATAGCGAAACGCGTAATCAAATCTAGTTTCAATTAAACGTTTTTCCATTTGTCACATTTCTTCAAAAGATGTCGAGATTCCATATTCTAATTTATAAACACTTTGCCATATATTTTTCACCCCCAATGTTCTTGATATATATATATATGTATATATATATATATATCTATATATATATATATATATATATATATATATATATATATATATATATATATATATATATATATATATATCGTTATCCCATATACAGTATATCTTCCTTCATATCTATTGATCTATCTATCTACATTTTTTTACTCTGTCTTCATATTTTCTCTCCCCACCTCTCTCACTCTCTCTCTCTAAATCTATCTATCTATCTATCTATCTATCTATCTATCTATCTATCTATATATATATATATATATATATATCTGTATCTTCACATCTATTATCTTCATCACTCTTTCTCTCTCACTCACTCTCTCTCCATACACACACATGCACAAACACACACACACAAACACACACACACACACACACACACACACACACACACACACACATATATATATATATATATATATATATATATATATATATGTATATACATATGAAGAAATATAGTTTTAAGGCATGCTATATTTATGGGATAAAGTGCTCAATATCAGAGACAGAGCGTATGTAAATATAAAAGTGAACATTGAAGTCAACACTCAGACGTGACAGGCTGTTTCATGCTGGACGCAATCGTCAGGCATGAAACAGCCCCACCAAGCTCATTTTTATGCAGGATAATGCTCCTTGTTACAAATCAAAATTAATGAAGGAATACTTTGACGAGAAGCAGGTGAGTGTTATGACATGGCCACCCCAATCTCCTGACCTCAACCCCATAGAAAACTTATGGAGCATTATAAAGTACAGGCTCTCGAGAAAGCAGTTGAGCAACAAAGAGGATTTGATTGTGAATTTCATATCCGAATGGAATTCAATGCTTGGAGATGAGATTTGCCAGAACCTAATCAAGTCAATGCCAAAAATGGTTGAAAAGGTTATTCAAAATGAAGGAGGACCCATAGATTATTAAATATTTCGAAGTATATTACCTATTATAAATAAATTATACCTCTACTATTCTTTATTTAAAGCTGTTCGGTTATGTTTCTATTGATTACTAGTTGCAGGAAATAAGTGAGTCACTGTTTTTGAACAGAGTTTTTCCCTAAATCTCATTTATATCGAAAATTATAATTATCAATAGAATACCTTAGGGTGAGTAAATTTTTTTACTAGATGGTCGGGATGGGGTCTTTATATTAGTAAGATTAAAAATTAGTTTGACCCCAAAAACAATAGGCGAAAAGATTCTTAAGTAAAAAAAAATCAGGTGAGTCACTTTTATCGAACAGCACTGTATATATATATATATATATATATATATATATATATATATATATATATATATATACATAATACCCTACATTGGTTGTACAAGTCGGAGTTTCATGCTTACGCAATCTTCAGGTGCGTAGTATTTTGTGTTAACACCAGTTTTTTTTTTTTTTAATATTACTGGTTTTCTCGAGATATTTTATTGTTAGGCTGGATTGTTGTTGCCAATTATTTAAATATTTCGTAGTTTAATTTTCAATTTGAATTTAGACACACATTAAACTAATAATTACAGGACTGAAAGAATAAGATATATATATATATATATATATATATATATATATATATATATATATATATATATATATATATATATATATTCTCTTTAATCATAGGACTGTGTCCCCTGGAGTCACGACTACTATCACCAAGCCGCTCACTCCAGAGCATTAGAAGCCGGTTCAAGCAATGATATACATTTGAAATTATTAGGAGAATTTGATAATTATATTTAAGTGATTCATCGAGTCTGAAACCTCTACAGAATGCAGAAAGCACCGGACGGCCGTTTTGTCCTATATTTAGGACTCATCAGCAGTGCGCATCCACTACCGAGAATTGAAACCCTGACAGTTAGGGTCAAGCAAACACCATACCAACTGTTCCAACGGGCCTCGGTGACGAAGAGGTAGCAAATCAGACTCAATATAGCGCCGCTTACTCACATAATCCGTGGTGGAACTCTACTGAGATTCACATTAACCATAGGACTGTGCCCCCTGGAGCCACGACTACTATCACCAAGCCGCTCACTCCAGAGCATTAGAAGCCGGTTCAAGCAATGATATACATTTGAAATTATTAGGAGAATTTGATAATTATATTTAAGTGATTCATCGAGTCTGAGATATATATATATCAGAGATAGAGCGTATGTAAATATAAAAGTGGGCATTGAAGTCAACACTCACAGATCACATTTCTGTGGCCCAGTGATTGCGTCTGGCATGAAACAGTCTGTCGCCTCAGAGTATTGACTTCAATGCTCACTTTTATATATATATATATATATATATATATATATATATATATATATATATATATATATGTATACTTGGAATCGATAAAGTCCGACAATTATTTTAAGATATTTTATTGTTATACGTTACTTATATAGACACAAATATTTAAGTAAATGCTCTGTATATAATAAACAGTATCTGAATGTCCTCGAAAGTACATAGAAAATATGTGTCATCCGACAGAAATCGAACGTGTATCCTACATGAAACCGTAATATAGCCTGAGTTGCTATACCAGTTTGGCTATGACGGAGCCTCGGGTTAGCTAGGTCGATTTTACTGCTTTTAAACTACAACCTCCCCATGATTTCGCTCGAACGTTCATATCTGCTCGAAGCGTATCTAAACGTAAACAAATGACGTTACACACTACGAAATCGATAAAGTCCGACGATTATTTAAATATATTTATTCTTACACATTATTTTTATAGACACAAATATTTAAGTAAATGCTCTGTTTATAATAGAAACTTCTTAGACATTCAGGCCGGTAAATTTTGTTAATACTGTTTATTACAAACAACATTGATTTAAGTATTTGTGTCTGTATAAACGTATGACAATAAAATTCATTAAAATAATGGTCGGATTTAGTCCATTTTGTAGTATTTTAAACAATATATAAGACTGAAATTAAACTTATTGTTGTGGGGCAGACCCCTTTTACACAAGATGGACTCGTCCGAAGTATACTTATACTGACAGAGCGAATACCTGCAGATTGAGATACATTGAGTCAGGGTGAGAGATACGGAGACAGTACACAGGGTGTTCACATAGAGTTATACGAGAGTCCAGTGAGAGAGATAATTACGGCTTCACTTACAGAGACTTGTACATATACTTTCTACTAACCTGCATTCCTGGACTACTAATCTTCACTTCAAGTCTGCATTCTTACGTTTAATACACTTATTTTTCTATCTCAATTACTGGCGTTGTTTATTTATTTGTGCAGGATTCCATTCCCGGAATCCACAACACTTATCTTCTGAAATATTACAGGAGTAGCCGAACTAATTTAAACTAAGCATCACATATAATAAAATTCAAATGTTTGACAGACTCAAAATAGCAAAAATAAAATATGTCCATATGAATATCTAAAAACAAACATTTACATAAACTAACGATCTGAGCATTTAGATCAGAGCTTGGAAATGATGGATTTATTCACCAAGGTACCTACGGAATAGGCACTCTCGGTAGTAGGTAACAGACTGGCTTCGGATTAATCCTCACGAGAACGGACCAGTATATAAACAGATAACTTCTGGACCATGTGAACATAACAATATTTAGATAGCAATATCAACACGGCCACAATGTACAGGTTAGTTTAGGGAACTCAGTATATATACCTTTCCGCAACTTATACCTAAACACAAACAAGGTCCTTAAAATGGTTAATAGATTCACCAAAAGCGCTCGAAATTAACAGACATTTGGAAAATGTTTACACATACAAAGAGTCCAAACGAAATTACTTGTCAGAATAAAAAAAAAGAAGAAACAATTAAATCTAACCCTATGGCTGAGGTATGTAGATGACACCTTCATACTCTGACTCTCCATAACTGAAAACAGTATTCCATAAATATCTATTTAATCCAAAATAATATGTGCCACTCTCACTACACAGCATCCATTTCGAGAATACAAATACTTCTAAAATAATTGAAAACGTTTTTATAAAAAATACAACAAAGAACAAAACACAATGAAAACAAAACACTTAACAACATCAACTTCACAATATTACAGTATTAAATAACATTGACCGGCCTGAATGGTCTTTTTCCTCTCCACATTGGTGAGTTGAGAAAAAGGTGTGGCTGACACAAAACGATTTTAACCTGTTAAATATTAACACACATTAACACACACACACACACACACACACACACACACACACATATATATATATATATATATATATATATATATATATATATATTATACACTGTTACATTAGAACATGTACATAGCCACTACAAAACTGTACATCTTGTTTCAACGTTAAAAAAATTCATCAGGTGGGAAATCACGATACTACTGGAGTAGCATTGTGATTTCCCACCTGATGGAACGTTAATTTTTTTTAACGTTGAAACAAGATGTACAGTTTTGTAGTGGGTATGTGCATGTTCTAATGTTACACTGCATAATAAATAAATATTTATTGCTGTACTTTTGTGTGGGCCCTGTTTTAAATGAATGTTTTGAACGCTGAAAACCTACTCTTCGTTCTTTTACATATATATATATATATATATATATATATATATATATATATATATATATATATATATATATATATTAAAGACATTTTTATGTTTAACATTCTTTTTATAGATACAAGTATTTAAGTAAATGCTCTGTTTATAATAAACAGTATTAAATAACATTTACCGGCCTGAATGGTCTTTTTCCTCTCCCCATTGCTGAGTTGAGAAAAAGGTGGGGCTGACACAAAACGATTTTAACCTGTTAAATATTAACTTAATGATATTTACTTAGCAATATCAACTATGAACGAAGCCATGATGTACAGACAGTTTTAAACTATCTACTCTCGGTAGTCGGGTTCAAATTAATTCCTAAGAAAACGGACTAGTGTACCGATAGATTATTTCCGAATCATGTGTACTTCCCAATATTTATTTAGAAACATCAACTATGAACACAGCCACGATGTACAGGCAGCTTTAAATTATATTCTGAAATATTACAGTGGCTTAAACTAAGCTTCACATTTGAAAAAGTTCAAATGTTTCAGAGACACAAAATGGCTAAAATAAAATATTTTCCTATGGATAACTAAAAACAGACATTTACTTAAACTAACGATCTGAGCATTTAGATCAGAGCTTGGATATGGTGAGTTTGTTCTCGAAGTTTCCTACGGAGGAGGCACTCTTGGCAGTCTGAGAAAGACTGGCCAAAATCTCGCCTTCCTGGCTGTAGTAATATTTCGAACAGAATATGGGTTGAAGACTTCCGTATACCACAAGCCAACATTCACCGGACAATACCTCAACTTCAACTCCCACCACCCATACAGTGTAAAGAAAGAGCTCGTCCGCTGCTTACAACATCGAGCAAAAGTCATAAGTGTCTACCTAGAGACATATGAACAAGAAATGGTCAGTATAAGCCGTGCCCTACAACGTAAAAACTAGCCTGGGTACATGGCCACAGCTTCGACAAACTGGGATAGACGACTATAAGAGGATAACAACACCCAGAAAACAGATTCGGTCTGCCTGCCCTATGTGAAGGGATTATCAGAGAATATAAAAAAGATCCGTGCTCCATATAACATCAGAACGACATTTAAAAGTGTTTCAACACTTAGCAGATACCTCTTCTAAGTAAGAAGCCTCCATAAAGGAGAACATGACTAAGAACTGTGTGTACGCCATCCCGTGCAGCTGTGGTGAGAAATATAAAGGAGAATCAAGCCGTCCCCTTCAGGTAAGACTGCAAGATGATTGTAAAGCCGTTACACGAGGGAAAATATATAAATCAGGCGTAGCTGACCACATATGTTAGGAAAAGGGAGATTGCTACTCCCTGTGAGATGAGGCTGAAATAACTGAGCACATCTCTAGAAAATACTTAAGAAATCAGCACATATGCTAGGCCCCCAAAATCTCCTGAGCCGACCAAACATAGAAATGAATGCAATATGGGAATCAGTAATACGGAGTGCTAGAGAAAAGCAATAATAACAACAAAAATTGAAATATGAGCTATGGTAAAAAAAACATGTTTACTGAGACATTAAGTTTATAAGTCCCAAAAATGGATACACTGATGTCCTCAACGACACATAGCGTTGGATGGATCCAGTGACTTGGCGCAAAGAGTTGTGGGTTTAATACCAGGCTACTGCAGTGAAACAAAAAATTGGAGAGTTGAGTTAACGGGAGATAACTGAGACATCCGGAAAAACCATGGCATGTAGAACTAGAAAAAACTACGCCGGTGGACAAAATACAGGGTTCAGTTCGAAATTGCAATCACTTGAAGAAGGCCGGAACGTGCAACGACCGAAACGTCATGAATATTGCAATAAAGACGACAACAGTCCGAATAATGCAAACAATTACTATTTATTCCATAATATATTGGCCATTGTTTGCAATGACTTGTTGTCACTTCTCAGGCAAGTATTCGATAACATTTGAGTAAAACTTCGCAGATTCTTATGCAAAAAAGTTTTCTGAGAACTTTTGAACCAAAATAATAAATGGCCGAATCACCATGGATTGAGTTGGATCTTTTCTAACTAATCTCTTTAGCTCGAAGTTCAAGTGAAAATCCCACTTGCTATTGTGACCTCCTGATCCAGTTTTCGTCTGTACTGTTCCTACTTTTTACAATATATTCACCGTCTTCTTATTGGGTCGTGAATGGAATTTGAAGATGGACACCAGAGTATGAATGTTAGTACCATAACTGAAAGCCTGAATGGTCTTTTTCCTCTCCCCATTGCTGAGTTGAGAAAAAGGTGGGGCTGGCACAAAACGATTTTAATTTTGTTCTATTGCTATCTGAATAACTCAAAGAGGGTTCAGCGATTCTAAAGACAAAGGTATCAAGATAGCCAAACGTTTTATCTGAAGAGCTGGATAAAAAGAAAATCAATTAGTTTAGTGATTTTTAGATATTAAATACTTTGTGCGGATGAACAATTATGCTGCTACCCGATCTGGACAATTTTGCTGTTACACACACACACACACACACACACACACACACACACACACACACACATATATATATATATATATATATATATATATATATATATATATATGTTATACACTGTTACATTAGAACATGTACATAGTCACTACAAAACTGTACATCTTGTTTCAACGTTAAAAAAAAATAACGTTTCATCAGGTGGAAAATCACGATACTACTGGAGGAGCATTGTGATTTCCCACCTGATGGAACTAACTTTTTTTTAACGTTGAAACAAGATGTACAGTTTTGTAGTGGGTATGTGCATGTTCTAATGTTACAGTGCATAATAAATAAATATTTATTGCTGTACTTTTGTGTGGGCCCTGTTTTAAATGAATGTTATGAACGCTGAAAACCTACTCTTCGTTCTTTTACATTTGGATATATATATATATATATATATATATATATATATGTATATATATATATATATAGAGATATATAGATATATATATATATTTATAAACATTTTTATGTTTAACATTCTTTTTATAGATACAAGTATTTAAGTAAATGCTCTGTTTATAATAAACAGTATTAAATAACATTTACCGGCCTGAATGTTCGAGAAATTTTCATAGAAAATATTCGCAACCCGACAGGATTAGAACCTGTATCCTATACAGAACCGTCGTATAGCCTAACGTGCCTTTTAACTGATTCGGCCACTGAGGATCGTTCGGTTAGCAAGGTCGAATTTACTGCTTATAAACTTCAATCTTCCATGAATCTCTCACGTACATTCATAACTGCTCATGGCGTATCAAATGTAAACAAATGACGTCTCACATTATGAAATGGACAAAGTCCGACAATTATTTAAAGACATTTATATTATGTTTAACGTTCTTTTTATAGATACAAGTATTTAAGTAAATGCTCTGTTTATAATAAACAGTATTAAATAACATTTACCGGCTTGAATGTCCGAGAAATAGTCATAGAAAATATTCGTCCTCCGACAGGATTCGAACCTGTATCCTCTACGGAACCGTCATACAGCCTGACAGTTGGTACGCAAAAGAGGATGTTCAGCTATGAAAGTCCAAAGAGCAGTAAAAAAAAGTCTTTTAAATGAAATCGTATGTGAAATGTGTTAGACCCCTTGTTATTCCAGGACAGAAGACGGTTAGAGAGGGCGAAGATCATCTTGAATAAGGTGGAAAATGATTTTGACTAATATATATATTCCTTCATATAGGAATATATCAGTCCTTCATGAGCTCCCGATCCTTAGCTATGAATAATTAACGATGAGCATGTCATTTTCGTTTATGATCGATTTCATCACGATTTTTCTTTTAGGCGTAGAGAGTAATT
>OZ038519.1:58152456-58172456 GCA_964036315.1 Acanthosepion esculentum | reverse complement strand
AAATTTCCTTGTGGCAGATGGAGCTATTGATACAATGTAGTTGTTCCACCTCAGATCAGTGGAAAATGCGTGATCAGGAAGGCGCAGAGAGACGCTCTCGTGAAGTTGAGCACCAGCCATGTTGATGGGAGACAGAGATAGAGAGATAGAGACAGAGAGACAGACAGAGACAGGAACAGAGAGGCTGAAAGACAGAGAGAGACAGAGAGATCATTGATGAAGATAAGAAACAGCGTAGAATTCAAAATAGAAACTTGGGGTACACTCGTGTTCGTGTGAAATGACCTGGAAGCGAGCCCGTTTAAAATGACCTTAAATTTGATAGGAATTATTGTATTAAATCAAACAAATCGTCCAGTAATACCGTAGCCCTGAGGCTTACGTAGAAGACCAGCGTGCCAAGCCCTGTCAAACGCCTTTGAGATATCTAGAGCCACAGCTCGAGCTTCGCCGTTATAATCAACAGCTTGATATGCATATTCAGCGATGTCCGTTAGCACATCAGTGTTTGAGCTGGCAAAACGGAAGCCATATTGAGTGTCAGAGAGTAGGTCGTGAGGGGTAAGATGCTTAACCACTTCAGCATTGATTAAAGCCTCGAACACTTTGCCGAAAAGCAGTAGGCGACTAATAGTGTAACTGGATGGCAGGAAACAGCAACAGTTGCCATCTTCGGAAAGAACTGGAGCCAGCTCGGTAGCACATTTCTTTAGAACGATGGCTGGGATTCTGTCACCTCCGTAATCCAGTTGTCATGAGTGGGGAAATTTCTCACATCAAAATGTTTTGCCGCGATCGAAAAAAGGTAATAATCAAGACAAAGTGAATATGTTGGGTTGGGCAGAACAGACCAACCGAGTTCCAAAATGGACATGTTACCACTGCTGGACAAATAAATGTGCATTTAGGATTTCATTTCTTTAATGGTCTCACCACACGCATAACATTAGCTTTCCTTCCATGTTGCTCAAGTTTTATGATCGCCTGTGGATATGTATCCTTGTCAATACACCGTTTTTTGCATTCAACAGGGTCCTTTGTTCGGGTACTCCAAATTTATCCTGAACTAAGATATATGGTTAGTAACTAGAGGATTATTCTTGTTAAAAAGCCATTTCCTAACCCAGTTAACCACTGACTGGAAGATATTTTCATGAGCAGCGGTTAGGTTAACTTTTTCACCTCTGAAGGATTTGCTATTGAGACAGGAGTAAATTGTAGTGTCATCAGCATAAATGCCTAATTGGGTACTGATAACATCAGAGAAATAATTGAAGGTTAGTGTAGGATCCAGGATAGAAACTTGGGGGACACCTGCATTCACGTGAAAAGATCTAGAAGTCAGTCCGTTCATTTCACGATTTGATCGGAATTATTGGATTAAATCAAAAAGTCGTCCCGTTATAACGCTCACGTAGAAAACCAGCGTGCCAAACCCCGTCAAACGCATTTAAGATATCTACACCCACAGATCGAGCTTCGCCGTTATTATCAAGTACATATTCAGTGATGTCCGTTAACACATCAGCGTTGGACCTGTTGAAACGGAAGCCGTGTTGATTGTCTAAGAGTAGGTCGTGAGAAGTAAGTAGATAAACTGTGGGACAAAACAAAGTGTTGGTTTTGGGCAGAACAGAACAACCGAGTTCCAAAATATTTTTATGGACATGTTCCAGCTGCTGGAAATATAAATGTGCATTTAGGATTCCATTGCTTAGCATTAACTTTCTGCGATGGTGCTCAGGTTTTGTGATCGCCTGTGGATATGCATCATGGTCAATACACCGTTTTTTTGTTTTGTTTTTTTTGCCTTCAACAGTGTCCTTTGTTTGGACACTCCAAATTTATCCTGAACTAAGATATATGATTAGTAATTAGAGGTTTGTTCTCCTTTATTCCGTGTCCCGTCAGGACGTAGGCGTCACAATTGGTTCCTCACAACGGAAATTACTTATGACTCAACCTAATGAATTATTCGGCTTGATTGATTTGATTTTACGACTTATTAAAGCTTATTAAAGCCAGAAAATATGTCTATATTAGTATTTTTAGAGATTACAATGATATCAAGATACAGTCCTACTAATTAACCCATAGCTGGGGAGATAAGGTGGATTAATACCTTTTTCATGGGTATTTAAGTGAATATAACGAGCCCGACTGGGATTAGAACTCAGCTCTCCGATTTCAAATTCCGACTCGTTATTCTTTACACCAGCCGCACGTCCAACTTTAAAGGCACCTGGTATTTCAAAGCAGTGACCCATTTCAGTACTGACCAAACTCGAAGTTGCTTAACCGGTGATCGTACGGGAGCCAGTGTTTCAACGTGATATGACCGTAGATGCCAGATTATTCGGGTCTATGGGATAATTTCTGAATTAAATATGTGCTTTTACAGACGATACGTTTCGGATTTGTTCATAAATGCAGAAAATAGTTGCATTTAGATTGTTTGTATAAGTAACACCTCTTCTCCTTCTATGTGCTGTGTACCTTCAGGACATGGGCGATTATGGCTCTCCACAATTTCCCGTCCTGTTCAGCTCTTGGTAAATTTACCAGACATAGAGAAATAAAGTTTATTCTCGGTAAATGTAAATACAAACTAAAACTCACGTGATATATCATTGTTTTGTTCTTCTGCAAATACAAGGATCAAGAGCCTCTCAAGGAAGAGTATTATTAAATGAGGTTGTATGGATGTAAGAGGAAGATGGATGAAAGTGCATAATATGAGAATATGTAGGATAACAGTTGCCCGGAGATTTGAAGAGAAGAACAGCGTCAAGTAATAATAATAATAATAATAATAATAATAATAATAATATTACTGCCATTGCGAATAAGTTTCAGCGTAATTTGATACTTTGTTATATTAGCCTAGACCCAAAGTGTTTTATGCATAAGAATTTTAGGGCATCTACTGTAGATTAATATTGAACGACAGAGATATACAGATCGTATTTCATTCTAAGAAAAATGCAATGATATACCAAAGTAAGTCAATATTATGATAATTCTCTTCGGGTAAAGATACAACCGTGGAGCGATAGAGTGATCTCGCAGGCCATTCATAGTGAATCTTTTCTCAGACTCGAAAAAAGTTTGACGGATACTAATGTAAAAGAATGTCTAGTAAAATAGACCCACGAACCGTTTATAGCTAGTGGGTAGTGGCATTATTATACTGTCCATGTTCTAGACCGTGCGGCGGTGCGTAAACAATTAGAACGCCTCATGTAACGGTTGTTAACAACATCTCTAAGAGACCATTATGTTTCAATGGATACAAATTGAATGCCCTATAATATTGGCCATGAACCAAACTAATTGATACTCACTACTTTTAACGTTCACTTAGTCTAACAGACAATATTTCATGAATTGATTCCACCCGTATTTGGTCAGTCGCGTACACTTTTGCTTCTCTTACGAGAAGGGTACATGTTCCGTGTATTCTTATATTAAATTAGTACAAAAAGAAAATATATGCATAGTGTTTGGGTAGCAATAACCGGCTTGTATGTTAATAAAAAAAAATTATTCTTAATGAAGTACATGCAGATGTGTCCTTATACCAGACTAGGAGAAAAAAAAGATAATTATCTTCGCAGTCGAAGATTGCAATTTGTATTTTTGATTGGGTTGAAATTTATGGAGAAAAAGAAAAGAGAAGAATGTGCGAAAACCTGTTCAGAAAACAATCATGTCACCCTGATTACTTTATCGTTTTTGCAGGTCTTTTAAGGCTGATTCGCTAGATTATTTCTCTCTTACCCAAACTCAAAGAAGCGTAACTCACTAGCATATCATCACTCATTCACCATATTGTTTAATCGTTAACTTATATATATATATATATATATATATATATATATATATATATATATATATATATATATATATATATATAGAGAGAGAGAGAGAGAGAGAGAGAGAGAGCGAATGACGGGTACATCTCCAAATGCAACAAGTTGTATATTTATACGGAGGAGGATTGATTTTAATTAATGTTTGTTAATTTCATATCCAATTGAAATGACGAACAATTAACGCTTTGTAAATGGTATAAAAACCGGTTAGATCGTCCATTGACCGTCTCACACAAGAACGTACCTCGAAGTCATCAAGTCGTATCGAGCAAGTCGTTGTCAGAAATATAAGGTAATTAATACTTTCTTACTATTCCTTCTTCATCTTCTATATACAGCATCCCTTCGGGACGTCGTCGATCATAGCTCTCCACAAGTTCTTGTCCTTTATAAATCTTAAGAACTTTTACCTTTTGTTCTCTCTCTCTCCCATACCCAAGCTCACCAGGTCGGTTTTACGTTACTTTCTTCTGTTTCTCTTAGCTTCAATCTGTCCTGGGAGTATCAAATTTTCCAAGCCCTTTTTCTTAGCATTTTCAAATAACCAGTGTTACAGTATAGCAGTATTTTCTATTTTAAATATTTATATTCGAGAATTCGAGAAAGACATGCACCCCTTAATTCATAAATAATCTATGCTACACTATCTTCCAGAGACCAAAAAAAATGTTATATATATATATATATATATATATATATATATATATATATATATATATATATATATTATAAATTAACTGATTTAAAATATGACCTTTTCGCTACACAGTAATAACCATGTTTCAAAAATGGAAGCTAAAAGCTTCGAATTTAATTTTTTAATTAAATTAAAAACATTAGTTCCATTTCATCCTCAAGCGAATTTTGGAGTCTTTCTTTTTATTTATATATATCTATGCTATACTATGTTTATCATAGATGTATATTTTAGTTTGTCAAATATATAAATTTGTCCAATGAATGTTAGTCAATATGTATATATTAACTTATTCAAAGATAAACTCAAAGACAATCTGAAGTGATGCAGCATCCCTTTTAGTTACTGGAAAAAGAAAGTTCCAGAGCGAAGGAGCTGGGCGCCGGTCCTGCTTCTCATCATTACAAAGGTTTGAGCGAAGCGAAATTGAACACCGGGATCAACTGCGGGTAAATATTAAAGCAAGTGCTTCTCTCTTGAGAGCCTTGCTTGATATTGTGGCTAGTCGCACGCAGTAAAGCGGAAACATGTGGCAATTGAACCTCAGCCATTCTAGCAAAATGGCTCAACCAAATGCTTCATGTGTTTAAAAATTTGCAAAAAACTTACGGATCTTAGCAGACACATGTGAGTCCATAAAAGTTGAGAACCTCTTTATTTTCATATGATGGACTCTCCCGTTGTATTCGACGTATGAGGGTCAAGCCGCTCAGCTCCTAGGAACCAGCACATATGATTTGATTAGAGTGATGAAGGTTTTGTGCAGAACCAACCACACTTTCTGAAGGGCTGAATACAATTTTCATATATATATATACACACACACACACACACACACACATATATATATATATATATATATATATATATATATATATATATATAATATATATAAAAAATTTATATATATATATATATATATATATATATATATATATATATATATATATATATATATGTATATGACGGCCTGAATGTTCAAGAAATTTCGTAGAAAATATGCGTTTTCCGACTGGAATCAAACTTGTGTCCTATATAGAATTGTCAATTGATCTGACGTGATATACCACTCAGCTTCAGGGGAGTTAAATGTAAATAATACTGTTTATTTGAGAAAAAAAGTATTTACTTAAATATCTATTAAAAACAATGTATAAACAGTCAATATATTAAATATTTGTGGGATTTAGTCCATTCCATAATATGTTGTCAATGTTTGCGTTAAAGTACGTTTCTTAAGCAGATATAATCGTTCGGGAATGATCGTGGAAGATTTGTTGTTTATAAACAGTAATTTGAACATTGCTAACCAGATGCTTCGCTGTAGCTGAGTGGTACAGCACGTCAGATCAATTGACGGTTCCGTATAGGCCACAGATTCGATTCCTGTCAGAAAACTATTTTCTTCTACGAAAATTCTCGAACATTCAGGCTGGTAAATGTAATTAAAAATAACGTTTCAACAGAATATATATATATATATAAATATATATATATATTTAAAGACATTTTTATGTTTAACATTCTTTTTTTATAGATACAATTATTTAAGTAAATGCTCTGTTTATAATAAACCGTATGAAATAACATTTACCAGCCTGAATATCCCAGAAATATTCATAGAAAATATTCGTCCTCGGCAAGATTCGAACCTGTATCCTATACGGAACCGTCACATAGCCTGACGTGCCTTAACCGTTCCGGCCACTAAGGAACGTTCGGTTGGCAAGGTCGAATTTACTGCTTATAAACTTCAATCTTCCATGAATCTCTAGCGTACATTCATAACTGCTCATGGCATATAAATTCGACCTTGCCGACCGAACGATCCTTAGTGGCCGAAACGTTTAAGGCACGTCCGGCTATATGATGGTTCCGTATAGGATACAGGTTCGAATCCTGTCGGTGGACGAATATTTTATATGAAGATTTCTCTGGCATTCAGGCCGGCAAATGTTAATTAATACTGTTTATTATAAACAGAGCATTTACTTAAATACTTTTATCTATAAAAACAATGTTTTTTTATTTTTATATATATATATATATATATATATATATATATATATATATATATATATATATATATATATATATATATATATTGTGGTAAGATCCACCTAATTTGCATAGTGGAGTACCGACTAAATAAATATGGTTGGTACCGGGAGGAATCAAGAGATTCAACTAGAGACTCTGCCCGACTGCGACTCAGTCAACACATTCTGCAGGAACGGTCTTCCCAGGAATATACAAAAGACTATATGTAAATACTGTGTACACTTTATTGTTTCAATACATTTTGTGTTGCATTATTATTCCATGCATTAGTCAAGTTTCAACAATATATAAAGAGAGAATAATAACAAATTATCCCACATATTTTCTGTCTCTGAATCCTGTTCGTTCTGTTCACCAGTGATTACTCAGTTTCATTCAATCTGTCATTCCTAATTACGTGGAATAATTAGTAATTAACGCCACATTCGTTAAGAATATTAATTCTTTTATTTATAGTCGCGTCATCATTTGTATAAGCAATTGATCCGGCATTTCACGAGGTCAAAATACTGAACGGGGTTCCATTGTGGAGAGTAGGATAAAAAATAATAAAAACAGCAGACAAATTAACTATCGCTTAAGAGCAGGAGGCCAATCGTAGAAGTAAGTGCCTTCATCTCATTTCTCTCGCACTTCTCTGAGGAACTAGCTTCTCGATTTTCTGTCAGCTACAATCTACAAAAAGCAAAATGCTTATTTTTGTCTCCTTGAATCTTGTTCATTTATTGCCCTATCTCTTCGCTAACTCTTTCACTTCCGCACCACCGTTCGTCTTAGAGGCTTTATCGCCTTGCTTGAAGATGAAATGATTAAAACGTCGAAGACGACATTATCAATTTTGCTTGAGATTAAATAATTTCAACCATCGTATTGATGATGGTAGATGCAGCCATTTTAGCCTGTTCACTGAGCTGCCAACAAAATCGTCCAAAATCTGATTTAAAATTAAGTTTTAGAATAAAGTCCCACATTCTGAGTTTAAATAGAAACTTAGTCCTTATAAATATAATTTCCACAAAAAAGCCGAATCCCCAAAATTAAGTGTTTGATAATCTGTATCTTTAAATATTCTATTTCAGCTATGAGATGTGTAAGATGTACCAATAATATATTTTCTAATCTTTTAAGATACGTAGTTCGAATTCCAGTCGAGTTCGTTGCATTGATATACGCGCAAATACATTTAGGAAAGGCATGAATCCATCTCTTCTCCCCTTAGCTATGGGTTGAATAGCAGGATAAACTGCGTCCCATAGCCTATATCAATTTTCCCAACCTTTTTTTCAACCGGCTCCCCCTATAGCCACACATTTTTTGTCAACGCCCCAACTTAAATGTCGAATATTATACTGAAATCAACTTTCATAACAAGATAACACAAGGAAGGTTTCAGTGCAAAATTCATTTTGTTTTTATTTCTGTTATAAATGCCAATGATTAAAATGCTAAAAAAATAAACTTTTATTTGATAGCATATGTCAGTGTTTTCAATGCAATGGTTGACTTTGGTGCTTCCTGGCTAAGGCTCTTACTCTAGGTTCATCTGATAGCTTATCTCAATGTCTTCAATGCGATGTTTGACTTTGGTGCTTACTGGCCAAGTCTCTTACTCTAGGTTCATTAGATAGCTTATCTCAATGTTTTCAATGTGATAGTTGACTTTGGTGCTGACAGCCAAAGGCTCTTACTCTAGGTTCATCTGATAGCTTATCCCAATGTCTTCAATGCGATGGTTGACTTTGGTGCTTACTGGCTAAGACTCTTACTCTAGGTTCATCTGATAGCTTATCTCAATGTATTCAGTGCAAAGTTTGACTAGGTTCCATGCTGCTTAGAAGGAATCGTAGACGGTTTCTTTGTTTATTAAGAAGAAGATTCCTAACTGCGTTGGAACCACATTCAGCCATCTAGAAAGTTGGAAAAGCAATGAAAAGTGTGATCGCTTCCCACAGCTTTAGATACCTTCCA
The DNA here is from genome assembly GCA_964036315.1 of Acanthosepion esculentum. Classification (NCBI taxonomy): domain Eukaryota; kingdom Metazoa; phylum Mollusca; class Cephalopoda; order Sepiida; family Sepiidae; genus Acanthosepion; species Acanthosepion esculentum. Next base: position 58,163,855 of record OZ038519.1, on the reverse strand, counting down.
GAAATTTCCTTTTGCAGTCAGTACTGAATAATTTTCTAACATTAAAAAAATATGGATAAATGCTCACCGCCCCGCAAATTAAATAAAAACTCTCAGTGCCCCCTTTCAACAGGGCCCACCAATATATATATATATATATATATATATATATATATATATATATATATATATATATATATATATATATATATATATATTTGTATGTATGTATAAAAGTGTCGGATTTTGTCGTTTGGAGTGCCAACCCGACTAATTGAAGTAAAGCCGTAGAATCGTGATTATTTCAGGTTTTTGTTTTCATCTTTCAAAATACATTTTACCAGGCGTAAATAGTTCTCGTGCGCAGTAATTGCGACAAATTTAGGTAAGTTCCGTGCTTAGCTTTCCGTAGTCTTCCGCGTTTAGCTTTTCCTCAGCGAATGTATGGAAACAACGCGAGAATCTCAAATTTCACTGTCGGTGACTCCAAAACGGTAGATTTTATCAAATTTATCAAGCCAGATTCAAATGGAGCATGTACAATTACGCATAAATGTAAGTATTCTAGAAATTCTTAATGCGAACTGAGCGCGGGTGTTACACTGCAAATTGACCGAAAAATATTCTTATAAAAATATAAATGTTTTAATTTTCTGCATTATTCATTGCTTATTTTCAGATCGAATTATTATTTTAGGAAAATCGTGAATAGTGAGTTTAATCCACACTGGGTGCCGCATACATTGTTAGACACTAAGTAACCCAACAAAGGTTGACTTATCTTAGCATCGACTAAAGCTTCTTTTTATATACCAATAAAAAACATTGACGAATTCAGTATTTTGGTTTTCATCATTCTAAATACATCTCATTGAATATAAAAAATGCACATCTAGAAATATAAATTATTATTAATATTTCTGGATTATTCATTGGTAATTTTCAGATTAAAATATTACAATATTCTGTCTACGTCTTTTTAGGAAGCCATTTTATAAATGAAATTCAGTTTCCTTTCTTTTCGTGTAACTGTTTCAGCAAAGATGAAAGAATAGGGCAACAAATCTAAGAGAAGGGAAATTCTGAAGTCAAAGACGTAGAATAGCGGCGATTTCATTTTTTTTATTTTCAAAATTATAAATACGTTTTATCAGCCGTAAAAAGGTCTTATATTCAAAACGTTTTTAATCATTTTTGTAATAATTATTTTATTATTTTTAGACCGAAATGATTAGAATAAGTTTTCTACATTTTAAAAATAATTTCTATTTCATTTTTAATTTCCTTTTCATCGCCTCTTTAACCTGGTTTGCTTTCGACTTTTACAGACACCATCATGAATCGCTATATGATGAGGCATCGTCCCATGTACGGTAACATGTACAGAACAGGGAAGAAATACAGAGGCATGATGGAGCCAATGTCCAGAATGACCATGGACTTCCAAGGAAGATACATGGACTCCCAGGGCAGAATGGTCGACCCCAGACACTACGACTACTACGGAAGATCGAACGACTATGACCGTTACTACGGACGGTCCATGTTCAACTACGGGCCACACATGGACGGTCAGCGCCACGGCGGCTGGATGGACTTCCCCGAGAGATGGATGGACATGTCCAACTATCAGATGGACACGCAGGGTCGCTGGATGGACATGCAGGGACGCTACTGTCACCCGTTCAACCAGTGGGGGTACAGCAGACACGGCAACTATCCTGGCTACTCCTACGGTCGTAATATGTTCTACCCAGAGAGATGGATGGACATGTCCAACTGGCAGATGGACACGCAAGGGCGCTGGATGGACATGCAGGGACGCTACGGCAGCCCGTTCAACCAGTGGGGCTACAACAGACACGGCAACTACCCTGGCTACTCCCACGGTCGTAACATGTTCTACCCAGAGAGATGGATGGACATGTCCAACTATCAGATGGACATGCAGGGACGCTGGATGGACATGCAGGGACGCCACGTGAACCCGTTCTCTCACTCCATGTACGGTAGAAATTGGTCTTATCCTTACTACAATTATTATTCCAGCCGGCACATGGACTATCCCGAGAGATCCATGGACATGTCCAACTGGCAGATGGATACGCAGGGTCGCTGGATGGATATGCAGGGACGTCATATGGAACCCTCTTGGTCAAATATGCAAGACAACTACAATTATTGGTTTTAGACGCACCTCGCTGGTCATGTCGTCCGTGTCTTTTCAACATAAAGATATCATCTTTCAAATTCTAAAGAAAGATGAATAAAAGACAGGCGAAGATATTTCGATTATGGGATAGCTGCAATTGAAAAAAAAAAATTAAAAAACTTCCGTTCTGGGCTAAACGCCCAAACGAACTTATTCAATTTTATTACTAAGCGCGGAGTTGTTTCTGAAGCCAAACAATGAAAAATCTTTGCCATTAAAGCCAATAAAAAAAGACACTTTTTGCTTGATTTATATTATTCTAATCAAGAATTTCATCTGTAAGATTCACTCAAGATCGCCTCTTTTTTCTTATTCAATAAAATTGTATATTTTCGTCAACCTTTTTTCCGTTTTTTCATTACATTCTATTCTCTTTGTTTTTACTTTAAAAATTATGCGAAAGAAAATGGGTTCTCGGTGAAAAAACATATCTACACGCAGATTATTATTCAAACATAAAGAACCCTGAAAATTTCACGGTTTTCCTATTTGGGTTTTCAGATGAATCTTAATTCTTCAGTTAAGGATTGAATAAACTTATGGTAAGTTCTACGACAATAAAATATCCGTAGAAATTCCCCTATCGCATCGTTAAATATTTGAGCTTAACAATTTAACAAAACTAGAAAGACCCTTAATAATTTCAGGTTTTTCCTATTTCAAATTCCTAATGAATCTTAATTCTTCAGTTAAGGATTGAATAAACTTATGGTAGGTTCTATGACAATAAAATATCCGTAGAAATTCCCCTATCGCATCGTTAAATATTTGAGCTTAACAATTTAACAAAACTAGAAAGACCCTTAATAATTTCAGGTTTTTCCTATTTCAAATTCCTAATGAATCTTAATTCTTCAGTTAAGGATTGAATAAACTTATGGTAAGTTCTACGACAATAAAATATCCGTAGAAATTCCCCTATCGCATCGTTAAATATTTGAGCTTAACAATTTAACAAAACTAGAAAGACCCTTAATAATTTCAGGTTTTTCCTATTTCAAATTCCTAATGAATCTTAATTCTTCAGTTAATGATTGAATAAACTTATGGTAGGTTCTATGACAATAAAATATCCGTAGAAATTCCCCTATCACATCGTTAAATATTTGAGCTTAACAATTTAACAAAACTAGAAAGACCCTTAATAATTTCAGGTTTTTCCTATTTCAAATTCCTAATGAATCTTAATTCTTCAGTTAAGGATTGAATAAACTTATGGTAGGTTCTATGACAATAAAATATCCGTAGAAATTCCCCTATCGCATCGTTAAATATTTGAGCTTAACAATTTAACAAAACTAGAAAGACCCTTAATAATTTCAGGTTTTTCCTATTTCAAATTCCTAATGAATCTTAATTCTTCAGTTAATGATTGAATAAACTTATGGTAGGTTCTATGACAATAAAATATCCGTAGAAATTCCCCTATCACATCGTTAAATATTTGAGCTTAACAATTTAACAAAACTAGAAAGACCCTTAATAATTTCAGGTTTTTCCTATTTCAAATTCCTAATGAATCTTAATTCTTCAGTTAAGGATTGAATAAACTTATGGTAAGTTCTACGACAATAAAATATCCGTAGAAATTCCCCTATCACATCGTTAAATATTTGAGCTTAACAATTTAACAAAACTAGAAAGACCCTTAATACTTTCAGGTTTTTCCTATTTCAAATTCCTAATGAATCTTAATTCTTCAGTTAATGATTGAATAAACTTATGGTAGGTTCTATGACAATAAAATATCCGTAGAAATTCCCCTATCGCATCGTTAAATATTTGAGCTTAACAATTTAACAAAACTAGAAAGACCCTTAATAATTTCAGGTTTTTCCTATTTCAAATTTCTAATGAATCTTAATTCTTCAGTTAAGGATTGAATAAACTTATGGTAAGTTCTACGACAATAAAATATCCGTAGAAATTCCCCTATCGCATCGTTAAATATTTGAGCTTAACAACTTTAACAAAACTAGAAAGACCCTTAATACTTTCAGGTTTTTCCTATTTCAAATTCCTAATGAATCTTAATTCTTCAGTTAATGATTGAATAAACTTATGGTAGGTTCTATGACAATAAAATATCCGTAGAAATTCCCCTATCACATCGTTAAATATTTGAGCTTAACAATTTAACAAAACTAGAAAGACCCTTAATAATTTCAGGTTTTTCCTATTTCAAATTCCTAATGAATCTTAATTCTTCAGTTAATGATTGAATAAACTTATGGTAGGTTCTATGACAATAAAATATCCGTAGAAATTCCCCTATCGCATCGTTAAATATTTGAGCTTAACAATTTAACAAAACTAGAAAGACCCTTAATAATTTCAGGTTTTTCCTATTTCAAATTCCTAATGAATCTTAATTCTTCAGTTAATGATTGAATAAACTTATGGTAGGTTCTATGACAATAAAATATCCGTAGAAATTCCCCTATCACATCGTTAAATATTTGAGCTTAACAATTTAACAAAACTAGAAAGACCCTTAATAATTTCAGGTTTTTCCTATTTCAAATTCCTAATGAATCTTAATTCTTCAGTTAAGGATTGAATAAACTTATGGTAAGTTCTACGACAATAAAATATCCGTAGAAATTCCCCTATCACATCGTTAAATATTTGAGCTTAACAATTTAACAAAACTAGAAAGACCCTTAATAATTTCAGGTTTTTCCTATTTCAAATTCCTAATGAATCTTAATTCTTCAGTTAATGATTGAATAAACTTATGGTAGGTTCTATGACAATAAAATATCCGTAGAAATTCTCCTATCGCATCGTTAAATATTTGAGCTTAACAACTTTAACAAAACTAGAAAGACCCTTAATAATTTAACGCTTTTCTTTGAATTTTCCGATGAATCTTAATTCTTCAGTTAATGATTCAAGAATTCGTTCTTTCTTTCTTTCTTTCTTTCTTTCTTTCTTTCTTTCACTGGAACATAGTAACGTCTCTGATATGTCTTTTCCGTCTTTCCAAGCGATCCTAACGGAATAGTCCATTGTCTTACCTCTCACGACCCGCACTCTGACAAACAATATGGCTTCTGATTTGCAGCTGATGTGCTTACGGTCATCACTGAATACGTATATCAAGCTGTTGATAATAACGGCGAAGCTCGAGCTATGGCTTAAGATATTTCGAAGGCGTTTGACAGGATTTGGTATGCTGCCCTTCTACAGAAGCTTCAGGGCTATCTTATTACTGGACGATCGTTTGATTTAATCCAGTCGTTCCTATCAAATCGTGAAATGAAGCCCGTTTTAAACGGCCTCGCTTCCAGATCATTTCACACGAACACGCGTGTACCCCAAGTTTCTATCCTGAATTTTACGCGGTTTCCGATCTTCGTGAATGATCTGCCTGATGTCATCAGTTCCCAATTAGGCATTTATGCTGATGGCACCACCATTTACTCCTGTCTCAATAGCAAATGCGTCTGAGGTGATAAAGTTGACCTGGCCGCTACTCTTGAAAAGGAACTCCAGTCTGTGGTTAACTGGGGCAGGAAAATAGCTCGTAAATTTTAAATTGCTATGGTAGTGAAACTTTCCTGCCCACCATCAGAATGACTGATGATAGACTCATGTAGAGCACCATATTGAGCCTTCTTGGCTTCACGATCTCAACTGACTTGAAGTGCTATAATTCAAGATCGAATCAATAACTGTATCTACTGCAAGGATATTTGGGTCACTGTGTTGTGCCAGTTTTTTTTCGTCAGAATCTTGCACATTTACAAATCTATCATTCGTCCGTGCATCGAATACTGTTGCCATATCTGGTCAGGTGCTCTTGCTACCCATCTCGAGGTTGTTGACAAAATCAAAAAAAGGATCTGCAATGTAATCGATCCTGACGGGCATCTCGGCATCAGTCACTTTCTCACCTACGTGGCTTCCCTCTGTCTTTTCTATAAATATTTTCATGGCTACATTTCTGACGAGCTTTTTTCCCTATGTGAGTTTAAGTGTGCTACTAGATTGGCGTTTAGGTCCCACCAGTTTACTGTTGAAATAAGTAAACGTGACCGCTAATTCTACTCCAACAGTTTCTATTTTAGCACTTCTCGATAGTGGAACTCCCTCCCGTTTACTCGCTTCCCTGATAACTACAATCTTCAAAAATGCAACTTCATCGCACATCTTTTATCTTGAACCCCGTTCAGCTTTTATCCTTTTCTCATCCACCCCTATACCCAGTGTTTTCTCTCACATTCACGTCTCCGCGGACTAGTGGCATTGCCGACTTGCTTGAAGTGAAATGATTAAAATAATATTTTGTAGTGGCAGGGTGTAACGGTCGTGCTAACTAAAGGCGGAGTGAGCAGTATTATAATTAGAAAATTGCAACTTTGAATTATTTTTACAAAAACAATCAAGATCGATTCTTAATTAATAAAATAAAACAAGTACTTAATTCATGACATTTGGTTTATAAATTAACGACGGCTTTTAGAATAAATAATTTGGGTTTGTACGTGAAACAGTGTGAATTATATCCACATTATAATATAATAATTTTTTCTTTGTTTATCAAAGTCTGATTAGATATGAATTCATCTCTTCTCCCCCAGCTATGGGTTAATTAGTAAAATTTGTATCATGATATTTCTCATAATCTAAACATATTTTCTGGTTTTAAATAACCTGCAAAGGGTTGATAAGCCGTAGAAAACGAATGAATGAAAAGCAATCAAGTCCTTTTGCCGCTATCTGTGTATAGGCAAGTCATTTTTCTCTTGATGGTGAATAATTTTATTCGTTTTATAAAGAAGCATGAAAATATCTCCACGAGTTGTAATTTAGTCGTTTTGAAAATGCTGAATTAAGTTTCTTCGAAATTTCTCAACCTCCTTTATTACAAACCTTTGCCCTTCTCCACAAACAATTCTTTTTTATTGTACACTCAATAAAAGGCCTAAACGCCACTCAAGGTAGAGGGTTACTAAACGGGTTTGTTTTAAGGGCGTACAGGGGACAGAACAAGGCTAGTATACTATGAGGCTATGTAGGAACGATAACGGTTGACCCTCGACTTGAAGCGATTGTAGTGATCAGGGAGGCATCATCTCGGGAGTCCTTTCAACGTTGCAACAGTTCTGGAGAAGTAACTGTCTGAGTGGAACTTGCTCCTTACAAATGGAATATGAAGGGCATGAGGGTGAGTTACTCAGTGGACGTCACACCGTGGGTTCTAGTTGTGAAGGTCTGAACTAGTAGAACTAATGAATGTAGTTCACCCGAACATATATTTTTTTTAATGATTTCGCTCCAAATAAGGAAATAAAGCCACTAAGACGCAAGGGATTACTTAGCGTAGAAAAAATGACATTAGAAAAATGTTATGTCAATTTACCCAGACAGATATAGACTCTCCCGGCTATAAATAGGAGCAGAGTAGATATTTCCATATATTATAAAAACGCATTTTTTTGCGTGGTAGTGATTCAAATATCTTTCTTGGACAGGTGATAAGAGTTTATATATATATATATATAGAGAGAGAGAGAGAGAGAGAGAGTTGCCTGACGATTGCACTAGCATGAAACAGACTGTCGCCTCTAAGTGCTGACTTCTATGTTCACTTTTATATATACACACGCTCTATCTCTGATATTGAGCACTTTATCCCATAAATATAGCACACTTTAAGACTATATTTCTTCATATATATATATATATATATATATATATATATATATATATATATATATATATAATAAATTAATTGATTTAAAATATATATATATTGATATATATATATATATATTGATATATATATATTGATATAAATATATATATATATATTGATATAAAAAATATATATATTATAAATTAATTGATTTAAAACCATATTTTAAATCAATTAATTTATAATATTAATGCTCTGTAAATTTAGATTGAGCACTATTGTGTAAAAATAAAAATATCTAAAATAACACCGGATTTTATATCTTACTGTTCTTTCTTTTTATTTTTATATACATACACACATACACACACACACACACACACACACACGCACACACACACACACATACATATATATATATATATATATATATATATATATATATATATATATATTGCATATCAGACGCAAATCGTAAATTCATAATGCAGTTCTCTGACGTCGTACCACGCGAAAGTACGAAATATTAACAAGAGAACTATGCCAATTCAGCCGGGTTTTGATCCGAGCTAGGGGCAACCGAACGTCTAGCCACACTGAAGAGCTGTGATACAGCGAAGCAGTCTGTCTATGGATAACAATATATAGGCTCCTGAAATATTTGTTTCGGTTGAGCTCTCTGAGAGAGGAAGTGTGAGTTTGCAAATAGTGACTATTACGGCTATTATAGCAAGACTCTTCGGTGAAGCGAATCGAGTTCCCTCAGTCACTGTGTGTTTATCTAAAAATAAATACGCGGAAATTCAGCTTCGGTTCTGCCGACGGCTTAGTGGTAGAATCTCCGACTGACGCCAATTCAGCCGGGTTCGATCCTAGCTAGAGACAACCGAACGTCTAGCCATTATGAAGTGCTATAATATAGTGAAGCAGTCTGTCTGTAGATGACAATATACATATATAAATATATATTATTAGTTCTTATACTAAATTTAACGCGACCAACTTAATCATACGCAATAAGTCTTCTTCGTCAATTAGTGTTTTGAAAAAAAGCAGCATTGTATATCAGTTTAAATGTCCTTTGAGAGATTGTATGTCTGACATAAAAGTAAGTACTTATGTTGGTTTGACGACAACAACATTATCAATACGTTTTACACTCGATTTATCGGATACAAGTTCTATTTCACAACATTAAAAAACACATTGGTGTCTACCTTCACAATACAGGAAAATACATGTTGACAACACCAATACACTACACAATGAAAATAATAAACAAAAACTTCAAATACTCGATGCCCTTTATATCAAAAGTAACACTCAATAAAGTTTATTACGAGTTTTGTAGCAATGTGTTTTTAAAATGCATTTGACGCCATTTTGCATTTTTATCATCTCTACTTACCTCCCTTGCACCGTGGAGGTTTGTTTACAAAATATCGTAGCTACAACGGTTAATTTTAAAAATAGTTATAACAGAGCCCGTTCGCGCTTGTTTACAAAAATCGCTATCACAACGATTACAGTTACATTAAGTTTGCATTCGCAGTTCACCCCTGAGGATGATCTCAAAGGAGATCGAAAGTACTTGGGTTAACAAAAACTACGGGGCCTTCCTTGATGAATTTCAACTTAACATTAAGAAGATAATTAGAGAAATAGAAAGGATTATTATAGAAATAAATGGACATAATATGTCTATATTATTCAAGGAAACATCCTTGAAGGAAGAAATACTGCCTATATCTATCTATCTATCTATCTATCTATCTATCTATCTCTGTATATATATATATATATTATAAATTAACTGACTTAAAATAGGTTTTTTTTCGCTACACAGTAATAACCATGTTTCAAAAATGGAAGCTAAAAGCTTCGAATTTAATTTTGTAATTGAATTAAAAACAGTAGTTCCATTTCATCCTCATCCCTGGAAACAGTGAATTATGATTTTTTTCTTCTGTGCCTTTAAACCTCAGTAAATTTTAAAAATAAGTTACTCCAAAATTCGCTTTTGGATGAAATGCAACTAATGTTTTTAATTTAATTACAAAATTACATTCGAAGCTTTTAGCTTCCATTTTTGAAACATCGTTATTACTGTGTAGCGAAAAAAACATATTTTAAATCAGTTAATATATAATATTAATGCCTCTGTAAATTTATATTGAGCAATCTATAAGAACCCCGGATTATATATCTTACTGTTCTTTCTTTCTTTATATATATATATATATATATATATATATATATATATATATATATATATATATATATATATATATATAAAGTTAACATGACAATATATATGCTCCCGGGAACACCGGTTGAGCTCTCTTGAGAAAATGGTAATTTTAAAAACAGTGGCTCATGCCGCTATTAATGCATTGCTCTCCAACCGAATTGAATTGAACTCCTCTCCGGGCCACTGAGGTATTTCACAGAGAAAAGGTTAAAATTTCCCTTCCTCTATGCCACACGATGATAGCCTAGGAGTAGAAATCCTCTTCTGCCCTCCAGCTATGGATAAATAGCAGGACAGACCTAATTCTATAGCCTTGGATGTCAACTGGTCTCCTACAGAAAGAAATGCCAACCTACTGCGGAAAAAAAATCTGCCTCGTCAGTCATGTATCGAAAGACACATGATTGCTTAAGCGTGTATCACGCATGGCACATGACTGACTGATTACTAATGATTTTACTATAGGAAGGCATTGAAAATGAGGATGAATGGGATCGTCAATGGTCAGGAATGAAGGCAAGCATTACTGACAGAATAGAGTATGTATAATGTAAATACCCTTGGGAAAGGCATGAATCCTCTTCTTCTCCACCTCCAGCTATTGGACGGCAACTGGTCTACCGCAGAAAGAAATGGCAACCTACTTCGGGAAAAAATCTGCCTCGCCACTCATGTATCGAAAGATACATGATCGCTTAAGCGTGTATCTCGCATGGCACACAACTGACTGAATATATCTTATTCATGAAAGCAATTTCTAGTTAAATAATATTTTATTTTTATTGTATTTTTTACTTTACGATTCAGAGCAGATTGTCGGCAACTTTACCAAAAAAAAAAAAAAAAAAAAAGAAAAGATAATGTAAATTTTCCAAGGAGTTCTGCGTATAGCTAAAAAAAAAAGCTGTAGGCAATACAAAAATTAATTTCTCGAAATTTCTTAAAATTAAATAAGTTGTGGTTAACATGAAAAAAATGTTGTTACTAAGATTTTCTAAAAAGGATTCTGAAATAAGTTCATTTGTGTTTTGGTCGAATATCCTCGCACCACGGTTATGGTCCAAGGTAGAACCAAGGAAGAACAACACGAACACAAGAGTAGTAAATAACAAAGATATATTACAACAGAAATATAATACAAGAAGTTGAAGGTGTTAGTATTAACTTTCAGTCTTGATTCGTCAGGTCTCAACTCATTCATCTTCTCTCTCTCTCTCTCTCTCTCTCGCTCTCAGAGAGGCGCAGTATTTATAGAGTCAGGAAGAGTCCATTATCGTTATAGGTAAGTTCCCAGAACAATTTGTGAATAAGTC
>OZ038519.1:58117456-58147456 GCA_964036315.1 Acanthosepion esculentum | reverse complement strand
TTTGAATTCTTAAGCGTTTCTAGTTTCTTTGCACTGTTTTACTCAAATTAAGGAGTGACCAAGATTGACAACTTCTAGTCAATATTTTCCCTTAAAAATAAATCATTCATTGGAATTACAAGTTTTTTTACTTTTAATTAAGGAATCTACACGCTTGGATCCCTGCCTCATCTTGTTATTACGTTGTAAACGTCATCACCGCGGTTTGTTTTCCTTGATTTTTATTCTGAAGTGTTTCTAGTTTCCTTGCACTGCTTTTACTCAAGTTAAGCAGTGACCAAGATTGACAACTTCTATTCGAAATATTTCCATAAAAATAAATCATTCATTGGAACTACAATTTTTTTTCTTTTGATTAAGGAATCTACGCACTCGGATCCCTGCCTAAACTTGCTATTTTATTGTAAACGTCATCAACTAGGTTTGTTTTCCAAGATTTGAATTCATAAGCGTTTCTAGTTTCTTTGCACTGTTTTTATTCAAATTAAGAAGTGACCAAGGTTGACAACTTCAATCAAAATATTTCCATAAAATAAATAATTCATTGGAACTACAATTGTTTTTTTTAACTAAGTAATCTCCGCACTCGGACCCCTGCCTCAACTTGCTATTACATTGTAAAGGTCATCAACTCGGTTTGTTTTCCTTGATTTGAATTCATATGCTTTTCTAGTTTCTTTGAAATGTTTTTACTCAAATTAAGGAGTGACCAAGATTGACAACTGATAGTCAAAATATTTGCATAAAAATAAATGATTCATTGGAACTACAAGTTTTTTTTCATTTAATTAAGGAATCTACACACTCGGATCCCTGCCTCAACTTGCTATTTTATTGTAAACGTCATCAACTAGGTTTGTTTTCCAAGATTTGAATTCATAAGCGTTTCTAGTTTCTTTGCACTGTTTTTATTCAAATTAAGAAGTGACCAAGGTTGACAACTTCAATCAAAATATTTCCATAAAATAAATAATTCATTGGAACTACAATTGTTTTTTTTAACTAAGTAATCTCCGCACTCGGACCCCTGCCTCAACTTGCTATTACATTGTAAAGGTCATCAACTCGGTTTGTTTTCCTTGATTTGAATTCATATGCTTTTCTAGTTTCTTTGAAATGTTTTTACTCAAATTAAGGAGTGACCAAGATTGACAACTGATAGTCAAAATATTTGCATAAAAATAAATGATTCATTGGAACTACAAGTTTTTTTTCATTTAATTAAGGAATCTACACACTCGGATCCCTGCCTCAACTTGCTGTTACGTTGTAAACGTCATCAACTCGGTTTGTTTTCCTTGATTTGAATTCAGAAGCGTTTCCAGTTTCTTTGCACTGTTTTTACTCAAATTAAGAAGTGACCAAGATTGACAACTTCTAGTAAAAATATTTCCTTAAAAATAAATCATTCATTGGAATTACATGTTTTCTTCTTTTAATTAAGGAATCTACGCACTCGGATCCCTGCCTCAACTTGCTATTACGTTGTAAATGTCATCAACTCGGTTTGATTTCCTTGATTTGAATTCCTAAGCGTTTCTAGTTTCTTTGCACTGTTTTTACTCAAATTAAGAAGTGACCAAGATTGACAACTTCTAATCGAAATATTTCCGTAAAAATAAATCCTTCGTTTGAACTACAAGTTTTTATTCTTCTTTTAATTAAGCAACTATCAACGAAGACAAGCATCCTAACATTCATTTTATTGTCTTTTTCATTAGATTTAATTGATTTGATTTTCCCCCCTTATCAACCCATTGCAAGTTTATTGATAGAGTGTATGCATTTGGGTAGGCGAGATAATTACTTGTTTAGTGATACAAGTCTTACTAACTGACCCATAGCTTGGTGAGAAACGGTGGATTCGTACTTAATCAGAAATTTGATAAACAATAAATAAATTATGTGGATATAAAATAGGGGTTCATCTCTACATTACTGTAATATATAAACTGATCCCTCACTTCATGAACACGGTAGTTTCTGTACATTTATATACTAGAGAATGTAAATAAATCTAAAAGATATGCTTGTGTACCTAATCAATATTTCATTGATTGATTCGTTTTCTATGGCTTATCAACAACCAGAAAATCAGCGTGCTTGGTAACGGAAAGAGGTCTTATGGTTATGGGGTTCCTGTCTAACGGATAATGGAAGGAGATATCAATAGCTACTACAGCCTAGTCCGGGTTACCAAAAGGACAATATTGCGAACCTCAGCAAGAGCAAGGAGAGGACGTAATAAATAGATCCAGTAGAAAATCCCGCACCTCTCGCTTGCAGAACTCCTTTCCAGCCAACTTTAATCTCCAAGAATTTAAAGACAATGTCAATCGTCATCTACTGTCTTCCCGATTACTCTTTTCTCTTTCTACTCATTACTAATGTTTCCGTTCCTAATTCCTCCTCGCCCTGTAACCACTTGCGTATTAGTGGCTGTACTACCTTGCTTGGGGTGGCACTGATTTAAAAAAAAATACACTTCCCACAGATACAAGCTTACAACACCTTGTATTGGCAAGCGATCACCCATCTCGGTACTGACCAGGCTCGCCATTGCTTAACTTCTGTGATCGTTCGAGAACTCGTCTCTTGAATTAATAATTCCAATCCATTATCCATTACACCACCCGCACATCCAAGTTTACACTACCTGGTAATCCCAAGCGGTCACTCATCTTGGTACTGAACAAGAACAAGTTTACAAAACCTGTTATTGGCAAGCGTTCACCCATCTCGGTACTGACCAGGCTCGCCGTTGCTTAATTTCGGTGATCGTAATGTGATATGGCCGTACGTCCAACATACTAAAAATTCGTTTATTGTTTCACAATGTAGCATAAGTATCCATTGTTTCAGATTAATTTGGTTTAATATTTAGTAAATATAAGTAAAATTGACGCGAAAATGACGTCGCTCTCATTTTCACTGACCGGTTCCCGGTACCAGAATAACTTTCGGAATCCTCCCATCAGTAAACTGTTGTTTCCTGTCTTTTGGCGTCGTTTTCAGGGAGCATATCTGGCCTAGTTCTTATGAGAGATCGGCGGTTGTCTAGGCAGCGCGTCTCCCATTTCCACCTCACCGATGTCATCCAAGGGAAAGGTAGAGTCTAATAAAGGGTGGCGCCGGCGTCTGGGCAGGACTTGCCAGAACCAAGTCGAAAATAACATCGGACTGTCTTCGCTTCAAGGACGTCTGCAAAAGGGACATGAGGATGGTGGACCTGGACATCGAGAATCGGGAAGACGTCGCCAAAAATCGCCCACGGTCTCGCTTGAGACGCGATTTACGCCGAGGGCTGGAGAGAGGAGAGGAGAAACGGCGGTTTGCCGCCGGCGAGAAACGTGCTCGAAAGAAAGAAAACAACACGAGGACGTTGGGGGAGAACGTCTTCACAGTCATTCGTTGTAATCGAGACTGCCACTCGTGTGTGGACATTTACAGCTATAACAGATGCAGTGCCGTCACCAGCAGCTGAGGTGTAGTCTTTTGGAGCAAATCCAAGGTTTCTGGATACCGACGGATGCCACACTCGTATAAGCAAAATGCGCCTATAAAATAAGATAATATATCGGCAGCCTTAGAAGGTAAACTAGATAAATAAAAATGTATTGCTGGTAATAATTTTACCTTTAAAAAAGCATTGCTGCTAATAGTTTTTTCGGACGAAAATGTATTGCTGGTAATAATTTTACTTTTAAAAAAGTATTGCTGGCAATAATTTTTCCGACGAAAATGTATTGCTTGTAATAATTTTACTTTTAAAAAAGCATTGCTGGTAATAAGTTTTCCGACAAAAATGTATTGCTGGTAATAATTTTTCCGACAAAAATGTATTGCTGGCAATAATTTTACTTTTAAAAAAGCATTGCTGGTAATAATTTTTCCGACGAAAATGTATTGCTTGTAATAATTTTACTTTTAAAAAAGCATTGCTGGTAATAAGTTTTCCGACAAAAATGTATTGCTGGTAATAATTTTTCCGACGTAAATGTATTACCTGTAATAATTTTACTTTTAAAAAATCATTGCCGCTAATAATTTTCCTGACAAAAATTTATAGCTGGTAATAATTTTACTTTAAACAAAACATTTCTGCAAATATTTTTTTCGGACAAAAATGTATTGCTGGTAATAATTTTACTTTTAAAAAAGCATTGCTGGTAATAATTTTTCCGACAAAAATGTTGTCCTAGTAATAATTTTTCCGACAAAAATGTATTGCTGGTAATAATTTTACTTTAAAAAAAGCATTGCTGATAATAATTTTTCGTTTAAAAAAGCATTGCTGCAAATAATTTTTCCGACAAAAATGTATTGCTGGTAATAATTTTACTTTTAAAAAAGCATTGCTGCTAATAATTTTTCCGACAATAATGTATTGTTGGTAATAATTTTACTTTTAAAAAAGCATTGCGGCTAATAATTTTTCCGATAAAAATATATCTCTGGTAATAATTTTACTTTTAACAAAACATTGCTGCTAATATTTCTTTCCGATAAAAAAGTATTGCTGGTAATAATTTTTCTGACAAAAATGTATTCCTGATAATTATTTGACTTTTAAAAAAGCATTGCTGGTAATAGGTTTTCCGACAAAAATGTATTGCTGGTAATAAGTTTTCCGACAAAAATGTAATGCTGGTAATAATTTTTCCGACAAAAATGTATTGCTGGTAATAATTTTACTATTAAAAAAGCATTGCTGGTTATAATTTTTCCGACAAAAATGTATTGTTGGTTATAAGTTTTCCGACAAAAATGTATTGGTGGTAACAATTTTTCCGACAAAAATATATAGCTGGTAATAATTTTACTTTCAACAAAACATTGCTGCTAATATTTCTTTCCGACAAAAATGTATTGTT
The DNA here is from genome assembly GCA_964036315.1 of Acanthosepion esculentum. NCBI lineage: Eukaryota > Metazoa > Mollusca > Cephalopoda > Sepiida > Sepiidae > Acanthosepion > Acanthosepion esculentum. Next base: position 58,142,582 of record OZ038519.1, on the reverse strand, counting down.
GGTAATAATTTTTCCGACAAAAATGTATTGCTGGTAATAATTTTACTAATAAAAAAGCATTGCTGGTAATAATTTTTCCGGCAAAAATGTATTGCTGGTAATAATTTTACTTTTAAAAAAGCATTGCTGGTAATAAGTTTCCCGACAAAAATGTATTGCTGGTAATAAGTTTTCCGACAAAAATCTATTGCTGGTAATAATTTTACTATTAAAAAAGCATTGCTGCTAATAAGTTTTCCGACAAAAATGTATTGGTGGTAATAAGTTTTCCGACAAAAATGTATTGCTGGTAATAAGTTTTCCGACAAAAATGTATTGCTGGTAATAAGTTTTCCGACAAAAATGTATTGCTGGTAATAATTTTACTTTTAAAAAAGCATTGCTGGTAATAAGTTTTCCGACAAAAATGTATTGCTGGTAATAATTTTTCCGACAAAAATGTATTGCTGGCAATAATTTCACTTTTAAAAAAGCATTGCTGGTAATAATTTATCCGTCGAAAATTTATTGCTTGTAATAATTTTACTTTTAAAAAACCATTGCTGCTAATAAATTTTCCTGACAAAAATATATAGCTGGTAATAATTTTACTTTAAACAAAACATTGCTGGTAATATTTTTTTCGGACAAAAATGTATTGCTGGTAATAATTTTACTTTTAAAAAAGCATTGCTGCAAATAATTTTTCCGACAAAAAAGTAATGCTGGTAATAATTTTACTTTTAAAAAGCATTGCTGCTAATAGTTTTTCCGACAATAATGTATTGTTGGTAATATTTTTACTTTTAAAAATGCATTGCTGCTAATAATTTTTCCGATAAAAATATATAGCTGGTAATAATTTTACTTTTAACAAAACATTGCAGCTAATATTTCTTTCCGACGAAAATGTAATGCTGGTAATAATTTTACTTTTACAAAAGCATTGCTCGTAATAATTATTCACCCAAAAATGTATTGCTGGTAAAAATTTTCCGCCAAAAATGTATTGCTGGTAATAATTTTACTTTAAAAAAAGCATTGCTGGTAATAATTTTACTTTTAAAAAAGCATTGCTGCTAATAATTTTTCCGACAAAAATGTATTGTTGGTAATAATTTTACTTTTAAAAAAGCATTGCTGCTAATAATATTTCCGACAAAAATATATAGCTGGTAATAATTTTAATTTTAACAAAAAATTGCTGCTAATATTTCTTTCCGACAAAAATGTATTACTGGTAAGAATTTTACTATTAAAAAAGCATTGCTGGTAATAATTTTTCCGACAAAAATGTATTGCTGGTAATAATTTTACTTTTAAAAAATCATTGCTGGTAATAATTTTTCCGACAAAAGTGTATTGCTGGTAATAATTTTTCCGACAAAAATGTATTGCTGGTAATAATTTTACTTTAAAAAAAGCATTGCTCGTAATAATTTTACTTTTAAAAAAGCATTGCTGGTAATAATTTTTGCGACAAAAATGTATTGCAGTTAATAATTTTATTTTTAAAAAAACATTGCTGCTAACAATTTTTCCGACAAACATATATAGCTGGTAATAATTTAACTTTTAACAAACCATTGCTACTAATATTTCTTTCCGACAAAAATGTATTGCTGGTAAAATTTTACTTTTAAAAAAGCGTTGCTGGTAATAAGTTTTCCGACAAAAATGTATTGCTCGTAATAATTTTTCCGACAAAAATATATTGCTGGTAATAATTTTTCAGACAAAAAGGTATTGTTGGCAATAATTTTACTTTGAAAAAAGCATTGCTGGTAATAAGTTTTCTGACAAAAAAGAATTGCTGGTAATAATTTTTCCGAAATAATTTTACTTAAAAAAAGCTTTGCTCGTACTAAGTTTTCGGCAAAAATGTATTGTTGGTAATAATTTTTCCGACAATAATGTATTGCTGGTAATAATTTTATTTTTAAGAAAGCATTGCTGGTAATAATTTTTCCGACAAAAATGTATTGCTGGTAATAATTTTTCCGACAAAAATGTATTGCTGGTAATAATTTTACTTTTAAAAAAGCATTGCAGGTAATAATTTTTCCGACAAAAATGTATTGCTGGTAATAATTTTTCCGACAAAAATGTATTGCTGGTAATAATTTTACTTTAAAAAAGCATTGCTGGTTATAATTTTTCCGACAAAATTGTATTGCTGGTAATAATTTTTCCGACAAAAATGTATTGCTGGTAATAATTTTACTTTTAAAAAAGCATTGTTGCTAATAATAATTTCCGACAAAAATGTATTGCTGGTAATAATTTTACTTTTAAAAAAGCATTGCTGCTAATAATTTTTCCGACAAAAATGTATTGTTGGTAATAATTTTACTTTTAAAAAAGCATTGCTACTAATAATTTTCTGACAAAAATATATAGCTGGTAATAATTTTACTTTTAACAAACCATTGCTACTAATATTTCTTTCCGACAAAAATGTATTGCTGGTAATAATTTTACTTTTAAAAAAGCGTTGCTGGTAATAAGTTTTCCGACAAAAATGTATTGCTGGTAATAATTTTTCAGACAAAAATGTATTGCTGGTAATAATTTTACTTTTAAAAAAGCATTGCTGCTATAATTTTTCCGACAAAACTATATTGCCTGTAATAACTCTTTCTTCAAAAATGATTGATGGTAATAACTTTTTCTTCAAAAAGTATTTCTGGAAATATTTTTTCTCAACAATGTACTGCTGTTAATTTTTCCTTTATAAAAGTATTACTGGTAAAAGATTTTTCTCGAGAACGTATATCTTATAATAATCTTCCCCTGAAAAATGTATTGCTGGTGTTAATACCTATTTTTACACCTCCACGGCCTTTTGACATCTGTTTGGGGGTCGACTATTTGCCCATAACTGGTATCCTAACTGGGTTACCAGACCGGGTCATGGTGGACCAGAGAACACCAGCAATTAAGAGGTGCTTCCACGCTCCTCAAAACGTCCTGATCAGAGGCTTTGATGCCGGATGTAGTTTATCGTCTTACCCAGGACGCGGATGCAGTTTATCCTCATACCCAGTGTCAATTGTGTCCCAAGTCCACTCCAGTCCTCAACCCATATACACCTACCTGTAGCTAATGCTGCTGGAAATATACTTCGACTAATTGTACTGCAAAACAAAGTACCTGAGTCTTTCTGCCATGACTTGCAATTGTCAGATTAGAGCAAAAATTGTATATTGTAGTCATACCTATGCTTTTTGTTCCCGTTCTTCATTTTTCAGCTATGATTGAATTCAATTTCGTTTACGCAGCCTTGTGGGGGCTGGAATTACTTTCCACCATAACCCTCATTTCTATGAATCGTTATTTCCATAGCAAATATTTAAGTTCTCCATTGTTTAGTTCCACCAGTTCAGACATTTACACCTAAAACTTACCATGGCATGTCCCCGGAGACGAAGCACTCACACCCACTCTGTATTCCAATTGTAAGGAGGAAGTTCAGCTCGGCTTATTTCCAAGAACTGATGCCATATGAAGCAGGCTCCTGCGTTGATGCTTCTCGAATAATGCAATCTTGAAATTTAATCTCAAGAATCAATCTTTATATATCCCTCATATCCTCATAATATTAATTTTCTACTCCTCCCTCATATTCTTATCACACACTTATCACAACTCATTCTGCAATCCGTCAGTGGCTCTTGAGCCTTATGTTGGATGAGTATTAGTAAAACAATCTGGCCATGACGCCTTGCGTTGCGTGGGCAAGGCCAACTTCCTATGTCATTTTTTTATATTATTTTAAGTGGGACTGTAACTATCTTTGTTGTTATTCTCACAACATTTCAGCCTTTATCCTCGCCGGTCATCTTCTGATGTCTGTTGAACCCGATAGCCTTTAAAGCAATTTGAACAGATTTTTATTTATATATTCATTTTATTTATTTATTTTTATTTATTTATTTTATTTATTTATTTTTATTTATTTATTTTATCTATTTATTTTTATTTTATTTATTTATTTTATTTATTTATTTATTTTTATTTTATTTATTTATTTATTTTATTAATTGGGACTTTAAATATATTTGTTGTTATTATCACAGTATTTCAGCCTTTATCCTCTCCGGCCATCTTTAGATGTCTGCTGAACCCGATAGGCTTTAAGGCAATTTGAACTGATCCTCTTATTTATTTATTTATTTATTTTATTTATTTTTATTTATTTTATTTATTTATTTTTCTTTATTTTATCTATTTATTTATTTTTATTTTATTTTTTTAATTTTTTAATTTTTATTTTATTTATTTATATTTTATTTATTTTCATTTATTTATATTTATTTATTTTATTAAGTGGGTCTGTCACTATCTTTGTTGTTATTATCACAATATTACAGCCTTTATCCTCTCTGGTCATCTTTGTCTGTTGCCTTTAAGACAATTCGAATTGATCCCTTTTGACAGGGTTTGGCATGCTGGTCTTCTTTTTTTTTAAATTTTTACCCCAAGCAAGGCTGGAAGCCACTAGCACGCAAGGGGTTACAGAATATTTGGAGCGAAAGCAGATAGGGGTGTTAGAGGAAAGGATGTGGAGAAGGATAGTGGATAGATCAAGGCAAGGGGTTACAGAAGATTTGGAGCGAGAGCAGATAGGAGTGAAAGAGGAAAGGATGTGAAGAAGGATAGTGGATAGATCAAGGCAACTGGAGATGTCGATTGACGTTACATTTGAATTGTTGGAGATTATAGTTGTCGGGGAAACAGGAATAAGGATGGGTGTTCCACAGGCGAGAGGTGCCCAAGTACGCTACATGGCTACCATATTACTGGACGTTTAGTTAATTTAATCCAATCATTCCTATAAAATTCGTTTGATCCTGGTTTCTTAGGCAGTGCTTTTGAAAATAGATCTGCTTAAGTCTTCCGGTATATCACCACTGTTTTAGATTTCATTTAGAATTTTTGTAATCTTGTCTGTGCCGAAATCATCTAAGGCTGTCAGCATCATCTTTATTTCGTTTCTGTCTGGCCCTGCCGCTTTGTTTCTGCTCAATTTGGCCAGTGCAGGTTCGGTTTTTAATATTATCAGCCAGTTGGTATTTCTGTGTATTGCCGGTTGCTCTCATTTCCCGTGGAAGAGATCTCCAATATATTCGTTCCAGCCCTGAAGATTTTTTCCTTCTCTAATATGAGCACTCCGTCCTTGGATTTTGATGTTGATGAGCATGACTTCTGCCTTGTTAGTTGCCTTATTTTTTTATGCATATCACCTTTATCTGTGATACTCATTCTTTCTATCTGTCTATATTTCTCCGATAAAAGCGATAAAAGTGAGAAAAGCGATAAAAAACAGTTGCTGAAGACATTAGGTTTATAATACCCAGAAATTCATACACAGATAACCTTAAGGACACGTGGATAAAGGCGTTAGGAATAAAGGAATCATCACATATGCTAGGCCACAAAAATCTCCTGAGCCGACCAAGCATAGAAATGAATACAATATGGGAACCAGTAATAAGGAGTGCCAGAGAAAAGCGATAATAATGAAAAAGTTGCAATATGAGCTCTGGTAAAAATAGTAGAATAACAGAAAAAAATTGCAATATGAGCACTGGTAAAAATGGTTTCTGAAGACATTAGGTTTATTATAACCAGAAATGTATACACAGATATCCTCAAGGACATATGACACAGGGGATAAAGGCGTTGGTTAGATCCAGTGACAGGGCCCAAAGAGTGTGAGTTCAATACCTGGGTAAGGCGGTGGAGAACATATATATATATGAAATTTTTTATTTGTGGTACAAAACTTAATATCCGGCATAAACTGACAAAATTTATTTTTAATATTACCACAAATGATAACAACTAAAGCAAAAAAATGAAAACCAAGCTAGCTAACCGATTTTGAACCTCGCTCAACAGAGCTAAATCTAAGTTAATAAATAAGTATACATTATCAATAAAAGAAATGGAGAGTATGTAAGAAAAAGATAAATGGAAATTAATTGGAGGCCAAAGACAAAATCCTGTTTGCAAAGAGAAGGTTTCTTAGGTAAAATCTATACGGCTTCCAATATTTTAAGGTGGTAATTAGAGTGGGACCTATTCAGGATATAAAACGAGTTCACATTAAAATTAACCGCACAACTGAGGTTATCTATGAGGTGTTCTGCAATAGAAGACCCGTATGTATTGTTAGAACATCTGATGGTAAATAATTAGAGACCCGGATGTTTGTAGGCACGTGTTGCTTAATCCTAGCATCCAACCTTTGAGTCGTTCTTCTTATCTAATGCCAACTGCAACTGCATTTAAATAAATATATCAGGGAATTATTATGGTTAGGTTGAAGAACGACTTTCAGCATGGATGCAAGGACAAGTGTAGCAGAGAAAACCATACGTGTATTAGCAGCAAAGTAACATGGCTGAACTGCTATGGAAAACCGTTTAGCATATCTGTCACTAATGCTACCTAGCCAAGAAAAACGTAGGTACACAGGACATCTCTGCACTGAAGCAGGTTTGACTTTATTAAACTCCGAAACGTTCTTTTTAATTACGGATTAAACAATGTTTAATGGATAGACATTGTTGCAGAGAGTAGTAGTAATAAATCTGATCTTATCATCCAGTGTGGTTTTAAAACAGATCATTAAGGCCATATGGTTAAGAGTCTTAATTAAGTTTAATTTACGTTTTATGGGACAAAAAGACTCCCAACTGTTATATTGTTGTGGGGCTCTCCCCTTTTACACAAGATGGACTCGTCTAAAGTATACTTATACTGACATAGAGATATGCAGAGATACGTTGCGATACGGGGAGATACGTTGAGACAAGGTTGAGATACGTAGAGTCCAGAGAGAGAGAGAGAGAGAGAGAGAGAGAGAGAGAGAGATAATTACGGATTCACTTACAAAGACTTGTACATATACTTTCTACTAACCCGCATTCCTGGACTACTAATCTTCATTTCAATTTTCTATTCTTACGTTCAATACACTTATTTTCCTATTTCAATTACTGGCGTTGTTTATTTATTTGTGCAGGATTCCCATCCCCGGATTCCACAACACTTATCTTCTGAAGTATTACAGGAGTAGCAGAACTAATTTAAACTAAGCATCACATATAATAAAATTCAAATGTTTGACAGACTCAAAATAGCAAAAATAAAATATGTCTATATGAATGAGTCCAGTGAGAGAGAGAGAGAGAGAGACAGAGAGACAGAGAGACAGAGAGAGACAGACAGACAGACAGACAGACAGACAGAGAGAGACAGAGAGAGACAGATAATTACGGCTTCACTTACAGAGACTTGAACATATACTTTCTACTAACCCGCATTCATGGACTACTAATCTTCATTTCAAGTCTGTATTCTTACGTCCAATACACTTATTTTCCTATTTCAATTACTGGCGTTGTTTATTTATTTGTACAGGATTCCCATCCCCGGAATCCACAACATATACAAACCAGTAAACGTTGGTCTTCGATAAACTGAGGAAACCAGAAGTTCTATAAACCAAAACATCAAGAAGGAAAAGCAAGAGTTAGTTTCCTTATCTTGTGTAAACTTAAGGGCTGGATGGATATTGTTAAGGAAACGTGAGAAAAAGGTCCGCTTCATTTTCGCTATCGAAGAGACAAAAAGTGTAATAGACGTAATGAAAGTAAACATCAGGTCTATCAGGATCAGATAATAAACTCTCTTCATGGAAACCTATAAAGATGTTAGCCAAAATGGGACCCAAAGGGGAACCCATTGTGACTCCATCAATTTGTCTTTACATGACACAGTCAAAATTAATTCAACCGACATCATGGAAAATTTCATAAGTTTGGCAAAAATATTCTGTGAAATAGGAGGAGGAGGCAAATGACTACAGTATAAGGCGTCAGGACATATATCACTAGTCTCAATACGAGACACGCAAGTGAAAAGGCTAGACATATCAAATGAACATATAAATTTGTTAGTCAGTGGGTAATTCTGTATAAAGTCAAATGATTCAAAAGAATTTGCATTCATATGCAGGTACTCCTGTTTCTTTCCGTGAATTCAAGCGAAACAAGAAACAATATCAGATTATTAAATCACTTCATCGTAATAAATATTTGGTCATTATTGTTGTGGGGCTCTCCCCTTTTACACAAGATGGACTCGTCTAAAGTATACTTATACTGACAGAGTTGGAGACAGGGTGGAGATATTAGGTTGGTGCAAAAATAATGTCGTTTTCTCACATGAAGTTGAACGTCAAAAAACGACATTATTTTTGCACCAACCTAATACGTTGAGACAAGGTTGAGATACGGAGACAGTACACAGGGTGTTCACAGAGAGTTATACTAGAGTCCAGCGAGAGAGATAATTACGGCTTCACTTACAGAGACTTGTACATATACTTTCTACTAACCCGCATTCCTGGACGACTAATCTTCACTTCAAGTCTGTATTCTTACGTTTAATACACTTATTTTTCTATTTCAATTACTGGCGTTGTTTATTTATTTGTGCAGGATTCCATTCCCGGAATCCACAACACTTATCTTATGAAATATTACAGGAGTAGCCGAACTAATTTAAACTAAGCATCACATATAATTAAATTCAAATGTTTGACAGACTCAAAATAGCAAAAATAAAATATGTCTATATGAATGAGTCCAGAGAGCGAGAGAGAGAGAGAGAGAGAGAGAGAGAGAGATAATTATGGCTTCACTTACAGAGACTTGTACAAATAGTTTCTACTAACCCGCATTCCTGGACTACTAATCTTCACTTCAAGTCTGTATTCTTACGTTTAATACACTTATTTTTCTATATCAATTACTGGCGTTGTTTATTTATTTGTGCAGGATTCCATTCCCGGAATCCACAACAATTACTAAACCTGATAAAGGCTCAGGCGTTGCCATTCTTGATTATCTGTTTTATGCAAACAAGATAATGACTATTTTTAAGAATATCTCTAAATTTGTTATGTTAGGCTCCCTAGACCAGTTTGAGGCTAAGTTCCCATAACGTCTAGTCAAGTGGGTTAAAAGGGAGGTTATGTGCGCGCATCTTGAATCTTTCCCACGCTTACAAAACCGGATTCAGGTGTGAGGTCTCATTCTTCTGCATTCGGCGACTGATAAAGTCATTCGTATTCTATTGTTGAGATGTAAATTCCACTCGATGAGCTCTTCCTTCAAACCGCTACTTTGTGGAACTGACTCCTAAGAGGATGCTTCCACGATTACTACAATCTTAACCTGTTATTATGGATCTCCACAATTTCCTTTCTAGCTCTTAATAAATTTGTACTTGTTATTTCTCCTCAACCCTGTACCATCATCCATTTACTCAAGCTCACTAGATCGCTACCCGTTCTCAGTCAAGGGTTGTTGAGATGTTGAGTGTTTCGACGTGAGTATATGGTAATAACGAACAAACACAGTCGTAGGGAAATATACTGGTATATTCAGAGAGGTATTTACATCAGAGAGATTAGTAGTAGAACGAACGTAGGTTAGTAGTAACAATAAGTAATAGTAATAAAGTCCAACGGTATCTTCCGGTCGAGAAACGGAAGTGTAACTGATCACTACAGAAGTCTCACTCTGCACTGCACTACACTGCTACACTACTCACAGTCTCTAGAACTACTGTTCTATTTATAATAATAGGATCAGTCTATTGTGGTTGTGAAGGTGGGTGCGCCCCAACAAGGGTTAACCGTTATCTTCCTCACATATCCCCATAAACTGTTTCATCTTAATCTGTAACACATTACCTCGGGTGGGTCTTGGGCCTTATACAGGGTGAGAAATGAAAATTGAGGAAAGGGTATAGTCAAACGTTTCGACAGTTGAACAATGTGACTCATCAGTTATTAAGGAGAGTTCATCTTATTCTGTGATCATGTGTTCCAAATATATGTTTTGGGGGTTGCCATTAAACCCTTTAGAGCATCCATTCTCAAACTTTCCTCCATCATTGACCCCCTCGGCTTTATGTATTTCTCCATTTACCCCCTACTCCCATACAAAAAATTCATAGCCATCATAAAGCATTGATGAATTATTTTTTTAAAATTATCAGGTACTTAAATTATTTACCCCCGACTATATAATTTTTTACCCCCTAGGGGTAAATTTACCCCTGGTTGAGAACCTCTGCTCTAGAGCAACCTGGAGACAGTTTACTGTGAACATGGCCCTAATTTTTAAGATTGGGCCAAAAAAGGATGCATGTGTAAAAGGTATCGGCGAGCCACATTTTTAGCTTTTCTGCTGCGTTCTCTGTCGGACAAATTCGTTTGGACAGGCATGAATCCATAATTCCCCTGCCAAGCTATGGATTAAATAACAGTGCAGACTAGGCTCTTTAGCGATTGGCAGCGACCTATGTACGAGATGGAAAACTTCAGGAATTCTAAACTGTGGATAAATTAACATGAAGCCAAGGATGCCTGGCAATTCACATATCATGAATAATAGTCAGTGGAGGGTTACGATCGCTTAGGTGTGGTATTAAAAAAAGTCGGTCGAGGACCTTCATCGCCTACATGATGAGGGCGGGTGGGCAGGGTATTTATAAAATATCAATCGGCTTAACGCTTTTCTTTGTATGAAATATTTAGATATGACAAACGCAAAATAATCTAATTATCTTTGTGGTTGAAAAGGAAAGAACGAATAATTACATTGACAAATACAATTATTAAGGGCACAGAAATAATAATAATAATAATAATAATAATAATAATAATAATAATAAGAAGAAGAAGAAGAAGAAGAAGAAGAAGAAGAAGAAGAAACATAAGTTACTTTATTTGGAAGACTTATGAGAACTGATTAACAATCATATAATAATTATACTTGTTCCCACTTCGTTACTTTGCATGACTGTTACGTCCTGCCAGTACCTGATAAATAAAGGACTATTCCGTTTTGATCGTGTGTAAATAGGGAAAAAACACTATATGGTTTCAGTAAGAAAATGAATGAAATAAAGCAAAAAGGTTGGTTGGTAGTAAAAGAAATTGTACTCACGAGCAGAACTGACACCTTACGAAAGGCCTTAAGCATGTAAAATGTATGTGATCTGAGGTTTTATTTATTTACTAGCAGCATGGCCCAGCGTTGTCCGTGCTTGACTCAAAAATCGTACGACTCATACAGCAATCGCTATCACTTGACTTAAAATATTTTTGCCCTTCCTTGCCTCTAAAGGTGTGTCCTTTGTCGTGCTCATGTTGCTACATGCCTTATTTCTTGCCTATCTCACACTGCGAATTTTTCTAAGCTCTATACTAAACATTAAATCTGTTACGAAAAAAGAACTAAACAAAATGAACACAAAACGATCAGCTTTAAAAAAGGACTCGTAACGGGAAAAACAGTCTAGTAGAACGCTTAAATTCATGAAGTCTGGCAACTAACGAAAGCAGCTTATCGGAGCAGTTACCATGAGAGTATTTGTAAAGAATACAGAGGGAGGCGACGGTACGTCTGTGATAGAGCGACTGCAGACGAGATGCCAGATGAGGGCCAATTACGTTGTATATCCGTCTCTGGATCTAATCAAGAACCTTGAGACAAATATAAGGGACACCAGACCATATATGGCAGCAATACTCCATGCGAAGTTGAGCAATACAGAAGACTGGATGATGATCTGTGTCAAAGAACATGAAACATGAAACTGTATTCAGTAATAAAGGAAACCAACAATTTCAAAATGGAGTTTCAAGTGAGTGAAGAAATGCAAGTAAAACCTAATGCACCTACTGCAGCTGCAAAAACCTCAAAAATGAAAGCAAAGGCAAATGCAATCGATCAGATGCAGAAATGATGGCAGTATAAACCTCTTCATGGTCAATATCCAGCCAATACCAAACAAGCTGATGTAGACAAACCTCATATACATCAGTGGTTACGTAATGCAGGGTTAAAAGCTGAAACCGAAGGTTTTATTCTTGCTGCACACGACCAATGCTAATTAACAAGAAATTACCAAACGCATACTGAAAAAATGTGTTAGACCGAATATGCTTATTTTGTGATAAATATCCAGAAACAGTTGACCAACTTCTATTAGGTTGCAAGGTATTAACACTCACTGAATATAAAACCCGGCATGACGGGGGGGGGGGGCGGCGGCAATATCTGCATTGGTAAATCTGCAACTTCTACGAAATGAAACTGAAAGAAATTGGTATAAACACCACTCAGACTAGGTTTCAGAGATAAGTCTTGTTACAATTTTATGGGACTACACAATACATATCGACGGAACAATGAAAGCTAATCGCCCTTTTCTCTATCACGCCTCTTTACTCTTGTGCCCACCCTCTGTAACCCCTTACGTGCTAGTGGACTGCCGCCTTGTTTGTTGGGGTGAAATGCTTAAAAAAATAAAAATAATACCTGGGAACTACAGACGACTAGATGATGATCTGTGTTAAAGAACATGAAAGTAGTAAACGACTTTATTCCGTAATAAAGGAAGCCAACAAGTTCAAAATAGAGTTTCAAATGGGTATATAAATACAAGTAAAGCACAATACATCGAACTGAAGCTGCAAAATAATTAAAATAAGAAAGCAAAAGCAAACGCAACCGACCAGACACAGAAACGATAACAAGATAAACGGCTTCATGGCCAATACTCCTCCCGTACCAAACAGGCTGACGTAGACAAACCCTGTACCCATCAGTGGCTACGTAGTGCAGGGTTAAAAGCTGAAGCTGAAGATTGCTAGAAATTATCAAGCACACATACTAAAATATTGTGTTAGCCCAAAATGCTTATTTTGTGATAAATATCCAGAAACAGTTGACCAACTTGTATTAGGTTGCAAGGTATTAGTACTCACTGAATATAAAACTCGGCATGACAGAGTGAGCTGATATCAGCATTAGAAAATCTGAAATGTTTACGGAAAGGAAACTGCAAAAAATTGGTAAGAACACCACCCAGACCCGATTACAGAGATAGGTCCTGTAACAATTTTATGGGATTTCACAATACACACATTCAGAACAGTCAAATCTAATCGCCCAGATATCGCGACCAGAGACCGCAAGAACAAAATGTGCCTCCTTATTGATATGGTAGTTCCTGTAGACTCTAATTTATCATTGGAGATCTTCAAAAAGCTATCAAATTACAAGGACCTTGAAATCGAAGTCTCAAAAATATGGCGCATAAAGACGTCAACAATTCTAGTTGTAGTTAGAGCTCACGAATTGATTAGAAAATATGCCTGCTTATTGATATGGTAGTTCCTGTAGACTCTATCATTGGAGATCTTCAAAAAGCTATCAAATTACAAGGACCTTGAAATCGAAGTCTCAAAAATATGGCGCCTAAAGACGTCAACAATTCTAGTTGTAGTGAGAGCTCACGAATTGATTAGAAAAATGTTCCGATAGACTCATTGAAGCGATTCGTGGTAACCCACGCCTTAAAGAAATACAAAAGATTGTACTCACAAGTACATCTCACACCTTACAAAGGGCTTTGTCTATGTAAAATATGGGTGATCTTACGTGTTTTTTTTAAAATGCTTAGTGAAAATGTCATGATGCCATTAATTTTAGGTCACTGGTTGGGACCCGGAGGGGAATGATTGTTCATCAGAAATCAAAGGAAATAGAATAAAAATAATCCCTGCGGACTGCAATGTATCTTTGAAGATATTCAAAAAGTTGACAAAATACAAGGACCTTGAAATCGAAATCTCAAAAATGTGGCACATGGGAACATCAACAATCCCTGTTGTAGTTGGAGCCCTAGGATTGGTTGGAAAAGATTCCAGTAGACTAATTGAAGGGATCCCTGGAAGTTCATGCCTCAAAGAGATACAAAAAATTATTCTGACATGTACAGCCCACACTTTACGAAGGGATCTATGTAATAATTTTTTTTTGTTTTGCAGTGGAAAGTGTCATGATACCATTTCTAACCTTAGGTCCCTGGGCGGGACCTGGAAAGAAATGTGTAAACGGTAGATATCAAAGGAAATAAATAATAATAATAATAATAATAATAATAATGAGAAGAAGAAGAAGTTACTTTATTTGAAAGACTTCATGAATGTCTGAAATAAGAAGTGTTTAACCAACAATAATAATTATGCTTCTCCTTCCATTTATTAGTTGCACGACCCATGCGTCCGGCCAATATCTCCTAAATAACGAACTATTCCGTTTTGATTGCGTTCAACGAGGGTAAAAGACACTATTTAATTTCAGTGATAAATTGTCTTCTTTACAAATACTTTCACGGTAATTGCTCCTGTGGTGGACCCGATAGCGGTGCGGATCTGGCTTACGAAAATAAGGCCTTGTGCCAGACGCTACACACTACTACCGAATCCACAAACAAAGTAAAAAAAAAAAGAAAAATATAAAGACGTGCTCTTTCCACCGTACAAACGTACAAAGTGAAAAGAAGTAGACAGGCAAAACAACAAAAGGTTAAGAACAAACATAGATTTTATTAAGAGTTTAACAAGTAGTGTCTTCCGTGAAGACCTTCAGTAAATGTACTGGAAAATGTAGTTGAAGAAGAGGCCAAGTAGATTGTCTTCAGTAAGGTACTGGAAATATAGTAATTGTCTTGAGTTAAGCCTTCAGTAAGATACTGGAAATATGGTAGTTGACAAGATAAGATTCCGCGCCAAAATTCAAATCCAAGATGGCTATTAGCGGGAACGAGTTCTTCGAGAAGAAAGGTTCAGAAAGTCAGTTGTAATGCATAGTGAACATACGGCAAGGAAAAAAATACTCACTGCGAGAGTTTATAATTGTGAGTGTATGTAATTCTTTTTAAAATAACAGGTTCAGAACGTACAGTTCGAAGAATGTGAAAAATGCTCGTTCATCAGGTTGGAAGTTTTTTGAAAGTTCCTGGAATTGGGAGCTCGGTAGATGTTAGCTTCTGTCATGAAGGTGACAACCGTGTCGTATGTATTAAGATACCGAGACGAGCCATGAGGTCTAGGCAAGGTTTTGCCGAATAAAATTCTCTGCCAGTATCGATGGGTTCACCGGCGAGAGGATAAGGTGAGCCGGCCCGTGCCGATGGTCAGACGACCACGGGGGCGACTAATTTTGAAAAGCCAAATTTGCCGTGACGTCAACGCAAAAGCGCGCGAAAAATAAATTCTTTCTCATCTTCGGCTAAGACAACGGTTTACTACTATAACCGGCCGAAAGTGAGAGGAAGGGGTGAAAATGTCGCGCGTGCGTCAAAATGAAGGTGGTGGTAGTGATATATCCCACACTCCGATGAGCTGCTTTCGCTGGTTCCCAGCCCTTCATGAATTCAAGCGTCCTACGAGGTTGGCATCCCGCTCCCACCCTTTCACTGTTGAAACTGTTAAATGTAGACGTCTCTTCCACTCCAATAGCTTTATATCTCGCACCTCTCGCCTGTGGAACTCCCTTCCTTATTCCTGTTTCCCTGACAACTATAATCACCCAACTATTCAAATGTAACGTCAATCAACATCTCCAGTTGCCTTGATCTATCCACTATCCTTCTCCACATCCTTTCCTCTATCACTCCTATCTGCTCTCGCTCCAAATCTTCTGTAACCCCTTGCCTTGATCTATCCACTATCCTTCTCTTCATCCTTTCCTTTAACACTCCTATCTGCTCTCGCTCCAAATCTTCTGTAACCCCTTGCCTTGATCTATCCACTATCCTTCTTCACATCCTTTCCTCTGGCACTCCTATCTGCTCTCGCTCCAAATCTTCTGTAACCCCTTGCCTTGATCTATCCACTATCCTTCTCCACATACTTTCCTCTATCACTCCTATTTGTTCTCGCTCCAAATCTTCCGTAACCCCTTGCGTGCTAGTGACTTCCAGCCTTGCTTGGGGTGAAAAGCTTAAAAAATAAATAAATAAATAATGGAAGATAGAAGTGTTTAATGTCTGTTTCAGTGAAATGCAAAATGTTGTCAATTTTAAATCTTTTCATTTGTACCCCCTTACTTCTTAAAATAACGCCCAGCATTCATATTTATGATTTGTTATTGCAATATTTTGTTAAAGTTGTTAAGCTCAAATATTTAACAATGCGATAGAGGAATTTCTACGGATATTTTATTGTCGTAGAACTCGCCATCAGCTTATTCAGTCAACTCAAGAATTAAACAACTTCTGAAATATCCATGTTATTTTTCAATCATTTCACCCAATGCAAGGCCATAAAGCCACTAAGATACAAGTAATTACTGAGGATGAAAGAGAACCGGGTGAGGGAAAAAGAGAAAACATTACTGACGAGTGGAGAGAATAAAATGAACAGGATTCGGGAGGGGGGGACAGATGAGGATAGATGTTGCACTGAATCTTTGAATATCGTGGTTGATAAGAAAGCAAGACGGTAGCACAGGGGAGAAGTGCAAGAGAAGGAACTATCAGAATAGAACTTACGCAATTTGAATAGTAAAGTGAAGTGATCTAGCTACAAATCTAGCACTACGATTAGAATCACCAAGTCGAGACAACGGAGATGACAGATCAATAAAATTGCCAGGAAAACATATTTTCAGTTACAAGTATGCTACTTTACGGCCGTAGGAAAACGATTGAAAGCAAAATGCAAGGTCAGGACAGAAAACATTGCAGATTTCCTCTTTGAATTTTGTCAAGAATATCTACATACATAGCAGAAGCACCAGACAAACGTGGCAGCAATATTAATTGCACAGACAAATGGTGGACTTATAAAGTTTCGAGATAAATCCTGGCGAGAACAATTGTCTAGCACGAAAATTTTCTTGGCGGCAGACCTAGCAATTACCGAAATTGATTAATTAGCAATTACCGAATTAAATGCAAGTACCGAAAAGAATATGATCTGTCCTTTAAACGGTCAATGCATGACTGATAATATTGTATACTGAGCTATTATTTAGGGTATTTAAAAAAAGAAAACGAAGAAGGCAAAAATAAAGAGAAACACCTTAAGCGTACCATCATATGGTTTAATCCATCTTCTAACCGTAATGTTCAAAAGAACATTGGAAGAATTTTCATGAATTTAATTCATAAGAACTTTAAACATTCACCAAAACTAAAAAAGATTTTTTAACAAAAATAATGTTAAGATCAGCTATAGGTGCATTGATAACATTTCTTGGCGGTTGACCTAGCAATTGACGCTACATAATCCTTCGAATTCTAATCGTTGAAGAACTTTATACAAAGAAGGCGCAGTGGGGTATTCTACTGGAGGTTAGCATCAGTCATAATGATGTAAAGCAAAAAAGAGGTGGTATACAATATTACCATTCATAGATTGCGCGCTTAAAGGACAGACCCTATTTTTTCGGAATTTGCATCTGTTCAATATAATATTGTTATGTTGGGAGTGAGGGGCACAGTTTATACGGATACGTGGGGGGATTTTTCCTGCATCTTTCTCGATATATCGTATTTAAGAGTTCCACTTGGCGTCTGGTTTGGATTTAAAGCCTAATGGTCACGGATACACTTTTGGACTCTGGAAAGTAAGGACTGGACAGTTGCTGTCCAAATATGACTGCAGTACTTCATTTTAGGCCTGATCTGACTCTGTAACCTACTCTCTCTCGAGTTGCAGACCTCCAGGTGAAAAGTAGAATAAATCAAGTTGTTTGTTAAATGTATTAATATACATGGTAGGCGTTGTTTTAGTGTCTATTTTCGAGAGAGAAAGTCATATTTTCAGGTTCTCTAATTAAAAGTAATTACATTACAAGTGGTTTCAGTTCAAGGGTTTCGTTGTCAATTGCTGACTCAATACAAAATAGATTTTTAATGATATTTTTGTGTAACTTAATATCAGAAGCAAAGACAAAACATTAATTTAATGTTCACCGGGATTTGCCCAGATAAATAAAAGAGAAAACCTTTGGTCGACCAGCAAAAGAGAAAGAATGAAATGAAGGAGATGTGTGGGAAGAAATTAAAAAATAAGTTGCTAATGTAAAAAAAAGGATTTTGAACGGTGATTATTGCAATAAAAGGAGTCGACTGTTTTTTATATAAAATGTATTGTTAGAGATTATTCATTTAATACGTAAATGACATTGACTACCTCAATAAAAATGTGTTATTTTTATATAAATTTATATAGTCAATGATTAATAATTAAAAAATTGAATTCCCAATAAGTTATATTATATAAACGCATTGCAAATGAAATTTAAGATAATATGAATTTTCAATGTTTTCACATATAAAAGCATTGATAATAATTTTTAGCATAGAAATTATCTTACTATAAAATGAATTGTCAATGATTTTTACTATAAAAATGCAACACGAATGCATAGCTGGTCACTCGTATTCGAGGATATCCGTCTACTAGGGCGGCTAGACAATCCCTGTTGCAGACGTTTACTCAGGCGCATTTCTATTTAGTCAACACCCACAGAGCCCACCTGTGGCTTATACTGCAACTCTGCTGAGCAGACCTTACAGTTTCTGGGAAAGAGCAGGTTATCTTGCGTGAACTATTTGAACTAGGTCAGCATGCTGAAGCCCTCGGCCACGATGACTTGTGACTTCGTGCTAGCACGGCTATTGACAGCCCCCAAGGGTTCCGTCAACCCAATTTCACTCACAAGGCTTGGGTCTACCCGTGGTATGGTTTTCAGGCACTCTCCAAATGTGCCACACGCTGGGATCGACCCCTCCAGTACGATAACATCAGGAAGTCTCCTTCCTGACAAATCGATTATTGTGAGATTCGAACCTGGGTCTTAAGATCAGAATGTGAATGTTCTAATCAGTGCCATACACAACGTACCCGTTCGCAACGCGAATGAGCTTACTATAAAATACATTGCAAAAGGTTTTTATTATAAAATATATTTCTAATTATTTTAACTATAGGATTAAACTGCCAATAATTTTTAATGTAAAATGTATTGTGAGTGCATTTAATTTTAAACTAAATTGTCAATTATTTTTGTAATCTCTATCTATAAAAGGCAGGATGTGTGTGTGTGTGTGTGTGTGTGTGTGTGTGTGTGTGTGTGTGTAACGAATGCACGGCCGCCAAGACCGACTTTGCATTTCCCAACTCCCATCGATAGTGGAAATAATCGATTTTTTTCATGCTTCTACGGCAGTTTTCATGTAGTTTGCGGCCATTTTCTACTGGCCAGAGTGAGAGCCTATCGCTGACTGCCACGAATAGGCAGGAAGATTCTATTGGCCAGCGTGAGAGCCAACAGCTGACTGACACAAATGTTAACTAGCATGCAAAAAAATCGATAGCTGCATTCGTCACAAGTGGGAAAAATTTAAATCTGCATGGCACTTTACTCCAATTGGCTCATTCGCTTGCTTGAACTCAACGTTGATTCTGATTCCGCAGAACTGGGTTGGGTGTGAAAAAATCGTTTTGTGTTCATTTTGTTTAGTTCTTTTTTCGTAACAGATTTAATGTTTAGTATAGAGCTTAGAAAAAATCCGCAGTGTGAGATAGGCAAGAAGTAAGGCATGTAGCAACATTAGAACGGCAAAGAGTACTCCTTTAAAGGCAAGGAAGGGCAAAAATATTTTAAGTCAAGTGATAGCGATTGCTGTATGAGTCGTACGATTTTTGAATCAAGCACGGGCAGCGCCGGGCCATGCTGCTAGTATAAGAATAAATTCCTACTGGTTTTTCCTATAAAAATAACTGCCTATGATTTTTTACTATAAACTGACATTCCCAATAATTAATTTACAATAAAGATGAATTCCGAATTACATTTATCTTATAAGCACTTATCCAAATATTTTTTATGGATTATGTTATACTTGATACTTTCTATTGGTAGCATTGACCATTATTTTATATTCTGAAATTAAAGACAAATAACTCTTTCTATAATTTATTTACTTATAAATTTGCATTGCCAATTGTTTACAATAAAAACATACATATTCAATATTTCTTAATGAATAAACATTTGCCTTTATTAGCAATGATTCTTTTTGATAATTGTTTAGCAAACATTCGTTACTATAGTAAATAATTTTCCAATGATTTAAATATAATTTTGCATTGCCAATGTTTCATTAAAAAAAATAACGTTGGGTGCAATTTAGCCTAAATTTGCATTGCTGATATTAACTATAAAATTTTATTGCTAATCACGTCTGCTATAAAATGGAATCGCCAGTGATTTCACTATAAAAGTGCGCTGACAAAACCATTTATATACTACTTACCATTTTCTTGTCATAAAATTAATCGGCAATGATTACACCTGTCAAAAAAAAAAATGGTGTCGTGACACCAAACATATTTATTTTTTAACTAATTTGAGGTCGCTGAATCTGAAAAAGACCTTACTTTTTCTTGGCTAGCTACCGTTTTTGCTGTACAGAAATACCTCATTTTGGGGAAAAAAAGCATTTTTTCATTTGTTTTCTGTATATATGATACTGACCGATGGCAATATATTTCGCAAAATAAAATCGTAGAAACCTCTCAATTCGTATTTAAACCAACAAATATTGGTCTGCTTATTGAGAAATACTATTTTTGCAATGACAATCAGACCCTAAGGGTTTAAAAATAAAACGATTAAATATACCAAGACCAACAAGTATTTTCATCAAATCATTTAATAAACCAACAGCAGAAATAAAACCTTCGTGAACATAAGAACTATGCTACAATGTTCTCTTTCTTCATTGTCTGTTCCATGATTGTCTGTCATGTTCAATGTTATTTAAGTCCCTTTTTATACTCCAGCATTATCATGTACGATGGAATAGGTGCATTCAATTGGGATGTCTTTCGTTGGAGTTTCTTTCCAAATGTGAAAACAAAATGCTCTCAATGTGCTTGGTTTCCTTCCGTGCTGAAGGGATAAAAGTGATGGGATAAATTTATGAATATCAAACAGAAGATTTTAGGGTTTCATTTTTGTGATGTCACCTGAATTATCAGGTTTACTGAATTGTATTACTGATAAAGTTTATCAGTTAATTTGAATTTCGGCGATAAATTGGAAAAAAATTGGTACTTCTATTTTAGAATCTTTGATTCGAAAACACTTTTTTCTTATGAAAATAGTTTATTTCAGGTGGCTGACATATATTGCTCGGCCGACCTGAAAAGCAGTGGGTTTCGACGACTTTTATTAGCTATATCTTGCGATTCTTAATTGTCTGTCATGTTTAATGTTAATTAAATCCCAGCAGTATCATGGACAATGGAATAGGTGCATTCAATTGGGATGTCTTTAGTTGGAGTTTCTTTTCAACTGTGAAAACAAAATGCTCTCAATGTGCTTGGTTTCCTTCCGTGCTGAAGGGATAAAAGTGATGGGATAAATTTATGAATTTTTTTGATGTCACCTTGATTATCAGGTTTACTAAAGTGTATTACTGATAAATTTTATCAGTTAATTTGAATTTTGGCGATAAATTGGAAAACTGCGGTATTTCTATTTAAAGATTTTTGATTCAGAAACATTTTTTCTTAGAGAAATACTTTGTTTCAGGTGGCTGATATAAATTGCTCGGCCTACCTAAAAATTGATGGGTTTCTACGACCTTTATTAGCTAAATTTTGCAATCATCCAAGATCGTAAATTGATGTTTTTTCCAAAAATAAGCAATTTCAGTACAGCAGTAACGATAGCTAACCATGAAAAAAAAATGCCATTTTCGGAATCAGCAACATCAAATTAACTAAAAAATATGTTTTGTTTCTTGGCACCAAAAATCGTGTTGACGAATTTTCAACATTTTAATACAAAATGTATTGAAGAACATGATTCATATAAAATTCATTCACAATGATTTTCCCACAAATGTTAATTTCCAATAGTGTTTAGTAAGAAAAATACATTGTAAATGATCGATATTATAAAACTTAATTGAAAAACGCAGTATAAAAATCCAGTGAAGATGATTTTTACAACAAATTGCTATTTTTAATTAAATGTCAATTACTGTTAGATTCTATACTTAATTTTATTTGTTTCTATACAAACCAATGACTATAATGTTTATTATAAAACGCATTGCCAACTATTTTTACTCCCAAAATGAATTGTCAATGTTTTTACAATGTATTGCAAAGGTTCTGTTAGTGTAAAAATTAATAACTATGTACTATAAAATTTGTATTATAAAAATTAATTGCCAGTTATTTTAGTATAAAAATACATTCCCAATGATTTCTACTATACAAATGCACTGTCAATGAGATTTACTATAAAAATGCATTGCCATTGATTTTTAATATAAAATTCATTGCCAATGATTTTTACTATAAAAATGCATTGCCAATGATTTTTACTATAAAAATGCATTGCCAATGATTTTTACTATAAAAATGCATTGCCAATGATTTTTACTATAAAAATGCACTGCCAATGATTTTTACTATAAAAATGCATTGCAAAGGATTTTTACTATAAAAATGCATTGCAAATCATTTTTGCTATAAAAATGCATTGCAAATGATTTTTACTATAAAAATGCATTGAAAATGATTTTTACTATAAAAATGCATTGCAAAGGATTTTTACTATAAAAATGCATTGCAAATGATTTTTATTATAAAAGTGCATTGATGATGATTTTTACTATTAAAATGCATTGCCAATGATTTTAATATAAAAATGGATTGCCAAGGATTTTTACTATAAAAATGCATTGCAACGGATTTTTGCTATAAAAATGCATTACCAATGATTTTTACCATAAAAATGCATTGAAAATGATTTTTATTATAAAAATGCATTGATGATGATTTTTACTATAAAAATGAATTGCCACTGATTTTTACTATGAAAATGCACTGCAAATGATTTTAACTATAGAAATACATTGCAAATAATTTTTACTATAAAAATTCATTGCCAATGATTTTTACTATTGAAATGCATTGCCAATGATTATTACTATAAAAATGCATTACCAATGAGTTTTACTATAAAAATGCATTGCCATTGATTTTTAATATAAAATTCATTGCCAATGATTTTTTATGTAAAAATGCATTGCCAATGATTTTTAGTATAAAAATGCATTGAAAATGATTTTTACTATAAAAATGCATTGCAAATGATTTTTACTTTAAAAATGCATTGCAAATGATTTTTACTATAAAAATGCATTGATAATGATTGATACTATAAAAATGCATTGCCAATGATTTTTACTATGAAAATGCATTGCAAATGATTTTTACTATGAAAATGCATTCCAAATTATTTTTACTATGAAAATGCATTGCAAATGATTTTTACTAAAAAATGCATTGCAAAAATGCATTGCAAATGATTTTTACTTTAAAAATGCATTGCAAATGATTTTTCCTATGAAAATGCATTGATAACGGTTGTTACTATAAAAATGCATTGCAAATGATTTTTACTAAAAAATGCATTGCAAATGATTTTTACTATAAAAATGCATTGCCAATGATTTTTCCTATGAAAATGCATTGATAACGATTGTTACTATAAAAATGCATTGCAAATGATTTTTGCTATAAAAAATGGATTGATAATGATTTACTATACAAATGCATTGCAAATGATTTTGCTATAGAATTGCATTGATAATGATTGTTACTATAAAAATTCATTGCCAATGATTTTTACTATAAAAATGCATTACAAATGATTTTTAATATATAATTCATTGCCCTTGATATTTACTATAAAAAAGCACTGACAAATGTTTTCAGTATAAAAATATATTGCCCATTATTTATATTATAAAAAAGCATTGCCAATGATCTTTACTATAAATATGCATTGATAATGATTTTTATTATAAAATTTTATTGTCATGATTTTTACTATAAAAATGCATTGAAAATGATTTTTACTATAAAAATGCATTGAAAATGATTTTTACTATAAAAATGCATTGACAATTAATTTGGCTATAAAAATGCATTGATAATGATTTTACTATAAAAATATATTGATAATGATTTTTACTATAAAAATATATTGATAATGATTTTTACTATAAAAATCCATTGATAATGATTTTTACTATAAAAATACATTGAAAATGATTTTGACTATAAAATACATTGTCAATGATTTTGTCTATAAAAATACATTTTCAATGTATTTTATTATAAAAATCCATTGATAATGATTTTTACTATAAAAATGCATTGTCATTGATTTTGACTATAAAAATACATTTTCAATGTATTTTATTATAAAAATTCATTGATAATGATTTTTACTATAATAATCCATTGATAAGGATTTTTATTATAAAAATCCATTGCCAATGATATTTTTTACTATAAGGAAACGCTTTGACTGATTTTTACTATAATGATGCATTGTCAATATTTTTTTATAAACGTCCTTCTGTAGAATCACATCACTGTTGCCTCATATTTTCTCTTGTTCTGTGAGATTGTCAACCATTCACATCCCTATAGGAAAACCATTTCGGAAATGGTACGGCTTGCAGATTATTTATGTTCTGTTAACGTGGGTACCTATCGGTATGGATCGAAGGTGAGATATCACCAACCACCCATAGAGCATTTGGTAGCCCAGACATACCGATGCGAAAAGTTGTAATTGGATGGGTACGTGTATCCCGAATATATTGCAAGCATCCAAAATCGGGTTCAGGTGTGAGGCCTTGTGCTTCTGTATTCGGAGGTCGAGAGGGACAAATCGATGCATTGAATGAACAGAAGTTCGCCAAGGAAAAAGAAACATAAAATGCAGATTACGCGTTGTCACCATTTTATCCCGTTAAAGTCCATTCGTGGCTCGAGAGCTATTTGAGGCAGATACTGAATGAGGATAATGAGATTAAATAATGATTGACTCTCGGCTTACGGAGATTAAGTTTGTATCGTTCATGGAAATATAAACGGAATAATTTTGAATATCAGTTTTATTTACATTTATAACAATGTATAGGTGTCTATTTTTTTAATGATTTCACCCGAAGCAAGGCAATAAAGCCACTAAGATGCAAGGGGGGGTTAAAGGGCAGAGAACAATAAATGAACAGAAATGGAGAAGACAGAAGATAACGATTGACATTGCATTTAAAATTTTTAAGACATAGGTTGACTGGAAATCAAGAAGCCGGAATCTCAGTCTGTTCGTTATGCATGTGTATATATATATATATATATATATATATATAT
>OZ038519.1:58072456-58112456 GCA_964036315.1 Acanthosepion esculentum | reverse complement strand
AATAACAGTTCAGTACTCTTTTCTTTGTTTCTCTTGCTTCAAGTCTCTTCTTCATCTGTGAGGAGATTGTCCAGTATTCTCTGCCATATAGGAGGACTGAATTAACAAAACAAAACTATTTTTTACATTTACCGAATTCATTTTCTGTCCTTATGTTGGCGTTTTGTTGCCAGTATATGTTCAGGATTATTCTAATATTCTTCCAAAATAAGCTTATCGAAAAGTTCCAAAAGTTCTTTATCTTAGAAAATATTTAAAAAAAAATTGAATTCTGACTTTATAGTGTGAGAAGCATTTCTTATCTGAAATAATAGTTTAGCAGACTATTATTTTTAGGGGGAATTGTATCTAAGCTGCAACTTCCAGAGGTTGACCTTCGAGATCAGATGCAAGCCAAAATAAGGAAGTCGATTTTGATTGCGTGAGCTAGAGTGGGAATGATAGATAGAGAAAGCTTTTTTCCGAGAGTTGGTTCTTACACGTCAAGCAATGTAGACATGTTGACTTTCATGTCTAGAACAGCTTCCCAGTGATGTCGACATTAATAAAATAGTTAAATATCTCCGTGTTAATGTAAGTTGTTGCTACCTATCTTGCGATCGTTTAGCCGAGAGAGGAAATGCAACGTTTTTTTTTTCTCAAATTGGCATGTGTGGACTATACAACATTTACTTGGAATATTGGCGCAACATAATCTTCCTAATTTCATATTTTTCTTTCTTTTTATTTTAGTTTTCTGCATCTTTATCATGTTTCGCTATATGAATCGTCACCGCTTGAATTACAACAACATGTATCGAGATAATTACCAGGGTACGATGGAATCGATGCCCAGAATGAACAGGGACTTCCACGGAAGGTACTACGATAGCTACGGAAGATGTAACGACTATGACCATTACTACGGAAGGTCCATGTTCCACTATGGATCCGACATGGACCATTCCAGCTACGGTGGTTGGATGGACTTCCCCGAGAGATGGATGGACATGTCTGGCTATCAGATGGACAGGCAGGGATGCTGGATGAATACGGATGGTCACTACGTGGACCCGTTCTATCATGGCAGAAATTGGCCCTACTCTCACCGCAATCACTATTTTGGCCGGCATATCGACTATCCTGAAAGTTATATGGATATGTTTGACCATCAAATGGACATGCAGAGACGTTAGATGGACAATTACGAGTGAAACTACTATGATTATCCCATATATTAAATAATCATGATATTTCAACGAAGAGCATTTTAAAATTAACGCTTCAAACAAAGATAGTATAAAAGAAAATGAAATTTTTAACCTTTTTCAGCTGAGAGAGGTCTAAACCTATTTTTTCTTTTTACCTTAGTGTAACACATGTGAATAAAATGTTTACATTGCAAATAAGCCTTTTCTGTTGATTTTATTTTATTTGGTCAGAACAAAAGTTCGTGTACGTTTTCTAAGTGAATTTCAAAGAATACCTTTACATATTTGTACATATATTCAGATATATACATAGATATATTCAGATATGTACATAGATATATGAAAAGATGTATTAAGATATATAGATAGATATACATACATATAGATATATTCAAATATATAAATAGATATATACAGATATATTCAGGTATATACACAAATATATGCTTATATATATATTCAGATTTATACATATATATATATATATATATACATAGATATATTCCGATATATACATAGATATATGCATAAATTCAGATATATACATATATACATAGATATATTCAGATATATACACAGATATATACATGAATATATTCAGATATATACATAGATATATTCAGATATATACATAGATACATACATAGATATATTCAGATATATACATAGATATATACATAGTATATTCAGATATATACATAGATATATACATAGATATATTTAGATATATATATAGATATATACATAGATATATTCCGATATATACATAGATATATACATAGATATATTTAGATATATACATAGATATATACATAGTATATTCAGATATATACATAGATATATCCATAGATATATCCATAGATATATTCCGATATATACATAGATATATGCATAGATTCAGATATATACATATATACATAGATATATTCAGATATATACACAGATATATACATGAATATATTCAGATATATACATAGATATATTCCGATATATATATATAGATATATACATAGATATATACATAGTTATATACATAGTATATTCAGATATATACATAGATATATACATAGATATATTTAGATATATACATAGATATATATAGAGAGATATTCCGATATATACATAGATACATACATAGATATCAGATATATACATAGATATATACATAGATATATTTAGATATATACATAGATATATACATAGTATATTCAGATATATACATAGATATTTACATAGAGATATTCTGATACATACATAGATATATTCAGATATATACATAGATATATATATAGATATATTTAGATATATACATAGATATATTCAGATGTATACATAGATATACAAATAGATATATCAGATACATATGTATGGTATTGTCCCACTACCTTCCATCAAATCTGAGGCATCTGTATGAACCTATCCTCGTAGAACGTGGTATTTTTCTAGATGATGAACTGGGCTCAGTAGTTTTAATAATATATAGGTCGTCTGTCTTATCAACTTCGGTATGGACTTATTTAGTGTCAGAAATAGAAAGTTAACTATGAAAGTTAAAAGACAAAAAATTGTCGAAAAACTAATACAGAATTTATTCAATTCAATTAGTTTTTTGACATTATTTTTTTTTAGCTTCTACAATTAAATTTCTATTTCTGACACGAAATCAGTCCAAAACAGACGACCTATATTTTCGTCTGGTGAATTAGGCTATTCCCCATACGAGTCGATTTTTGATTTGATTTCTTATTAATTATACATATATATATATATATATATATATATATATATATATATATATATATATATATATATATACATATATATATATATATATATATATATATATATATATATATATATAGACTAAAGGAAAACTTATCTTAGTCAACGTGTTTCGTTTTTTGCGAGACTTGAAGTTTTTGTGTACATACGTACAGTGTGTCCCCCCCAAAATGTACTCATTATTTACAAATATACTCTATATACATACATGTTATATATATATATATATATATATATATATATATATATATATATATATATATATGTATATATATATATATATGAAGAAATATAGTCTTAAAGTGTGCTATATTTATGGGATAAAGTGCTCAATATCAGAGATAGAGCGTGTGTAAATATCAAAGGGAACATAGAAGTCAACGCTTAGAGGCGACAGTCTGTTTCATGCTAGATGCAATCGTTCAGCCGACTAGTTGCCTGACGATTGCATCTAGCATGAAACAGACTGTCGCCTCTAAGTGTTGACTTCTATGTTCCCTTTTATATATATATATATATATATATATATATATATATATATATATATATATATATATATATATATATATATATGTATATATATATATATATATATTCTTATGTATTATTTTAATACCTATCCTTGGGCGGGGTGAAAAAAACCCACAGATAATTTGGAGAAAAAAATATATTTGAAGAAACAGGGGAAAAAACTAAAGATATTCGTGTCGGTTGAAAATAATCAATCAGCACCGCAATGCCTAGTCAAAAGAAAAAAAAACACCGACTGAGTAAATTAAATATAAACGTAAAAGTGCTCAATACTCTAAGTAGAGCAAAATCTAAAAAACGTAGTGAGCCAGAGACTACCTACCAAGTACTTTGCCTAACGGATTTTCAGGTTACTACTGCATAAAGAGGGTTGACCCAAACGAAATTTTATTGGTAAAATCAAATAAATTTCCTTCATAATATCTGTAGAGCAACTTTGATATACACTATATCAACTAAAAGAATATACTTTGATTTTCAGAGATTTTACTAAAAATATTTAATTTTGAGAATGTTAATGTTAAAGCTGGTAATTTTTCTCACACTGGGAAACTTCAAATCTTCCTGAAGTAACAAAATATTCTAATACCATAGTTAAGAATATCAGAATGATAATGTTTCGTCCCAATCCTTTTTGGTGATATAACATTAATATTTTCTTTTAAAAGTTTTTTTTCTTATTATCAGTTTTTACGTTACTAGAAAGCAAATTGCTTCATTGATTTATGACCAGTACTGAAACATTGATATTCGACATTTTGAAAGAGAAAAATAGTTGTATCTATGCCAGCATGGTAACATTCATATATAATGTTTTTAAAATGTTAATTAAAAACTTTCGAATACCACCTGAAAAAAAAAACAACATGTAACTGGAGGATTTTGTCGTTTTCCAGAAACTGTGCCAACTCATCATTTTGCACATTTCGCATAGAAGTGGAAGTTCGATTCTTTGTTTTGGTTGAGGACAAGGTAACAATTAATAGTAAATGATCAAATACTGATTTCTGTGTGGTACTTTTCATAAACAACAGTGTTTGTTTTTTCCGGGTGTTGTTGTCACGAGGTACTGCCGTTTTCACTCAATCTGATGTTTATTTTGTTGATCATTTTTACATGATCAGTGGCCTGATCTTTAAGATTTGTTTTTAACAGTGGTGGTAACACAAGTTAGATTTACTGAATATAATTATGACATTAATTGTATCTGAAAACATTATTAAAAGGCATTTTTCATTAATAAAGTAATGAAAAAAAGTTACATATTTTGTTGTCTATTTCAGAACTTCGGATCACCGCCCTATTCCGATGTAAATATATTATTTTGAACTTTTTTGAAACTTTTCTCAATTAT
This sequence comes from Acanthosepion esculentum, assembly GCA_964036315.1. Classification (NCBI taxonomy): domain Eukaryota; kingdom Metazoa; phylum Mollusca; class Cephalopoda; order Sepiida; family Sepiidae; genus Acanthosepion; species Acanthosepion esculentum. The sequence continues at coordinate 58,107,599 of OZ038519.1, read as the reverse complement.
TTACTATTACCCATTTTTTAAAAAAAGTTTGTTTGTTTTACGACATATCAACACCTCAATAGGTTATTTAATGCCGACAAGATTTTTTATTTTTGATAACATTGTTTTTCCAAAAATGTATTGCTGGTAATAATTTTTTCAATTGGCAAAACAGGAATTAGGAATGATAGCAAAAGGATAAAAAATAATAACAGCTACAAAGGAAAGGAAATTACGGAGAGAGGGAGAAAAAGGACATGGCATAAAACCCCTCAAAGAAAACCTGGAAGATGGCATTTTAATAAGCGAAAATAATTTACTTAGACGAAGATGCATGCCATGATGAAAAGGTTATGATCAACGAGTCATCTTTCATATATTCTAGTCATTTCAGTTTACTACCTTGTCTTATAGAATTAGAATTTGTTTGGTTTCTTTTACGGCATATCAACAGACAAGGTTATTATTGCTGGTAATAATTTTTTATTTTTTTAAAAACTTATTGCTGGTAATAATCTTTTTCAAAAATATATTGTTGGTATTAAAACCTATTTTTACACTTTCATGGTGTTTTTACCCCAGCTTGAGGGTCAAATATTTGTTCATAGATGAGACCCTCTAACAGGCTAACAGGTGCTACCACCCCGGTTCAAGGTGGACGTGGGAACACCAGCCATTAAGAGGTGGTTCCACACTCCTCAAAACCTCCTGATGAGAGGCCATGCTGTTGGACGTAGTTTATCGCCATACCCAAGACGGGAAGTATTTTGTATGTATAGTGAAAAGACGAACGCTGTTATAACTTATCTAAAGCTTTATTCAACTCAAAATGAAGTGTGTCTGTGCTGGACTTACTTTAACACAGAAGGTGTATACAGGGCGATAATCCATACCACATTCCCCCACCCCCGCTGGTTTATTTCTAGGGGACAAAGTCATTCCACCGACCAGGTTTACTGCGGGTCTTTTATGGAAGTCATGATGTTTCACAGTCGACAGTCGCCTCTGACATTGTCTCGTCTTAGCTTCTTGTGCCGATACTTTATGGCTACACGGCTTTGAAGTATAAACCTTCGACTTGAAATGTTTACGTCTTCCGATTTGTAAGCCATTCTGCCTCTGAATTTGAAATAGAGGTGTCCGTTTCAGAGTAGGGAACAGGAATGATAGCAATATATTTTTGCAATAGGACAGAATATAATAACAGCTACAAAGGAAATGAATTTGTGGAGAGACAGAAAGGACAAGGCACAAATTCCCTCAAAAGAAATCCTGGAAGATGGCATTTTAATAAGTGAAAATAATTTACTTAGACGAAGATGAATGTTATTATGAAAAGTTTATGATCAACGAGTCATCTTTCATATATTCTAGTCATTTCAGTTTATTACCTTGTCTTATAAAATTAAAATTGGTCTGGTTTGTTTTACGGTATATCAACCTCAATGGGTTATTTAATGCCGACAAGATTTTTATTGGTGATAATATTTCGTCTTCAAATATGTTTTGCTGTTAATAATAATTTACAACAATGTATTGCTGGTAATATTTTTTTCTTAAAAAAGTTGTTGCTGATAATAATCTTTTGCAAAAATCTATGCGGGACCTTTGAGAACGTCGTGATGTTTCACAGTCGCCAGTCACCTCTGACATTGACTCGTCTTAGCTTGTTGTGCCGGGTTTGTCTTGGCTACACGGCTTTGAAGTATAAACCTTCGACCTGAAATGTTTACGTCTTCTTCTTCGATTTGTAACCATTCTGCGTCTGGATTTGAAATAGCTGTGTACGTTTCAGAATGGTCTCATTTTTAGGTGTATGTTAAATAATAAAACTTTTAATTCCACCCCCCCCCAAAAAAAAATAAATAATGAATATTTATTGTACTAAACCCTGCATCCTAGTAAAACCAACTGTACTTTGTACCTGTTTACACTTCTCCCCAAAAGTTGGTTTCGATTGGTCAATGTATTGTTATTTTAGAGGGTGTGATGGACGGACGGCCTAACAGAAGTCACACAATTTTATATATAGATAGATTATGCAAGCTTCAATAAGAGAATAAGAGATAAAAAGTACCGACCTGTCGGGTAAAGTAGATGATGAGAATGGATTGACCTCTCTAGACGAGGCATAAATAATTCCGTCTCTCTCGGTTCAACCGTTATACCATCCGGGCAGGCTGCTGCTGAGGTCGAACGCCGTATAGGAGCTGTAAGGTCCGCATTCGTGCGTCTCAAGCGGTCACTATGGGGGCGACGAGAGATTTGCGCGGCTACGAAGGGGCGCATCTATCAGGTTATTGTTCGGACTATCCTTCTCTATGGCTGCGAAACGTGGCCACTTAGAGCGGTTGACCTACGAAGGCTTGAAGTGTTCGACAACGATTGCCTTCCCTGCATTCTACGATGCCGCCGAATCGATCGTGTGCCCACAACCACTCTACGTCTTGCCAACAAGATTTTTATTGCTGAGTCTCCGTCCTCTTCCACCCGTCCTGCTCCAGCGTCGTCTCCGATGGTTCGGGCATGCAGCTCGACGCCCGGAGGGAGAGCACATCCGCGATGTACTTCTCCCTCCTTCTCTTCCTGGCTGGCGAAGACGTGTCGGTGGGTAGCTGAAGACGTGGTGTTGCACAATCAAGGATGACCTAGCAGTACTATCGGGTCCACAAGTAGATGGTCTTCGACGATGGAATCGCGAGTGGCTCGCCATTTCGTGTGACCTGGCTCAGGATCGGCGGGCGTGGGCAGCGATAGTCCGTGATGCTGTATTTGCTCGGGAGGAAGCCGGTTCAACCCGAACAGGGTGAAAATCGATACAGAACAGAACATAGTTTCATTCTTCCGAAGAAAACAAGTGAATTGGGGTTCGATGAAACAGTAAAACTTTTGTCTGAGTTATTTAGCCCTGATACAACACTATTTCACAAAAGATGGAAGTGTTTTAACTTGTCAAAACGGGATGACGAGGATTATCTTACATTTGCGTCCATTGTAAATAAGCACTGTGACGATTTTCGTTTGGCAGAATTGTCAGCAGACGATTTCAAATGTTTAATATTTGCCCAAGGTTTAGTCTCCGCAAAAAACTCGGAGATTAGACGGAGAGTTCTATCAAGACTAGAAAGCGAACCAGGTCTCACATTACAAAAACGAGCTGAAGATTGCCAGCGAGTAATCAGTGTGAAAAGCGATTCCAAAAACATCGAGGAATCAGGCATATCGTATGTTAGGAGAATTAAGTACAAGCCAAAAAATTACTAAAATAAAAAAGGTAAAGAAAGCAAAGAGTACGCCCATTCACAATCTAAAAGTAGACGACCCTGTGAGAAACAAAAATTACCCCCAAGGCCATGCGGATGTTGTGGTGGACAACATTGGGAGACAGACTGTTTTTACCGAAACAAGACATGTAATTATTGTGGCAAAATTGGCCACAAGGGGGCGCACTGTAGAAACAAAAGGAACAACAGAAACGGAGTCAGACAAACTGTATCAAATGAGAAAGTAGATAAGAATCTACGAAAATACGTTGTAGTTAACATTCTAAACAAAACAGTTAAGCTGCAACTAGATTCTGGCTTGGATCTTTCAATCATTAATCTTCATACTTGAAGGAAATTAAAAACAACAACGATGAAAAAAGGAAACAAAACAGCCCGTGCAGTAACAGGTAACAAAATCAAATTTGAAGGTGAGTTAACGCTACCTGTAACACTAAATGGCATCACAAAGAAACTAAAAGTTTTCGTCCATAAAACTCTGAGAATTTATTTGGAACGGATTGGATGGAGCGGTTTAAGTTGTGGGATCAACCAATCAACAATTTTTGCCAAAAGGTGGAAAATACGACAACGGATTCCCAAGACCTGAAAGACGAATTAAAAGAAAAATTTCCCGAAGTTTTCTCGGCGGGGCTAGGAAAATGTAATAAGACAAAAGCCAGATTCGAGCTGATAGAAAACGTTTTCAAATGTAAGACAAATGTCCCATTTGCATCAGAAAAATTAACGAAGAATTAGACCGACTAGAAAATGCCGGTATACTGTCCAAAGGGAGGTTTAGCGAATGGGCGGCCACCGCTCTATACGTAAGAAAAAAATCCAACCAAATTCGCGCCTGTGCGAATTTCTCAAAGGGGCTCAATGCGGCTCTAAAAGATTACCATTACCCTGTCCCCACACCGGAGGAGGTATTTAATAAAGTGAATGCTGGGGAAATATTCTCCAAATTGGACTTAAGCGATGCATACCTTCAAATCCCTGTTTAGGAGAAGTGCGCAAAACTTCTATGTATCAACACCCACAGGGGTTTATAAAAGTTTGCCAAGTTGCACCTGCAATATTTCAGTAGGTCATGGATACCATGCTGGGCGGCCTTGACTTCGCGTGTGCCTACCTGGATGACATTGTAATAGCAAGCAAATCTACCGAGGAACATCGCAAACATATCCACAAGGTTTTTGAGAGAATTCAGGATTTCGGTCTCAAGGTAAAAGAAACGAAATGTGATTTTTATATGAATGAAATAAGGTATCTCGGGCATATCATTGATAAGAAGGGAAGACGGCCTGACCCACGGCGGGCAGAAGCTATCAAAAATATGCCTGCTCCAAAAAATGTCAACGAGCTCCAAAGTTTTCTGGATCTTGTCAACTGTTACCAAGTATTCATAAAAATCTGCACGAGGTACGCGCTCCTCTGAATGAATTGTTAAAAAAAGAGAAAATTTGGAACTGGACAACGGAGTGTCAGTCAGCTTTTGAAAAAATAAAAAATATATTAACATCAGAACTATTTCTTACTCACTTAGATATCATTGTGGCCTGCAATGCTAGTTCGTACGGTATCGGTGCGTGTATCGTACATATTATGCCAGATCGTACACTGAAACCCATAGAAGACGCATCAAGAATGTTGATACCCGCAGAAAAATTGTACAGCCAAATTGAAAAAGAAGACCTCAGTATCATTTTCGCGGTAACAAAATTTCACAGACATCTGTACGGAAGGTATTTCAATCTACAGACCGATCATAAACCATTATTAACGATATTTGGCTCTAAAAAGGGTTTACCGGTTTATACGGCGAATAGACTTTTGAGATGGGGTACCATCCTTCTCAACTATAATTTTAAATTAAATTATTTACCAACTAATAAAATTGGCCATGCAGATGGTCTATCCAGACTAATCGCTAATCAAAATCAACCACTTGAAGACTCAGTTATAGCAGCTCTTCCTTCAGACTGTGAAATAAAATCAATAATAGCGAATATCGTCCGGGATCTACCTGTAACGTTGTCGGAAATCAAAAACGAAGCGCTAGAAGATGACTTTATTTGCGAGATAAAACGTAAAATCTCAACAAAAGATAATAGCGTGTCAGACGTCTACTCACTATGTGACAATGTCTTATTATACAGCGAAAGAGTTGTAATTCCGGAAAAATTACAGAAGCGAATTTTAAAAGACTTCCACGGTGGACACCGAGGTAGAAACGGTATGAAGAGTCTCATGCGGAGCTATGTCTACTGGCCGGCGATGGACAAGGACATAATGGAAATGATTAACACATGCAGAGGATGCGCCTTGGCGGCCAAAGCTCCACCTACCACTTTCAAACCCTGGCCAAAAACGGACCAGCCTTGGTCACGTATACATAGGGACTTTGCTGGGCCGATTGACGATTATTATTACTTAATCGTTGTTGACAGTTACTCCAAGTGGCCAGAGGTTTTAAGATGCAAGAGGCCGACAACGGCTGTAACAATCAGTTTCCTACATGAGCTGTTTGCGAGATTTGGAGTAGTGGACTGCGTGGTCAGCGACAATGTTACAGTTTACTTCAGCAGAATTTAAGAATTTTTGCGACATCTTCCAAGTCAAGCACATAACTACGCCTCAATACCACCCTAGATCAAATGGGCAGGCAGAGAGGTTCGTAGACACGCTGAAAAGAGCATTTAAAAAAGCTCAAGGAATTCCTATCGACATAGAATTACAGTAGTTTCTGCAAGTTTATCGCATTACGCCGAACCCGAATACACCATCAACTGGCTCACCGGCAGAAATCATGTTTGCCAGAAAGGTGAGATCTGTTTTTGACAAATTAATTCCCAAACAGTTAAAAATATGTAAGACCGAAAAAGGACCAAAGAAAAAAGATTTCTTCCAGGTCAGAAAATTTCTTTTAAAAGTTTTCAGAAGAATATGCCGTACTGGGAGGAGGGCACGATCACTAGAAGGATCGGCGAGATGGTGTATATAATACAAGGACCAAGACAAACCCACAAAAGACATAATAATCAAATTAAAAAACGGCATGAAATAGATTCTAAGAGCACACAGGATGAAGTGGAAGAACCCATCGAGATCATTTACGACACATTTGACCTCGAGCCCCCGCAGCATATGCCTGACCAACGAAGGTCGGGGAGAAAGAGGAAATTTACCGAGCCTTTAACAATCAACCCCCAAAAGAAAAGGTATTAAATTTCTGGAAAGTAATAAACCTTTTTACCGAGTAAAAGGCTTGGGAGGTGGTATTGTGGGGACCTACCTACAAATGGACTCTTCCACACCTATATAATATGGCTACCAACTCTGAGTAAAGTCAGTCACCCCGTGACTGGAACGGTTGTATAAACTGTTCTTTGCTGTCGAACTCTCCGTCTCGGCGGGGAGGGACTCGGACGGGGCTTTGCCGCAGGGCAAAGTGCCGTCCGGGGAGGTAGACAGTCCCTGAACCCGTGTATACGGGTTCTAATGGGCATATTTTTGGCCGAGCCTACGGGCTCGGTAAGCCCACTTTAAACCGGCCTTGTGCCACATTCGACCCGTGTGGGGGGGTGCTAAATATCCAGTCACCCCGTGACTGGAACAGTAGGATAAACTGTTCTTTGCTGTCGAACTCTCCGTCTCGGCGGGGAGGGACTCGGACGGGGATTTGCCGCAGGGCAAAGTGCCGTCCGGGGAGGTAGACAGTCCCTGAACCCGTGTATACGGGTTCTAATGGGCATATTTTTGTCCCAGCCTACGGGCTCGGTAAGCCCACATTAAGCCGGCCTTGTGCCACATTCGACCCGCGTGGTGGGGTTGCTAAATATCCAGTCACCTCGTGACTGGAACGGTTGTATAAACTGTTCTTTGCTGTCGAACTCTCCGTCTCGTCGGGGAGGGACTCGGACGGGGCTTTGCCGCAGGGCAAAGTTTCGTCCGGGGAGGTAAACAGTCCCTGAACCCGTGTATACGGGTTGTAATGGGCATATTTTTGGCCGAGCCTACGGGCTCAGTAAGCCCACATTAAACCGGCCTTGTGCCACATTCGACCCGTGTGTGTGTGTGGAGTTTGTTAAATATCCAGTCACCAAGTGAGGGTCACCGAGTAGTAGCCACAGAGTGAGTGAATGAGTGAGTCGGGACACCAGTGAGAGAAAGTACTCTCCAATCCACATTTACTTTTGTACAACGTTTCCGAGAAGATACTATTTAACCTATATGCGAGCCCGTGTTATCTTTCTATGGTTCTACACCATAACAGAAGCAAAACCCAATCCTAAACAGGCAATAAAGTCTTAACCTTCACACCTGTGTTTCAAACCCAGAGAAAGAGTGTAAACTGGGCGATATAAGCCTAGGCAAGATTAACTGTATTAAGGTTCGCCAAAAAGTATCTTTTTTCTATCATTTTCTGCAATTCAGTAAATTAATATGTACAAAAATAACTTGTTAAATTAAGCGTGCTGGTAAGAAAGTTTGTCTAATCTTTAAATCACAGTAATTAATATATAGATGTGTCATAAGATTTGGATTTTGACTCAGTCATATATACACATACGGTATGTTAATATTGGCTGTTAAGTTAGTAATTGATAATTACTTTCTTTTATACAAAAGAACACGTGTTATTATGAAGGCGTTGCTTGTAAATTTTCCATTTACTTATCTCTACTTTTCTTCGGGCTGAGATAGATAGATAGATAGATAATGAGATAGATAGATAGATAGATAGATAGATAATGAAGGGGGCTTAGACAGATAGATAGATAGATAGATAGATAGATAGATAGATAGATAGATAGATAGAAAAGAGAATGAACGAGCTGAGATAGATAGATAGAATTGATAGATAGATAGATAGATAGATAGATAGATAGATAATGAGCGGGCTGAGATAGATAGATAGATAGATAATGAACAGACTAAGGAAGGAAAGGAAACACACATATATACACACAGGCACATGGAAACACACACACACATCTATATTATATATATATATATATATATATATATATATATATATATATATATATATATATATATATAATATTAGTGGTAAATATACACATATATATGCAATCATATATCTAAAATATATATACATACATACATACACATATAAAAAATAATTCCAAGAGGATAGAATCCAGGTAGAACTCAATGTCCAGGACAGAGTAATGATATAATAAAAAGGCTTAAACACTAATATTCCATGGTCATAATTTATTACATTGGAATCGTAAATACTTATTTAGAATTCCAATGGAATAAATTTTGACCATAGAATATTAGTGTTTAACCCTTTTTATTATATATATATATATATATATATATATATATATATATATATATATATATATATATATATATATATATTTATATACATACACATTTCACACACACACAAGCACACACACACACAAACATGTATATATATATAGGTAGTAATCCATTGGTATGAACCAGGCGAGTCCTATTAACACAACATGATTTGAAATCTGTCTATATTTCAGAGATGATGTATTATGTACATTATTTACATTATTCAGACTATATGCTATATGCACATATGCTAGGCCACAAAATCTCCTGAGCCGACCAAGCATAGAAATGAATACAATATAGGAACCAGTAATAAGGAGTGCCAGAGAAAAGCGATAATAACAACAAAAATTGCAATATGAGCACTGGTAAAAAGTGTTTGCTGAAGACATTAGGTTTATAATACCCAGAAATTCATACACAGATGTTCTCTGCGACACATGGCACAGTGGATAAAGGCGTTTGTTAGGTCCAGTGACAGGACCCAAATAGTGTGAGTACCGGTGAAGGCAGTAGAGAAGTTTCAGAGGGAAATTAACAGGAGATAACTGATAACTGACAAATATTAAACATGGCATGTGGAACTAGAACTAGTATATCCCAGTGAGCGAAATAAAGGGTTCAGTTCGACATTCCAACGACGGCCGAAACGTTGTACAAGGTAACCAAAAAAAGTTCTGTCCGTTTTTAAAGGAAAAAAAGAAAACGCTTCACAGTATGTGTAACTTATATTTAGTCTTCGAAGTAATCGCCATCGGCATCCAGCACCTTCTGCCAACGTGTCTCCGGCTGTTCAATGCCCTTGCGGTAGAACTCGGGGGGTTTTGACGCAAAGAAATCCGTGAGGGCTTTGCGCAAGTCTGCTTATTTGGTGAAGGATTTCCCACGAAGATGATTATCCAGGGAGTGGAAGAGGTGGTAATCGGATGGCGCATGGTCAGGTGAATAAGGTGGATGTCACAAAGTCTCCCACCCAAGTTGCTGTATGGTATCCCTGATCACTCGCGCGACATGCGGCCTGGCGTTGTCATGGAGGAAAAGCACACCTTTGCGATTCACCAGTGCTGGCTCTTTCTGGCGCAATGTCTGTTGCACACGTTTCAATTGCTGCGAGTATAGGTCTCCAGTGACCGTTTGGCCCGTTGGTAGCAAATCATAATGATCATAATATATATATATATATATATATATATATATATATATTATGCACAGTACTTATTGGAAAGCGCTCAGTATCATTGATAGAGCTAACATAGTTATATTGATGTGAGTTTGTGACTATGTTTCACGCCCTTGCGATCGTCAGGCAAACGACATTTTTAGTTCAGATAAAGATAAAACCATTTGCATTTGATTTGATAAAATCCATCTGGGGATGAAACACGTCGGTAAAGAAAAGTCTTCTTTTTATTATATATATATATATATATATATATATATATATATATATATATATATATATATATATATTTAAGTTACGAAAGATTTTGTAATCCGTATAGGTAGTCCCAAGGAGGATGAAATCCTGAGAGCTCAATGTAAATTCAGAGCTAATAATTTAAAGAAAAACAGACTACTTTAAGGCTCCATGTAATAATTTATTTCACCATAGCCCTTTTAAAGGACGCTGGATCATCAGACTACACTTCCAAAAGGTGAAAAGAAAAATGAAATGAACATTTACACATTTGCCAGGTAGTATTAAGTTTATGCAATTTAATTTAATTTACCCTCTCTGTTAAATTACATAAACATAATACTAACCGTCAAAAGTAAAATGTTCATTTCATTTTCTTGAAATGAACATTTACACTTTTGACGGGTAGTATTATGTTTTATCTTTGTCCAGTCGAGGGAAAGTACAGAACATCTAATGTTATTTAACAAGCTACCATTTACCGCAAAGAAAATAAATTAAACCACCATATTTATATTGGGATTTACGCGGGGGAGTGGAAACAAAGATTTTTTTTAACCATAGACACTCTTTTTTCCAACCCCAGATTAAAGCACCAAACCGCTCTCTCCGAAAATTTCGGGAATTGAGGGCGAAAGAGCTGAATATTCAGATTCATTAGAAATTCATAGGTTTCGCTCAAACTCCTAGTAATTTTAAGTAACTTGTGTCTAGAAGAGAAAAATAGAATTATTTAATTTGACAAAGTATATTGCTAAATCAAAGGAATGAATAGGTTTCCAAATGTCGTCATAGAAGTAGATTCAAACTGATATAGAATATTTTCGACCTCGCACTATCTGTTATCACGTAACATCTATAATGTTATTTCTACTCTTTTCAAATAACCTTCATCCTATATAGGTGCTTTTATTTTTCGTATTATTTTTCATATTATTATTATTATTATTTATTTCTCTGTTGTGATTATTATTATTATTATTATCTCTATCATTATTATTACACCTTTTTACCTTTTATACTATATGTATTTGTTTATTTCTAAGAAAATTTTTAATATATATTTAAAAAAAAATGTTATATCTAATTTCTATTATTTATTTTAATATTTTATTTTTATAGGTTAATATATTTTGTATATGATATTTAATACTCATATTTATCATGTGGAATATACTAATTCTTAGTCGAATTGTTTGCCGTTTACATTAACAGGTTAGCATTGATGTTCCTCAAGTATTTATATTAGCTTATTCAGGTAGAATAATTTGAAGCGCAAATTATATCACTTTTTCACCACATTAAAATTGTATTTTTTTTTCAGACCACCCGCTGGCAAGAGATTATGATGGGATAAGAGAAGCCAATTGGCAGAAATTCTAAACGAAATTGCAAGAAGCACGAATTGACAAATAATGAACGTAGTGCTGTGTTGCAAGCACTGCTGGAAAGATCCACAGATCGTGTCCTGAAGCGTGGTGCAATAAAACAGGTTGCAGATGAATTAAACGTAGCTGCAGAACGTCTGGGTTTGCAAATTGAATTAGTTTGCCAGCCTCCAAATAGTCCTGATCTCAATGTCCTTGATCTGGGTTATTTTAATGCAATTCAATCAATTCAGCACCAGCAATATCCAAATAATGTTGACCAGCTCATTGAAGTAGTGGAAAAAAGCTTCAAGAAACTTCAGAAGTCGAAGCTTAACAATACTTTTCTAAGTTTGCAGTTAGCAATGGAACAAGTTATTTTAGTTGACGGCGATAACAGCTATAAACCCCGGCACATGTCTAAAGAGAAGCTTGAAAGAGAAGGAAAACTTGAAGTATCCATTTCTATTTCTGACGAGTTGCAAAAAAAAACTGCTTTTGTTAAAGTAAACCTTCCCCAGTTATTTTTGTTATTAATTTAACTGTTTATGTATATCAGTTTCGATATATTTCACACTTATTTATATGACAATTCACTAATATTACTCATGAGTATGGGAATAAATGATATTTTTTGATCTTTTTGGTGTTTATTTTATCTACTGGAACAATTATTTTGGAACAATATGAACATTTTTTTGTACAACTGTTTCGGAACGGAGGGATTCTATGTTTTATTTTAGTTTAATATTTAATATTCATATTTATCATTAAATCACTTTTTAATAGTTAGCAATTTTTTACCAAATTATTAGGTCATCCCATAAGTTCTGTCCGAATTTTAACTTTTTGTTAAAATGAACGAAAGTTAAAGAGTATTTTATAATGTCTAATGGAGCTGAATATTATTTTTATGTTTAGATGCATTTAAACCGATCAAATTTTATTTCAGAGAACAAAAAAATTAAATTTTGTTTGATTAAAACCCTGCTAACATGGAAGTACCCAAGAATCATTTGAGGCACATAATGCTTTATGAGTTCAAGAAAGGAAACTCAGCAGCCGAAGCGGCTAGAAACATTCACTCAGTTTATGGAGAGGAATGTGTGAATGAAAGAACTTGCAGAAGATGGTTTGCAAAATTCAGAGGTGGAGATTTCACCCTTGAAGATGAAGATCGAACCGGACGTCCAGTTGAGTTTGATGAAAAGCTTCTTGAAGCAGCCCTTGAAGAAAATCCTGCTTTATCAGTTGAGGAATTGGCAGTGGTTCTCAGTTCAAACCATACAACTGTTCATCGTCATCTTCAACAACTTGGAAAAGTTCCTAAACTTGGAAAATGGGTGCCTCATGAATTGTCTGAAAACAACCTCAAATCCCGAGTTGACATCTGCTCTTCTCTCCATTGTCGCCAACTTGTTTCACCTTTTTTTGGATAGACATGTGACTGGCGACGAAAAATGGATCTTTTATCGAAATGTTAAGCGTCGTAGACAGTGGCTTCGTAAAGGGGAAGGACCCCAGCCACAGCAGAGAAGGGAACTTCATGGGCAAAAGTTTCTTTTTTCAATCTGGTGGGATTGCCAAGGAATAATCCACTTTGAATTCTTACCACCTAATCCAACAATTAATGCACAAATATACTGTCAGCAATTATAGCGTTTGAACCAAGCTTTGAGGAAAAAAAAACCTGCTCTAGTGAATCGAAGACGGGTGATGTTTCATCAGGACAATGCGCGACCACACACAGCAAGAATCACGTCACAAAATATCGAAGAACTAGGTTGGGAGAAAATTCCTCATCCACCTTATTCTCCCGACCTTGCTCCTTCAGACTACCATTTGTTTCGTAGCTTACAGAATCATTTGGAAGAAACAGCTTTTGTAACACAGGAAGAGGTTAAAACTGACATTTGTGAGTTCTTCGAATCAAAGCCAAAAGAATTTTACATTAATGGAATTAGTAAGCTTGTTAATAGTCATAGATAATCAGGGAAAATACATTGTTGATTGAATCTGTAATTAAATGTAATATTTGGTCACTTGTTTCAAAATTCAAAATTCGGACAGAACTTATGGGATGACCTGATACTTTATTTAAGTTTGATTTGTTTATTTATTCTTATTAACGTACCAATATTACCTATTAATTTATATTTTATACTAATATGACTTTTTAAATTTACTAAATACGTTTCCCGAATATTTTATTAAATTTTTTTAAAATTATCTTATTATATAATATTTTTTATTTTAGATTTTCATTTTTTTTTACCCTTCGTGAAACTTATTTTAAAAACAATCGTAAAAACCTTCTCTAAATTTTAAAGACTGAATTTCCTTAAGTAATTTTCCCTATTGAAACAAGATATTAATATTTCAAAATTTCGGTTGAGGTTATTTTAACTGGTGTCAGATTTCCAACTGTACCTAGTGTTTTCTAGAGGAGTTCATGCATCTTTATTTTCCTTCCTTTTCTTTATTTTCCCCCTCTCTGTCTTCTTTTATCTCTCTTTTCTTCCAGTTTTTCCTCTTTCCTCTCTTTTAAATATTTTCTCTTTCTTTCTCTTTTTTTCTCCCTCTCTCTCTTCTCTTTTTTCTATCTTTTTTCTCTTTTTTTCTCTTTCCTCCTTTTAAATGTCTTCTCTTACTTTGTCGTCTCTACTTACGTCTTCCTTCCAGTTTCTTTTGTTTAAAAATTTTTAAGCTCCCTTTTTGTTTTATCTTCAAAGTCTTTGGTGTTGATAAACCTCGGAAGATTAATTTCTTACGGGGAGAAAGGGCCATACATAGGGGGTATTGAATTTCATTTAGATTTTATTTACTTATATATGCTCTGTAATAAATACATTGAGCTCTCCTTGTGAATCAACTTTAATATTTCATATTACTCGGATTCTCTTGGATTACTTACCAATGGATTTTTACATATATATATATATATTTTAGAATTGGACATAGTCCGACAATTTATTTAAAGACATTTATATTATGTTTAACGTTCTTTTTATAGATACAAGTATTTAAGCAAATGCTCTGTTTTATAATAAACAGTATTAAATAACATTTACCGGCCTGAATGTCCGAGAAATTTTCATAGAAAATTTTCGCTCTCCGACAGGAATCGAACCTGTATCCTATACGGAACCATCATTTCGCGTGATGTGCCTTAACCTTTAAATAAATTGTCGGACTATGTCCAATTCTAAAATATATGACGTCATTTGTTTACATTTGATACGCTAGAGCAGATATGAATAGATGAGATTCATGGAAGATTTAAGTTTAAAGATAGTAAAATCGACCTTGCTAACCAGACGCTCATCTGTGACCGAAAGGTTAAGGCACATCACGCGAAATGATGGTTCCGTATAGGATACAGGTTCGATTCCTGTCGGAGAGCGAAAATTTTCTATGAAAATTTCTCGGACATTCAGGCCGGTAAATGTTATTTAATACTGTTTATTATAAAACAGCATTTGCTTAAATACTTGTATCTATAAAAAGAACGTTAAACATAATATAAATGTCTTTAAATATATATATATATATATGTATATATATATATGATGGACTCTCCCGTCGGTTTCAACGTATGAGGTTCCGACAACTGTGCTTATTCAACCTTGTGTGTAAGTCGCAAGTGACATTTCAGTTCTGCTAGTGATTTGCAAAGAAGTCTACAGATTATGCAAGAGTGTGGATTGTTGGAGTGTGTGGCTGGTACAGCAGCAGATATTTTAGTCCTTTCCCTAGTGTGACGAAGCTTGGTGATGTTTGATGCTGCATTGTTCTTGATGCCATTGTAGCAAGTAGTCCTCCACTCATTGCGATCAGTTGCTATGTCCTCAAACGTAGCATGGTCCATATTCGCAGCTGAGAGGTTACTTTTCATTTTGTCCCTGTATCTAAGCAATGGTCGGCCCACGCTTCGATGACCACTGTCAAGTTGACTATACATGAGCATTTTTGGTATTCTGTTGTCTTGCATACGTAGCACATGACCAGCCCAGCGTCATTGTGACTTCATGAGAAAGGAATCAATACCATCAATATTACACATGGTGAAAAGGTCAGCATTGGCCATCCTTTGGCTTGGGTTTATTCCACAAATTTCTCGAAGACAGCCCTTGTGAAATACATCCAACTACTGAATTTGTCTTCTGTACAGTGTCCAGGACTCTGAACCATACAATAGTGTTGTAAGGACTACAGCTCTGTAGACTTGTATCTTGGTCTCAAGCCTAATGCCCCGGGGTTTCCAGAGTCGGTGACGAAGTTTCCCAAAGGCACTAGAGGCTTTTGCTATTCTATTGACTATCTCATCATCCAGTGTTCCACTTGAGTTAACTTTGCTACCAAGATATTTAAAGTTCTTTACATACTTCAGATTATGTCCGTCAACTTGAATTGGTATTTCGGGAAAAACGTGAACGGGTGGGTTTTGCTTGACGCCTCTTATTTGCTTTGGTGCGGGGCTGGCTGGTGAACAACTTCAGTTTTTGTAATGCTAATTGTTAAGCCGAATGCTTTGCAAGCAGCAGAGAATCTGTCCATCAGGCGCTGAGCTTCATCAAAAGAAGTAGCCACAAGCGCAGCATCATCAGCAAACAGTAAGTCACGAATTATTCGAGTTTTGGCCTTAAACCTCCGAAGGTTGAAAAGGCCACCACTTGTCCTAAATTGAAGTTATATATATATATATATATATATATATATATATATATATATATATATATATATATATATATATATATATATTGTTAAGGTAATTTACCCACGCACGCATGGACTCTCCCAGTTATAAATAGGAGCAGGTTTTGGAGGGTGAAGTTTCCAGCAGTCAGCTCTGAGAGTCGGACCTAAACTTCTTGCTGTAACACTCTCGTTTGTATTACTGTTTCTTTTAATATATTTGTTTAACTCAATTCCTCAATTGCGTATTTATTTCCTAACACGGCCACAACATATATATATATATATATATATATATATATATATATATATATATATATATATATATATATACGAGGGTCATTCAATAAATAAGGTGAATTTTTCAGTATAAGGATTTCTAATACAGATAGAAGCTTACTTTTTCTTTTTTTTTTCAACGTAGTCTCCCAGCACTGTCACACATTTTTCCCATCTGTGCACAAGCTTCCGTATCCCCTCAGCGTAAAAATCGTTGGACTGATGTCTCAGCCAGTCGCTCACAACACTTTTGACTTCATCGTCACTTTTAAACTTCGTGCCTCTCCTGAACGCTTTCAAGGGACCAAACAGGTGAAAGTCTGAAGGTCTGGGCTGTAAGGGGGATGAGGGAACAGTTCCCAGCCCAGTTCGTTGATGGTCTGCACCGTTTGGGCTGCTGTGTGAGGCCTTGCGTTGTCATGATGCAAGATGACTCCTTCTGACTGATGACCCCCGCGTTTGTCCCAACAGATAAGCTCAAAGTCCTTGCAGTGTCATCCACTGTCACCCTTCTGTCAGACTGAATGAGGTCATTGACTGATTCGATCACCTCAGGAGACCTCATTTCTGTAGGCCTCCCAAGCCTGTCGTCATCCTCAACACTGCTCCGTCCTTCTTTAAACAATTTAGCCCACTTGTAGACATTTTTTGGCCGAAACATGTGGCACCATACACAGTTGATATTCTCCAATGAATTTCAACTGGTTTGCACCCTTCAGCAACCAAAGATTTGATAACTGACCGCTGTTCAATCCTGGAGCATGCTTCTTGGTCGGCCATCTTTGTTAATCGCCAAAACTCTCAAAGTTTATTTTAATCTGCAAAAGAAATTAAATCCATGTGAAAAAGAAGTAAAACAAAAAAAATAAAAAATAAAAAAGAGTAAGCTTCTATCTGTATTAGAAGTCCTTATACCGAAAAATTTACCTTATTTATTGAATGACCCTCGTATATATATATATATATATATATATATATATATATATATATATATATATATATATTAGGACATTATATAGATACAAATATTTAAGTAAATGGTCTGTTTATAATAAACAGTATTAACAACATTTAACGACCTGAATGTCCGAGAAATTGTCATAGAAAATATGCGTCACATATTCAAAATTTCATCGCAGAGGAGCGTTCGGTATTTTACTGTTTTCTATGATTTTTCTTACGTACATTAATATCTGATCGATGCGTATCCAAATGTAAACAAATGACGTCACACATTATGAAATCGGTACCAGCACTGCAGGCTATATAACAGTTTTGTATAGGATACAGTTTCGATTGCTGTCGGAGGACGAATATTTTCTATGACAATTTCTCGGACATTCAGGCCGGTAAATGTTGTTAATACTGTTTATTATAAACAGACCATTTACTTAAATATTTGTATCTATAAAAACAACGTATAAACATAAAAATGTCTTAAAATAATTGTCGGACTTTGTCCGTTTCATAATATATATATATATATATATATATATATATATATATATATATATATTATCTCCAACGAACTAAATAATATCTATGTTGGTCACACCACAAACTCGCTTTCACGACACTTGACACTACATTTGAATGATAACTCTAACATTTTTAGACATTTAAAACAACATGCCTGGGCGCATACACAATTCCGGAAAATTCCTCGTCGAAAACACAACTATAATTAAACATGAAAACAATAAACAAAAATTAAAAATTCTTGAAGCTATATACATAAAACAGTTGAAACCTAACCTGAACAAAATAAACTATGTAATCTCCACAAATATTCTTAAATGCCTATAATTGGTAATAGAAGCCATTGGTTCATACCAACGGCTTTCCATACTCAATACTCATCGAATTCACTCTCACGTGGTCATGTTTGACGTCATGAGCTGTGGTGCTGTTATATGCACGTGTTTATGGTTGCTTGGAAATCATCCATGTAAACAAAAACAGACTATCATCAATTTCTTATTCGTGTATTGCTTAATATATTGTGTAATTGTCATCTTTGATAATGGCTTATGCAAGCCGAAAGCTTAGATTGGATTAAAAATATGTATCAATATAATGATTTTCTTTCTTCGTTTAATGATAATGTTATTAAGCTTATCAGATGATATGAAAAGAATTTACATAAAATAAATAGACAACACTTGTCTATATTATTTAATGACATATGTATGAATAAAAAAATGCTGCCTAAATACACACACAATATATATATATATATATATATATATATATATATATATATATATATATATATATATGCACATTTCATTAAAAACGACTGACAAGGTGCTTTTATTTAGATTTTTATATAATTTCTCGTGTGATCTAATAAAGTTTTTCTTTTCAGATGATAAATTATATAAAAACTGTCCGAATGTTCTTTTTATCCGAGCGCTTTTGGCTATACATTTAGCTATTTTCCAGGATTATATTTCAACTGTTAGAAATAGAAATAGTTTGTTATTATTAAGTGTTTGTTTGTTTGTTTTTATTAGTAAGGCTTCCATTATTTTTAGCCTTTTTTTGCAAGTGGATGATGCTATTATATTAGTGTTGTCGACAAGTATGTTCCGAATAGTGTCCGGTAGGTCTCCATGAATATTTAAATGAGATCTAATTGAGCTATTGTCAGAAAGGTGTAGAGTTAGTCTGCGTGTTAAACAATTTGTAGTGTGGCCTATATAATTATTTACGAAAGTTGATTCTTGAGGAATACAATTCCTTAATGGGCATTTGAATTCGTAAATAATATTTGCTCTATTTAACTTTGTTCTAGGAGGTGAATTATTATTTTTAACTATAAGGTTAGAAGTTTTACATTTTTTATAATAAATAATTAATCTAATTTTTTTGCTATTGTCAACTGGTGTTATGCATTTTTTTATAATGTTATTAATTCTGCATTGATCCTGTTTATAATTATATATATATATATATATATATATATATATATATATATATATATATATATATATATATATGTATGTATGTATGTATGTATGCACATGCAAGACTAACAATAGTAAGGCCCTCCCGAAATATGTTATCATTTTCTACCATTCAGTAAACTAGTATATACACAAAAGGTGTTTATTTAGAGATTCTGTTAAGATAATATGCTAATTCTTGGAATTACAGCAATTAAATATATAGATGTGTCATAAGCTGTTGAGTTCCACTCCATAATATATGGACATATGGTTTATTAATATTGGCTATGAAATTTAATTAATAATTACCTCTCTTCATAGAAAAGAACATATGTTATAATGAATATCAATTAAGTTATGTCTTGTAATTAAGCGGTAAATATCTAACAAAAAAAAAAGAAAAAGAAAAAGAAATATGTATCGAAAATATGTCTATAAGGATTCCCAACTTCAAACTTTTTGGGTCAAATTTTCCGAATATTCTGATCGCTTCCAATAAATGGAATTGTGATCTAGATTCTAAGTCGTCTTGAGTAGAAGGATTTGGTACGTTTCAGCGTAACCTATTCGGCGTCTCTGATTCGGCGTTAGAAAAGTAAATGGATGATTCGGCACAGCCGTTTAAGTGTCAGACTGTTTCGACGTCGTAGTCTTTGACCGGAGACAAACTCCTCAAAAGGATAAAAAACATTGAAAACACACAATTTTCAATATGACTATTTATTCATTTTGGGAATTAAGGACCATATTAAAAGACTAACGAAATAATGTAAATTAAAAACTTAAATTATAAATACTGTAAAGAAATTAAAAAAACTTAGTAAAGCTATTTCATCTTAGAAATTGCTTCATCGTTTTAATTATGAGGAACACCCTTATAGGTTGAGGTTATTTTGATCGGTGTCAGATTTCCAACGGTGCTTAGCGTTGTCTAGACGAGTTCATGCATCTCTTAATTATTTTACTCCCAGCCTTTCTCTCTTTCTTTCTCTTTTTTCTCTCTCTCTTCCCTTTTTTCTCTTTTTTTTCTCTTTCCTCCTTTTAAATGTCTTCTCTTACTTTGTCGTCTCTCCTTACGTCTTCCTTCCAGTTTCTTTTGTTTAAAAATTTTTAAGCTCCCTTTTTGTTTTATCTTCAAAGTCTTTGGTGTTGATAAACCTCGGAAGATTATTTTTTTTAAGGGGCGAAATGGCCATACATAGGGGGTATTGAATTTCATATATATGTAATTTACTTATATATGCTCTGTAATAAATACATTGAGCTCATATTTCATATTACTCGGATTCTCTTGGATTACTTACCAATGGATTTTTACACACACACACACACACACACACACACACACACACATATATATATATATATATATATATATATATATATATATATATATATATATATATATATTGTTAAGGTAATTGACCCACGCACGAATGAACTCTCCCGGCTATAAATAGGAGCAGGTACTGCCTTTTGGAGAGGGAAGTTTCCAGCAGTCAGCTCTGACAGTCGGACTGAACATTCTTGCTGTAACACTCTCATTGTGGATCAGCTTTAATATTTCATACTACTCGGATTCTCTTAGATTACTTACCAATGGATTTTTACATATATATATATATATATATATATATATATATATATATATATATATATATGAAGAAATATGGTCTTAAGATGTGCTATATTTATGGGATAAAGTGCTCAATATCACAGATAGAGCGTGTGTAAATATAAAAGTGAACATAGAAGTCAACACTTAGAGGCGACAGTCTGTTTCATGCTAGATGCAATCATCAAGCCTGACGTTTGCACTTTAAGGTTCCATGTAATAAATTATTTCACCACAGCCCTTTTAAAGGTCCGCAGATCATCAGACTTTACTACCAAAGGTTGAAACGAAAAATGAAAAGAAATTTACACATTTTTGACGGGCAGTACTAAGCATATGTAAATTAACGAAGTGAGGAAGTGACGGGGGAGAGAGACATGATTGAGTTAGATGTAAAATTTCTATTCTTTCAAATTTAATATTGTTTGAGGAAATTCAGACATTGACACATTAAATCGGTTAACTTAACGAAAGTTATATATTGATATGGAAGGGGGAGAGGAGAAAAAAGACATAAAGGGAAAAAGAGAGAAAGAAGTCATGAGAGAAAGTGTCACTAACTTTCTTTGGAATGAAAGGCCCGAAATAGACGCTGTTGTTTTGCTTTACTTTGAGTGTTCATAAATATTATAATGTTTGATATAAACAGTCTATAAGGAATTTAATTTGATGTTTGTTAGCGATTTAAGTTTTTTTTTAAAACTTTATTACAAATATTTTGGGGATTTAATATGAAATAGACAATTAGAAAAATATTCATAGAATTTACATTAAAATACTAAAATTTTATTTTAAAATATAAGTTTACTTCTAGTTGTAATTGATTATTAAGGTGACATCTCTATCAGTTTGAATTTTATTCATGAATTTAATTCGTGACTATTTTTAGATTGGTAATTTCTCTTACTTAAAGTTTAGTTTTTAAGTTAATATGGAGTGATATTCGAAGGTAATATTAGAGATCTTGCTCTACCATATATTGTAAACACATCCATGCATGTTTCACATATACATACGTTCTTTTACATGTGCAGTCACTCATACAGGTACACATGTACCGATATACATAGGTAATTTCATGTATTAAAACCTACATATATGTTTTTAAATGTTTACGCATACTCACACATATATAGATATGTGTGTGTGTGTACTTAGCATTCCCTAAAAAAAATGATTTTAAATAATATTAGGTGATGGCTTTAGTATTCAATTATCAAAAAATCTAAATATTTTATCATCAATAATGATTATTAAAGGGTAATACATTTAAATTCAAAATTAAATTATCAATTTAAAAAATTTTCCTCCATATTGTAAAGAATTTTAAACTCACAATTCCAATTGGAGAATATTAAGGGAGAAAATGGGGTAAAACATTAATAACAGACCTGTAAGTCCTTTTTTTAAAAAAATTCTACATATCCATATATATACACACACACACATATACACACATCCGTACACATGCACACACATATATATAGACATATATATCCATATATATACACACCCATACCTATATACACATACACACATATATATATGTATACACTCATACATACACACATACGCATGTAGATATACACACGTACATACATACACACGTATCCACATATATATATATATATACATATACACATACATACGCATATATATATATATATATATATATATATATACACACACACGCATATATACACATATATACACATACCTACATATACACACATATATATATATATATACATATATACACATGCACATACATATACATACACATATCTACACATATATACGTTAATGTGCCACGTTAATTTACATATGCTTAGTACTGCCCGTCAAAAATGTGTAAATTTATTTCATTTTTCGTTTCAACCTTTGGAAGTAAAGTCTGATGATCCGCGGTCCTTTAAAAGGGCTGTGGTGAAATAAATAATTTCATGGAATCATAAAGTGGTCTGTTTTTATGTTATATATATATATATATATATATATATATATATATATATATATATATATATATATATATATATATATATCCAAGTATAGGATTGGTGTATAGGGAATAGATTCCAATAACCAACAAATACTATTCTTAAAAGAGTGCTCAATACAGAGGCGAGCAAATATAATCATTTATTCGAAAATTATAACATAAATATGTTATAAAATTACTACAAAAACACCCATCTTTCTTCAATATTTCTGGTGTCTTATCAAGTCATGGTGATCACTTGATAAGACACCAGATGTTATATATATATATATATATATATATATATATATATATATATGTAGAAATATAGTCTTAACATGTGCTATATTTATGGGATAAAGTGCTCAATATCAGAGATAGAGGGTGTGTAAATATAAAAGTGAACATAGAACAGACCATCTTGCCTCCATTTTCCTTTTTGCCAGTGTTTCCTTCAGTATCTTTCTGTCACTATGAGTTTCTTATGTATATATTTGTATGTCGACTTTGGTACGAGGGTCATTCATTAAATAAGTTGAATTTTTCGGTATAAGAACTTCTAATACAGATAGAAGCTTACTCTTTTCTTTTCTTTTTTTTTTACTTCTTTTTCACATGGATTTAATTTCTTTTGCAAATTAAAAAAAAAATTCAGAGTTTTGGCGATTAACAAAGATGGGCGACCAAGAAGCATGCTCCAGGTTTGAACAGCGGCCAGTTATCAAGTTTTTGGTTGCTGAAGGGTGCAAACCAGTTGAAATTCATAGGAGAATGTTAACTGTGTATGGTGCCACATGTTTCAGCCAAAAGATCTCTACAAGTGGGCTAAATTGTTTAAAGAAGGATGGAGCAGTGTTGAGGATGAAGACTGGCTTGGGAGGCCTACAGAAGTGATGTCTCCTGAGGTGATCGAATCAGTCAATGACCTCATTCAGTCTGACAGAAGGGTGACAGTGGATGACATTGCAAGGACTTTGAGCTTATCTGTTGGGACAAACGCAGGGTTCATCAGTCAGAAGGTGTCATCTTGCATCATGACAACGCAAGGCCTTACACAGCAGCCCAAACGGTGCAGACCATCATGGGCTGGGAACTGCTCCCTCATCCCCCTTACAGCCCAGACCTTGCCTCTTCAGACTTTTACCTGTTTTGTCCCTTGAAAGCTTTCACGAGAGGCACGAAGTTTAAAAGTGATGATGAAGTCAAAAGTGTTGTGAGACATCAGTCCAAAGATTTTTACGCTAAGGGAATACGGAAGCTTTTGCGTGACAGTGCTGGGAGACTACGTTGAAAAAAAAGTAATGTTCTGTCTGTATTAGAAGTCCTTATACCGAAAAATTCACCTTATTTATTGAATGGCCCTTGTATTATGCTTGTCAAATTATATCATAGACTAGCGGTAGGTAAAATGAAAATATAGACTCTAATGCTAATGCTGTTCTTAATGCTATACCCGAATTTACTATGTTTAAAAATTCTCCTTTTTATCGGTCACATTGATCATATACTTCTGAAATACTAATAATGTTTAATATGAATAGAGTAGTAAATTCTGTATGTTGGTCTTCAGTCGGAGATTCGTCTCCAGCTGAGCTGGTTGAACTGTCTGCCTTCGGACAGAGAGGATCCCAGACGAGGCTATGCCGAAGGGCAGAGTCTCGTCTGGGGTGGTAGACAGCTACCCACCCCGTTTTTTACGGAGTCTACGGGCTCGGATACCCCACGTTAAATTCGGCCTTGTACCACATCTGACCGAGTGGGGCGGTTGGCAAATATCCTTCAGTTGTAGATTCGTCCCCAGCAGTGATAGTCAAACTCTCTGCCACCGGGCAGAGAGGATTCCCAGACTAGGCTATGTCGAATGGCAGTCTCGTCTCGGGAAAAAACTAGCCGACCCCGTTTTACACGGGGTCTACGGGGAATTTTTGAGCCAGCCTAAGGGCTCGGATACCCCACATTTAATAAGTTCTCAAGATCTTATTAAAGAAAAATATCAGGATTCGAACCTGCGTCACCCTGGACAGAATCGCCGTTAGATCTGACGTACTTTAACCGACTTGGCCACGAAGAACCTTTACTGATCAGTCATGGTTGAATAGTGCCTTCTCAATTTTTTTCATATCTTCTCAGTTTCGCATCCAAACGTAAACAAAGCAATTCTCTAAAGATGTACTGGATTTTTATTTATTTATTTATTAATCCGACAGATTTTATCACTATAAACATTATTTTTCATTGATTCTCGTATTTGAGTAGACGCTCTGTCGGAAAAAAGATTTTTACAATTAATATTTTCCCGGTCGTTTTGTTTGCTAATTACTTTCACTTGCAGTTCATTTACAATTAGTCACTTTTTATTTGGCTTAATTTAAACACGTCGGCGAGACACGGAAGCCAAAAATAAATGTCACCCATTAACGTTACGTCTATTTAATATGAAATGACAAGAAATAAAATACTTTCGCTTGAAATAATCGACGATGATAGCTTTTCTATTAAACGGTATTTCGTGGGCCGATGACGCATTCTTTTCGTACAATTATGAAACATATCGCTTTCTTAAATATGTAATGTAAGCAAAAGTTAAAAGGAATGAAATCAACAATAGCAGCTAATTTACTCTCGTTAAGACCGGGTGTAAAAAAGCTATTTAAAGCGTGCAACATGATGATCGTGGCTGCACTCAGCTGGCAAACAAAAGCTACGTCATGAGCAGAATATATTAGAAACTCTTCGGCCTCGTGTACTGACATTCATCACTGTCAGTGACCGAGAATAAGCGAATGAAGCTCATGTGGCCATACGGCTAGATTAACTGACAAGCGCTTGGAGATTAATCGCCCTGCTATTCCATTTTTGCCCAAGAGAAGCCGTGAATGGTTCCTGACAGACATGACGAATAATTCAAAATACGCTTTTAAGTAGGCGCCCGAGGGGGTAGTCAGAACCTAGAGATAAGGACATCGAGAAGATCAAGACCTGGCAGGGCAAAATTCGAAGCATAAGCGATGTAGAAGGATTATTGAAGACAGTCCCGAGTTCGCCAACCACAAGAGGAACAACGAGTTTTGTATACTTCATCGATTTGCCGTTGCAGGTATTGATACCTCTTTATTTTCGCCTGCTCCGCCATTATTATTATTATTATTATTATTATTATTATTATTATTATTATTAATAATAATAATTTATTTCCTTTGATTTCTGGTGTGTGCTCATTTCTTTCCGGGTCCTGCCCAGGGACCTACGGTCAGACAAGGCGTCATGACGTTTTCCACTGAAAAAAAAAATTACATAGACAAAGCCCTTCCTAAGGTGTGGGCTGTACTTGTCAGAACAATTTTTTGTATTTCTTTAAGGTATGGGCTTCCAGGAATCCCTTCATTTAGTCTACTGGAATCTTTTCCAACCAATCCGAGGGCTTCAACTACAACAGCGATTGTTGATGTTCCTATGTGCCACATTTTTGAGATTTCGATTTCAAGGTCCTTGTATTTTGACAGCTTTTTGATGATCTTCAAAGATACATTGCAGTCTGCAGGGACTGCCATATCAATAAGGAGGCAAAATCGGTGATCCCAACCAGAGAAATAAGGTCAGAAGTGTCAATGTGCTCTTCGTAATGTGTGACCTGTACTTATGAGAACATTTTCTTTGGTATTTTTTAAGGTATGCCCTGCCAGGAATCCGTTCAATGAGTTTAACAGGCCCATTTCCAATCAATCCGAGTGCTCCAACTGCAAATGGAATTACTGATGTCCTCATGTGCCACATTTTTGAGATATATACTTCAAGATTCTTGTAATCCGATAGTTTTTTGAAGATCTTCAAAGATGCATTGCAATCTGCAGTGACTGACATGTCAATATAGAGCACATTTTGTTTTTGTGGTCTTCGTTAAATATGTCTAGGCGATTATCTTTGATTGTTCTATCTATATGTATTGTGTAGTCCCATAAAATTGTAACGGGTTCCATGGCTGTAACCATGTTTGGTGTTCATAGCAATTCCATGCAATTTCTTTTCCGTATAAGTTGCATATTTTCCTGTACAGATATTGCACCCCCTCTGTCATGCCGAGTTTTATATTCAGTGGGTGCCAGTACCTTGCAACCTGATACAGGATGGTCAATTGTTTCTGGATATTTATCACAGAATCTGCATTTTAGAATAACACGATTAATCTTGGTAATTTCCAGTTAGCAAGCATTGGTCCTGTGCAGCAAGAATAAAACCTTCAGTTTCAGCTTTTAACCCTGCACTACGTAGCCACTGATGGGTACGGGTTTTGTCTACGTCAGCCTGTTTGGTACGGGCAGAGTATTGACCGTGAACCGGTTTATCTTGCCATCGTTTCTGTATCTGTTATTATTTGTAAATTTGTAAATATTTTGTTGTAAGCAATGATTATCATTTTTATTATTATTAATATTATTATTATTTAAATATGTGGCTTTTAAAATATTCTCAGAATATAAGAAAAACTTTGAGAAAATGTATCCTCCGCTAATCGATACGCAGGGTCTCGATTACGACTACAACTCAATCATGCATTATGATGGCTATAGCTTTGGTATCAATCGGGACAAACCGACGCTGGTTCCCCTTCAAAAGAACGTCGAAATTGGCCAGCGATATGGAATGAGTCAGCTAGACATTGTGCAACTGCAGCGCTTGTATGGATGCAAGGAACGAAAACTTATCAAACTCCAAAATCGTAAGTTTAAAAAAATATTCGTGAAAGATGCTTAAAAAAAGAAAAAAAAAGGAGAAAATAAATTATTCAGGAGTAGGAAAATATTTTAAGATTAATTAATTAGTAAACAGGCGTGATAGAGAAAAACGGCAATTAGCTTTGATTGTTCTGTCTGTGTGTATTGTGTAGTCCCATAGAATTGTAACAGGTCCTATCTCTGTAACCGGGTCTGGGTGGTGTTCGTACCAGTTTCTTTCAGTTTCCTTTCCGTAGAAGTTGCAAATTTTCTAGTGTAGATATTGGCCAACTCTGTCATGCCGGGTTTTATATTCAGTGGGTGCCAACACCGTGCAACCTGATACAAGATGATTAATTGTTTCTGGGTATTTATTGTAGAACCTGCAATTTGGGCTAACAATATTTTAGTATGTGTCCTTGATAATTTCGGTCCAGCAAGAATAAAACCTTCAGTTTCAGCTTTTAGCCCTGCACTACGTAGCCACTGATGGGTACAGGGTTTGTCTACATCAGCCTGTTTGGTACGGGCAGAGTATTGGCCATGAAGCCGTTTATCTTGTCATCGTTTCTGTGTCTGGTCGGTTGCGTTTGCTTTTGCTTTCTTATTTTAATTATTTTGCAGCTTCAGTTCGATGTATTGTGCTTTACTTGTATTTATATACCCATTTGAAACTTGAAAATTTTGAACTTGTTGGCTTCCTTTATTACGGAATAAAGTCGTTTATTACTTTCATGTTCTTTAACACAGATCATCATCTAGTCGTCTGTAGTTTCCAGGTATTATTTTTATTTTTTTAAGCATTTCACCCCAAACAAGGCGGCAGTCCACTAGCATGTAAGGGGTTACAGAGGGTGGGCACAAGAGTAAAGAGGCGTGATAGAGAAAAGGGCGATTAGCTTTGATTGTTCCGTCTATATGTATTGTGTAGTCTCATAAAATTGTAACAAGTCTTATCTTCGAAACCTCGTCTGGGTGGTGTTCATACCAATTTCTTTCAGTTTCATTTCGTAGAAGTTGCAGATTTGCCAATGCAGATATTGCCCCCCCCCCTACGTCATGTCGGGTTTTATATTCAGTGGGTGCCAATACCGTGAAAGCTGATACAAGATGGTCAATTGTCTCTGGTTATTTAGATCTTAGCCAAAAGGCCGAGGAGCAGTTGTATTCATTTGCCGCCACACGCAGGCAGGTTGGGACACAAGGTCAGTTTAATGTGGGGGAACCCGAACGCGTGCACCCGGCCCACGGCGGAAAATAGCAACCAGCAAATCTGTTTCCCCCATTATCTTGCCCCCCACCTCCCCAAATCTATGATATGGAGCCCCTACACTACTACACCTCAATTTTCATAAGGTAGTATTCATATAAAATACAATTTTTATTATAACCTAATTATGTACAATAATGGATCATATGCAATATAGCTGAACAATTCAGCTAGAAAAATTGAAAATAAATCTATTGTATTTAAGTACAAATTAGAGACATGTCATAATAGACCGTCTTAAATTAGAGACATGTCATAATAGATCATTCTGTCTTAAATGTATTACAGCAAATTTTTTAAAATTTAATTAGAGTTGGGTTTTTTTCTTAAAAAGTTGAAGAATTTTTACACATTGAACATTATGGATAAAAAATGAATGAATTTTATATCGTGTTATTTCGAGACTTAGCATAAGCCTTAAAAGGCAAATCAATCATATAAAAACAAACTATTGTAACCTAATTATGTACAATAATGGATCATATACAATATAGGGGAACAATTCAACTAGAAAAACTGAAAATAAATACTCCCTCCGTTCCGAAATAGTTGTACCAAAAAATGTTCATGTTGTTCCAAAATAATTGATCCAGTAGATAAAAAACAACAAAAAGAAAAAAATATCATTTATTCCCATACTCTACAGTAAATGAGTAATATTAGTGAATTGTCATATAAATAAGCATTATGTGCCTCAAATGATTCTTGGGTACTTCCATGTTAGCAGGGTTTTAATCAAACAAAATTTAATTTTATTGTTCTCTGAAATAAAATTTGATCAGTTTAAATGCATCTAAACATAAAAAGAATGTTCAGCTCCATTAGACATTATAAAATACTCTTTAACTTTCGTTCATTTTAACAAAAAGTTAGAATTCGGACAGAACTTATGGGATGACCTAATAATTTGGTAAAAAATTGCTAACTATTAAAAAGTGATTTAATGATAAATATGAATATTAAATATGAAACTAAAATAAAACATAGAATCCCTCCGTTCCGAAACAGTTGTACAAAAAAAATGTTCATATTGTTCCAAAATAATTGTTCCAGTAGATAAAATAAACACCAAAAAGAACAAAAAATATCATTTATTCCCATACTCATGAGTAATATTAGTGAATTGTCATATAAATAAGTGTGAAATATATCGAAATTGATATACATAAACAGTTAAATTAATAACAAAAATAACTGGGGAAGGTTTACTTTAACAAAAGCAGTTTTTGTTGCAACTCGTCAGAAATAGAAATGGATACTTCAAGTTTTCCTTCTCTTTCAAGCTTCTCTTTAGACATGTGCCGGAGTTTATAGTTGTTATCGCCGTCAACTAAAATAACTTGTTCCATTGCTAACTGCAAACTTAGAAAAGTATTGTTAAGCTTCGACTTCTGAAGTTTATTGAAGCTTTCTTCCACTGCTTCAATGAGCTGGTCAACATTATTTGGAGCTTGCTGGTGCTGAATTGATTGAATTGCATTAAAATAACCCAGATCAACGACATTGAGATCAGGACTATTTGGAGGCTGGCAAACTAATTCAATTTGCAAACCCAGACGTTCTGCAACTACGTTTAATTCATCTGCAACCTGTTTTATTGCACCACGCTTCAGGACACGATCTGTGGATCTTTCCAGCAGTGCTTGCAACACAGCACTACGTTCATTATTTGTCAATTCGTGCTTCTTGCAATTTCGTTTAGCATTTCTGTCAATTGGCTTCTCTTCTCACATCATAATCTCTTGCCAGCAGGTGGTGTGAAAAAATTTTAATGTGGTGAAAAGGTGATATAATTTGCGCTTCAGATTATTCTACCTGAATAAGTTAATATAAATACTTGAGGAACATCAATGCTAACCTGTTAATGTAAACGGCAAACAATTCGACTAAGAATTAGTATATTCCACATGAGATTTTCTGCTATGGAACAACTATTTTGGAACAGAGGGAGTACAGTTTATCTAAATACAAATTAGAGACATGTCATAATAGATTATTCCATCTTAAATAAATCAACAATATTTTCTAGCAATTATTCACATTCAACATTGAAAAATAAATACAATGTATCTAAATACATATTTGCAGATTTTTTAGATTTTTCTTGTTAAAATTGAATAATTTTAACAAATTCAACATAAAAATAAATACATCAATTACTTATTGTATATAAATACAATGTTGGCACAAGGCCGAATGCGAAGTGGGGTGAGCTTGGTCAATACTGACTAGCGTAAACCTATTTAATATTAGCGATCCATTCATTCATTACAATTTACATGATCAACCACAAGAACTCATTCATCACCATTCGATCCAACATATACCCCAATACAGCATACCCACAGGGATCCTACTAAAATACCAATGACATAAAATTTTAATAATATAAAAATTGTCTTTTTTTAACCGAAATATGTAAAAATATATTATGAAATGGACAATGTCCAACAATTATTTTAAAACATTTGTATGTTTATACATTCTTTTTATAGATACAATAAATATTTGTAAATATGTAAATATTTAACAAAAATTTATTGTTTTTAAATCATGGAGAATCATGGAAGATTGTAGTTTAAAGGCAGGAAAATCGACCTTGCTGACCGAACGCTCCTCTGTGGCCTAATCGGTTTAAGGCACATCAGGCTATATGACGGTTCTGTATAGGATACAGGTTCGGAGGACGAATATTTCTATGAAAATCTCTCCGGTATTCAGGCCGGTAAATGTTGTTAATACTGTTTATTATAAAATAGTGCATTTACTTAAATATTAGAATCTATAAAAAGAATGTATAAACATAAAAATACATGTTATTTAAGTGGGGATGTACCCAATAACGAAAATAAAGTACAGCCAAACATTCAAAATAAAAAAAATACAATGTATCTAAATACAAATTAGAGACATATTATAATAGATAATTCTATCTATAAAATAAATGCGAATGTCAGTGTGTAACTGTGTCAAACTTTTTCAACATTACTCCTAGAGGCTGTAGCCCAATAAGTCATATCATTTTGCAATCAGAACGACTCTATAAGCAAATTAAAAATATCCCGAGCCGGAATTCTGAAATATTGGATTCCCAACTTTTCATTATTGTGATTGTATTCGATTTCTGTCATCTTGGCTTCTACTGATAAAAACAATTAAAGGGACACAACTCTCTATCTTTCAATAGCTCATGTACAAATGATAAAAAATACTGTTCTCAAATTACAGTGTTTCAAATTAAAATTATCCGTGTCTTCGACTTCACTCCTAGAGGCTGTACTCTAACATATCATTGTATTTTGGAACCAGGCCGACTTTGTGAGCAAATTACAAATATTCCGGGCTGGAAACGGACCCACAATCCTGAAATTTTGGATTCCCAAGTTTTTATTATTGTGATTTTTTACGTGATTTTTTGTGATGAATATTTTCGTATGATAACAATTCTTATAACTTGGAAATAAATTTGGGAATTATCGAATTTAATTGCGAAATCAAGTGAGTCACCGATGTAATAATAAAGAAATATTTGTATGGAAAGTAAGGACCTACGTACATAAAATTGTTTTTAAATTAAGTGGCAGAAGAAGAATTATTGTTGAACCTTTAGTAGGTAAGCTTAAATATTAATGCCGTACTGAATTGCAGCGATCAATTTTGAGTTCATCTGTAGTTTATTGTTGTCTATCGCAACTACTCCTCCCTATCTATTTTGATGAAAGCCTAATCAAGAGCCCTCCGCAGGAGATAGCTTAAATGTCGTCCCATAGTTTTAAATAAATCACCAGTGTTTTGGGGCATATTTTTAACACCAACTTGAGATGTCTTGTTAAAAAGTTGAAGAATTTAAAAAAATATTCAACATTATGGATAAAACATAATAAATTTTATATAGTTTTTTTTTTTTTGTGATTTAGCACGGATTTGGATGAAAAGCAAAAAGACCCCGAAATCGGCGCAAATTTTTAATCTTTTAATAATCAGTTTTGCTTAGTTCAATTTGCAACTTATGTAGGTAGGAAAAAAATAGCAAAATGCCGATAAGATAGCGAGGGTCTCAAAGCGCT
The DNA here is from genome assembly GCA_964036315.1 of Acanthosepion esculentum. Classification (NCBI taxonomy): domain Eukaryota; kingdom Metazoa; phylum Mollusca; class Cephalopoda; order Sepiida; family Sepiidae; genus Acanthosepion; species Acanthosepion esculentum. The sequence continues at coordinate 58,074,663 of OZ038519.1, read as the reverse complement.
GGCCAGGTTTGCCTCTCCCTGTCGAGAGGTTAGCAGGGTAGTACGCACCGGCCCTGGATTTTACTGTTGAGTGCTGTAAATATGAGAGGAATTTTACTTCTGCTGAAGTGAATGAACTCAGAATGTTGACTGGCGACCTGAAAACTCATCAGAAATTCTTCAAAAGTAGTTTAAAGATGCGTATAATTGTAATTTCATGGGGATGAAATAAAGAACAGAACACGTACCACCGAAGCCACGTGATAAAGAAACGGAATTCTGTAACGGAAAATGCAGTAACCTCAACCAAGATTCTTTAGAATTTTGGTGTCTTTTGCCCTCTATTTTGTCGTCTTTTGCCCTCGTTATGTAGGCTGAACACGTCTCTCCACAACTTCCTATCCTTTTTAGTTCTAAGCAATATTTGTCACCTCACTACTTCCATTTCCTATCCTGTACACCATTTACACGAACTCGTTAGCTTGACTGGTCACGTCTCTCCACAACTTCCTATCTTTTTTTGCTCTACACATTATTTGTCACCTCACTACCTCTCCCATTTCCTATCCTGCACTACATTTACACAAACACGTCATGCAAGCTGATCACGTCTCTCCACAACTTCCTATCCTTTTTAGTTCTAAGCAATATTTGTCACCTCACTACCTCTCCCATTTCCTATCCTGCACAACATTTACGCAAGCTCGTTAGTTCAGCTGATCACGTCTCTCCACAACTTCCTATCCTTTTTAGTTCTAAGCAATATTTGTCACCTCACTACTTCCATTTCCTATCCTGTACACCATTTACACGAACTCGTTAGCTTGACTGGTCACGTCTCTCCACAACTTCCTATCTTTTTTTGCTCTACACATTATTTGTCACCTCACTACCTCTCCCATTTCCTGTCCTGCACTACATTTACACAAACACGTCATGCAAGCTGATCACGTCTCTCCACAACTTCCTATCCTTTTTAGTTCTAAGCAATATTTGTCACCACACTACCTCTCCCATTTCCTATCCTGCACACCATTTACGCAAGCTCGTTAGTTTAGCTGATCACGTCTCTCCACAACTTCCTATCCTTTTTAGTTCTAAGCAATATTTGTCACCTCACTACCTCTTCCATTTTCTGTCCTACCCTCCATTAACACAAGCACGTTAGTTTAGCTGATCACGTCTCTCCACAACTTCCTATCCTTTTTAGCTCTACGCAATATTTGTCACCTCACTACTTCCATTTCCTATCCTGTACACCATTTACACGAACTCGTTAGCTTGACTGGTCACGTCTCTCCACAACTTCCTATCTTTTTTTGCTCTACACATTATTTGTCACCTCACTACCTCTCCCATTTCCTGTCCTGCACTACATTTACACAAACACGTCATGCAAGCTGATCACGTCTCTCCACAACTTCCTATCCTTTTTAGTTCTAAGCAATATTTGTCACCTCACTACCTCTTCCATTTTCTGTCCTACCCTCCATTAACACAAGCACGTTAGTTCAGCTGATCACGTCTCTCCACAACTTCCTATCCTTTTTAGCTCTACGCAATATTTGTCACCTCACTACTTCCATTTCCTATCCTGTACACCATTTACACGAACTCGTTAGCTTGACTGGTCACGTCTCTCCACAACTTCCTATCTTTTTTTGCTCTACACATTATTTGTCACCTCACTACCTCTCCCATTTCCTGTCCTGCACTACATTTACACAAACACGTCATGCAAGCTGATCACGTCTCTCCACAACTTCCTATCCTTTTTAGCTTTAAGCAATATTTATCACCTCACTACCTCTTCCATTTTCTGTCCTACCCTCCATTAACACAAGCACGTTAGATAGGCTGATCACAGTGTTTAATATTTTTCTTGTAAATTCTCAAAAACAAAAATGTATTAATTCACTTTCATCACATGTTTAAATTTTATTACAATTATAAACATCGATTTTTAAAACAATAAACATTGCTGAGAACATTTGTTTAAAAACGATGATTAAAATTGTAATAATACCTAAGCATACGATGAAAGTGAATTTATACATTTTTTTTGTTCTTGAGAATTACCAACAAAAATAATAAACTATTTATTTATCAGGTTGTTTATTTACACTATTTATTATATTATTTATTGGAATGCTTGGAAAAGCATTGGCTAATTGCTAACTGATTCAAACTTTATAAAATGGTAAATAATAAGAATTGGTTCACATATT
>OZ038519.1:58027456-58069956 GCA_964036315.1 Acanthosepion esculentum | reverse complement strand
TATATATATATATAACATATAAACTCTGTGCACCTGATTGAGTCGATTGGATCTGCATGCCCTTTCTTGTGTATCACCATGTGACTCCATATCTGCAATCATTAACAAAAATAGAAAAAGAAAAAAAGTATTCCAATCAATTTAAATTCATTTTGAAATACAGTAAAGTACGATGGTCATTCAATAAGTAAGGTGAATGTTCCGGTATAAGTCCTTATACCGAAACAAAAAGTAAGCTTCTATCTGTATTAGAAGGACTTCTAATACAGATAGAAGGTTACTTTTCTTTTCTTTTTTCAACGTAGTCTCCCAGCACTGTCACACACTTTTCCCATCTATGCACAAGCTTCCGTATTCCGTAAATTCCGTAAAAATTTTGGACTGATGTCTCAGCCAGTCGCTCATAACACTTTTGACTTCATCGTCACTTTTAAACTTCGTGCCTCTCTTGAACGCTTTCAAGGGACCAAACAGGTGAATGTCTGAAGGGGCAAGGTCTGGGCTGTAAGAGGGATGAGGGAGCAGTTCCCAGCCCATCTCGTTGATGGTCTGCACCGTTTGGGCTGCTGTGTGAGGCCTTGCGTTGTCATGATGCAAGATGACTCCTTCTGACTGATGACCCCTGCGTTTGTTCTTTATGTCATTCAAATCCTTGCAATGTCATCCACTGTCACCCTTCTGTCAGACTGAATGAGGTCATTGATTCGATCACCCCAGGAGACCTCACTTCTGTAGGCCTCCCAGGCCTGTCTTCATCCTCAACACTGCACCGTCCTTCTTTAAACAATTTAACCCATTTGTAGACATTTGTTTGGCTGGAACATGTGGCACCATACACAGTTGACATTCTCCTATGAATTTCAACTTGTTTGCACCCTTCAGCAACCAAAAACTTGATAACTGACCGCTGTTCAATCCTGGAGCATGCTTTTTGGTTGGCCATCTTTGTTAATCGCCAAAACTCTCAAAGTTTCTTTTTAATCTGCAAAAGAAATTAAATCCATGTGAAAAAGAAGTAAAACAAAAAAATAAAAAAATAAAAAAAGTAAGCTTCTATCTGTACTAGAAGTCCTTATAGCGACAAATTCAGCTTATTTATTGAATGACCCTCGTATTTTGTGTATTGGATATATTAAATTCAACCGATGAGCTTGTTATTGAAACTAAAATAATAGATTTTTCATTTTAAAAGATTTTAAATTTTATCCATTTAAAAACAATATTTTAAATCTTAGGTTTCATTTTTCTTTAGTTCTTAATTTCCCTAACATTGTTCTGGTATATAAAAACGTATATATCATTTTCTTGTCGGATAGTCCAATATAAACATTTCAGAGTGTTTGGGTGTCAGTCTGAGGACAGTGCATAGGATTCTGAATGAGTTGGATGAGTCTAATGGTGATTACGAAGGTGTTTGGAGTGATCACTAGTGATGGCGATGTTATGAGACTCAACACAGAGGCCTGCACCAAGTGCATTGAGGAGGGATCCCTGCCCTGGGACAAAAATCTGCATGGCAACAGGACTCTGCACCATGCCACACAAGCAGGAGAACCCAGTCATGGCTGTCAGACAATTTCTGCAACCACATTACCTCTTACATTTGGCCACTTAACTCCTCAGACTGCAACCCTTGATTATTAGGTGTGGGGCATAGTTGAGCGAGTGACCAACAAAACTCCTTGCGACACCAAAAATAAACTGAAGGCAAGGATTATGGTGGCATTCACCAACTTAATCATGGAGACCGTCCAGAAGAGTTTCAGGAGATTCCGAAGTCGTCTGGAGGTCGTGATTGAAGCCAATGGCGATTTTATTGAATAAATTTAATCTTTAGTATTTCAAAATATTTTAATGTAATTTTAGAAAATGTATCTGTTAAAATGAGATGTCAGTGTTATTTTTATTTTATTTTTTGGGGGGGAGGGGTAATTTAGACGACAATTTATCTATCACGCTCTCTCTCTCTCTCTCTCTATATATATATACACATGTTGTGTATGTGCGATAGCGATATATATTTCAGTAGATACTCTGTTTTTATTTATTAAAAAGTAAATTTATTTATATACATCTACCTGCCTGAATATTCTAGAAAACTTGTTAGAAATTATGTGCCTCCGGTAGGATTCGAACGTGCGACCCTAGGAGAAACCATTTTTATATCTGTCGCATCTCAGATCAACTCGGCCAGGTAGGACCTCCAGGGTCAAACAAAGCCCGAATAGTGCTTTCGAACACATATCTTCCCGATTCTCGAAATATACATATCTGCTCTGTTTCGTATCCTAACGTAAAAAGGAGGTTCTTTTAGGAAATAGATTAAATGCAACTGATTTATTTGTTTAAAACATTATTTTTTTAAAATGGAAAAACCGTATTTGAATAGAGATGCGCTATTTTTATTTAGTTGAGTATCCATTTAAAAATCCACTTGGAAAAAATATACTGTATTATGAGTTATTATGACTACTTGCATTATTTAAATTATTCGGACTGTTAATCTCATCTTCATTGTCATATTCACAACGTTTTGGGGTTCTATATGTCAAAGATGAGGTATTATGATAACTTGTATTATTTACATGATTCAGACCGTTATCCTCATCTTCATCGCCATATTCACAACGTTTCGGCCTCTATATCTCTGAGATGAGGTATTATGTTTACTTGCATTATTTACATTATTCGGACTGTTATCCTCATCTTCATCGCCATATTCACAACGTTTCGGCCTCTATATCTCTGAGATGAGCTATTATGTTTACTTGCATTATTTACATTATTCGGAGCGTTATCCTCATCTTCATCGCCATATTCACAACGTTTCGGCCTCTATATCTCTGAGATGAGGTATTATGGTTATTTGTATTATTAACATTATTCGGACTGTTATCCTCATCTTCATTGCCATATTCACAACGTTTCGACCTCTATATCTCTGAGATGAGGTATTATGATTATTTGTATTATTTACATTATTCGGACTGTTATCCTCATCTTCATTGCCATATTCAGAACGTTTTGGCCACTATATCTCTGTGATGAGGTATTATGATTACTTGCATTTTTACATTATTCGGACTGTTATACTCATCTTCACTGCCATATTCACAACGTTTTGGCCTCTATATCTCAGAGATGAGGTATTATGATTACTTGCATTTTTACATTATTCAGACTGTTATCCTCATCTTAATTGCCATATTCACAACGTTTCGGGCTCTATATCTCTGTGATGAGGTATTATGACTACTTGCATTATTTAAATTATTCGACTGTTAATCTCATCTTCATTGTCATATTCACAACGTTTTGGGGCTCTATATGTCAAAGATGAGGTATTATGATTACTTGCATTATTTACATGATTCAGACTGTTATCCTCATCTTCATTGCCATATTCACAACGTTTCGGCCTCTATATCTCTGAGATGAGGTATTTACTTGCATTATTTACATTATTCAGACTGTTATCGTCCTCTTCACTGCCATATTAACATCGATTTGGCCTGTATATCTCTGAGATGTGGTACTATGATTACTTGCTTTATTTACATTATTCAGACTGTTATCCTCATCTTAATTGCCATATTCACAACGTTTCGGTCTCTATATCTCTGAGATGAGGTATTATGATTACTTGCATTATTTACATTATTCAGACTGTTATCCTCATCTTAATTGCCATATTCACAACGTTTCGGCCTCTATATCTCTGAGATGAGGTATTATGATTACTTGCTTTATTTACATTTGTCGGACTGTTGTATCCATGTGTCCTCAAGTTGTTGGTTAAAGAAGTTGGTTAAATCCAGTGACTAGAAAGTTGAATTATAGGAAAGTAACCTGAGACATCCTGAAGAGGTATGTCACATGGAACTAGAACAATCTACCACGCTGGTTAAGATAAAGGGCTCGGTTCAAAATTCCGATCACCTGAAGAACGCCGGGGCGTACAACGGCCGAAATGTTGTGAATATGGCATGGAAGATGAGGATAACAGTCCGAATAATGTAAATAATTTGAATGGTGGTGTTTCTTTCCAAAAGTAAGGGGTACAAATGATCATTGTCGTTATTCAATCTCTTGAAGAAGGCCGAAGCGTACAACAGCCGAAACATTGCAAATATCGTTACGAAGATGAGGATAATAGTCCGCGTAATATAAATAGTGAAAGTCTTATTAAATTTAAGCATTAATCTTGTTTGCAAGACAATAAACACTGTATTTACACTTATTTAAAGAGTACATGCATTTGGGGGGGGGGCTTTGGATATTAAAACACGATTTATAAAACTCATCTGATAATATCTGTATGTTAAATTGTCTTTTACCAATTTTTGAATAACTTGTTGTGCATGAGTCAATTATATGTTACATTATATATATATATATATATATATATATATATATATATATATATATATATATATATGTATGTATATGGGATATAATATATTATATATATGATGATATACAATACATGATATATATATAGGATATTATATGATATTATATATATGATATTTATATATATATATATTTATATATATATATATATTTATATATATATATATTTATATATATATAATTATATAAATATAATTATATATATATATATATTTATATATATATATTTATATATATATATTCATATATATATATTTATATATATATATGTATATAGGATATTATATATTATATATATGATGATATAAAATACATGATATATATATATATAGGATATTATATCATACATGATATATATATATATATATATATATTGTATGATATATATATATATATATATATATATATATATATGATATATGATATATATATGATATTATGACACATATATATGATATTATATGATATTTTATGATATATATATGTATGATATATGATATATATATTATATGATACATGATATATATATATGATATTATATATTATATATATGATATTAAATATATATATGGTATTATATGATAACATATATATATGATATTATATGATACATGATTTATATATTATATGATATTATATATATTTATTATAAGAAATTATATATTATTTGATATTTGATATAAATTTTATATTATAAATATTATATATTATATGATATTATATGAAACATGATATACATATATATTATATGATATATATATATATTATATGAAACATGATATATATATATATATATATATATATATGTGTGTTATAATACGAAAAAAACGAATCCATAAAATGCTGATTACTACACAAGCATGTCATTAAGAATTATTTGCATTCCCTGGAATATAAATGCATAGAAATTATAGTAGCCACAAAAGTGAGGGATCAGTTTATATATTGATTGTAATGTAGAATAGATCCCCCACTTTATATCCACATTATAATTTCTTGTTTGCTGATAAGCCGTAGAAAACGAATCAATCAATCGATGAAATACTGATCAGCGACACAGGCATGACTTTTAGATTTATTTACATTCCCTGGAATAGAAATGTATAGAAACTACGCTGGCTACCAAGTGAGGGATCAGTCTATATATTGATTGTAATGTAGAATAGATCCCCCACTTTATATCCACCTTATAATTTCTTGTTTGCTGATAAGCCATAGAAAACGAATCAATCAATCGATGAAATACTGATCAGCGACACAGGCATGACTTTTAGATTTATTTACATTCTCTGGAATAGAAATGTATAGAAACTACGCTGGCTACAAAGTGAGGGATCAGTCTATATATTGATTGTAATGTAGAATAGATCCCCCACTTTATATCCACATTATAATTTCTTGTTTGCTGATTAGCCGTAGAAAACGAATCAATCAATCGATGAAATACTGATCAGCGACACAGGCATGTCTTTTAGATTTATTTACATTCTCTGGAATAGAAATGCATAGAAATTACAGTGGCCACAAAGTGAGGGATCCGATTATATATTGATTGTAATATAGGTTTGATCCATTATAATTTCTTGTCTATTTATCGAATTATGATTAGGTATAAATCCTCCTCTGCTCCCCAGCTATGGGTTAATTAGTAAGAATTCATTATTATCTGAAAAACAAAAAACAATCTCAGAATCTACGATAATCTAAGTAAAAAATTATCCGGACGTTCGCCATAACATATCTGTGTCATGAGCACGGATAAGTTTTTCACTTTCCCTTTTAAAAAAAATCTGGCTTTAAATAACCTGTAAAGGGTTGATAAACCGTAGAAAACGAATCAATCAATCACTGTACTGTTTAACTAGTGGCCTAATAATACCTTTAATCATGAAACCTTCCTCTTTTTTAAATACCTGTATCCATTCTGCTTCATAATCCGTAACCTAAGGATCTCCAATTACCGATAAACTATGGGCCTCGAACTAACTGTAAGTCTAAATCATCGCCATATATGTAGCCTTGAAGCCTTAAACCACTTCTTACCTTGAGGCCTCACTGAACTTGTAAACCAGGGGTTTCAAAAGGAATTTAATTTAGAAGCCACACATTTCTTGTAAGTTGCTGAAGTGGGGGGCGTCTCAAATGCTTGTAACCCGACATCAACTCGAGACTCCGATTTCTCATTCCGAGCTGTTAACCCTGACACTACCGACACACGTCTTAATCAACTTATAGTTAGTATATTATTTTAATAGAATATGACTTGTTTCAGGGCTCGACCGTCCGGCGTACGACGATAAACTTCGTCCATCAGCAAGGCCTCTGACAGGGAGGTTTTGAGGAGCGCGGAACCACCTCTCAATTGCTAGTGTCCGAAGGTCCACCCTGACCCGGGGTTGTAGCACCTGTTAGTGGGGTCCCAGCTATGGGCAAATCCCGACTGACGCCAATTCAGTTGGGTCTCAATCCTAGAGCTAGAGGCAACGGGACGTCTAGCCACACTGACGAGCTGCGAAACAGTCTGTCTGTGGGTGACAATATATATATATATATATATATATATATATATATATATATATACAAGGGTCATTCAATAAATAAGGTGAATTTTTCGGTATAAGGACTTCTAATACAGATAGAAGCTTACTTTTTAAAAATTTTTCAACGTAGTCTCCCAGCACTGTCACACACTTTTCCCATCTGTGCACAAGCTTCCGTATTCCCTCAGCGTAAAAATCTTTGGACTGATGTCTCAGCCAGTCGCTCACAACATTTTTGACTTCATCGTCACTTTTAAACTTCGTGCCTCTCGTGAACGCTTTCAAGGGACCAAACAGGTGAAAGTCTGAAGGGGCAAGGTCTGGGCTGTAAGGGGGGTGAGGGAGCAGTTCTCAGCCCAGCTCGTTGATGGTCTGCACCGTTTGGGCTGCTGTGCGAGGCCTTGCGTTGTCATGATGCAAGATGACTCCTTCTGACTGATGACCCCTGTGTTTGTCCCAACAGTTAAGCTCAAAGTCCTTGCAATGTCATCCACTGTCACCCTTCTGTCAGACTGAATGAGGTCATTGATTGATTCGATCACCTCAGGAGACCTCACTTCTGTAGGCCTCCCAGGCCTGTCTTCATACTCAACAATGCTCCGTTCTTCTTTAAACAGTTTAGCCCACTTGAAGACATTTTTTTGGTTGAAACATGTGGCACCATACACAGTTGACATTCTCCTATGAATTTCAACTGGTTTGCACCCTTCAACAACCAAAAACTTGATAAATGACCGCTGTTCAATCCTAGGGCATGCTTCTGGGTCGGCCATCTTTGTTAATCGCCAAAACTCTGAAAGTTTTTTTAATCTGCAAAATAAATTAAATCCATGTGAAAAAGAAGTAAAACAAAAAAAAAATAGTAAGCTTCTATCTGTATTAGAAGTCCTTATACCGAAAATTTCACCGTATTTATTGAATGACCCTCATATATCCCTAATCTTACCGAGAAAATTAAATTGCATCATTAAATGACCCATAATGAGTCGATGTGCCGATAAACAAACAAATAATATTCTACATTGCTATGAATATTATTTATTTCAACATTGTAAATTAAATACTACTTTTATGTTATTAACATATATTAATTTGAATTATGTAGATTTATTAATATATTAAGATATATATTTCATTAATGGTAATGATTGAATCGGAGGGGTGGAAAGTGAATTAGAGGTGTAGAGTTCACTTCCTACTAGATTGCTGTCTCATTCCTTTTATGTTAATGCCCTTGGAAAAAAATCATGGATCCATCTTTCACCGGCTATGGTGGCAACCAGTCAAGGAGAAGGAAAAGTCTGAATTTAAAGACCAGCTAGAAGAGGTTTGGGCTTCGCCGAGTCATACCACTAAACAGACTGATATAGATATATAGATAGATAGATAATGAACAGACTAAGATAGATAGATTGATAATGAACAGAGACAGGCAGGCAGACAGACAGACAGACAGACAGACAGATAGATAGATCGATAGATAGATAGATAGATAGATAGGTAAAGAACAGACTAAGATAGGGTAGTAGCACCTGTTAAGGTCCCAGCTATGGGCAAATAGTGAACCCCACCCAAACAAAAACAAAACACTATGAAAGTATAAAAATACATTTTAATATAAAAAAAATTACAATTATCTGGGTAAGACGATAAACTACGTCTGCGTCATGGGTGCGACAATAAACTACGTCCGCGTAATGGGTAAGACGATAAACTACGTCCGGGTTCTGAGTAAGGCAATAAACTACATCCGCGTCCTAGGTAAGACGATAAACTACCTCCGGGTCCTGGGTAAGACGATAAACTACATCAGCGTCCTGGGTAAGAGGATAAACTACGTCCGGGTCCTGGGTAAAACGATAAACTACATCCGCGTCCTGGATAAGACGAAAAACTACATCCGCGTCCTGGGCAAGACGATAAACTACATCCGTGTCCTGGGTAAGACGATAAACAACGTCCACGTCTTGAGTAAGACGATAAGCTTTGTCCGTGTCGTGGCTAAGACGATAAACGACATCCGCGTCCTGGGTAAGACGATAAACGACATCCGCATCCTGGGTAAGACAATAAACTACATCCGCGTCCTGGGTAAGACAATAAACTACGTCCGCGTCCTCGGTAAGACGATAAACTACATCTGCGTTCTGGGTAAGACGATAAATTACGTCCGCGTCCTGGGTAAGTCAATAATCTACGTCCGCGACCTGGGTAGGACGATAAACTACGTTCGCGTCCTGGGTAAGACGATAAACTACATCCGCGTCATGGGTAAGACAATAAACTACGTCCGCGTCCTGGGTAAGACGATAAACTACGTCCGCGTCCTGGGTAAGACGATAAACGACATCCGCATACTGGGTAAGACAATAAACTACGTCCGCATCCTGGGTAAGACGATAAACTACATCTGCGTCCAGGGTAAGACGATAAACTATATCCGCGTCCTGGGTAAGACAATAAACTGCGTTCGTGTCCTGAGTAAGACGATAAACTACATCTGCGTCCTGGGTAAGACGATAAACTACGTCCGCGTCCTGGGTAAGTCAATAATCTACGTCCGCGAGCTGGGTAGGACGATAAACTACATCCGCGTCCTGGGTAAGACGATGAACGACATCCGCGTCCTGGGTAAGACAATAAACTAAGTCCGCGTCCCGGGTAAGACGATAAACTACGTCCGCGTCCTGGGTAAGACGATAAACGACATCCGCATCCTGGGTAAGACAATAAACTACGTCCGCCTACTTGGTAAGACGATAAACTACATCTGCGTCCTGGGTAAGACGATAAACTACGTCCGAGTCCTGGGTAAGTCAATAAACTACGTCTGCGTCCTGGGTAAGTCAATAAACTACGTCCGCGACCTGGATAGGACGATAAACTACGTCCGCGTCTTGAGTATGACGATGAACTACGTCCGCGTCCTGGGTAAGACGATATACGACATGCGCGTCCTGGGTAAGACGATAAACGACATCCGCATCCTGGGTAAGACAATAAACTACGTCCGCATCCTGGGTAAGACGATAAACTACATCTGCGTCCTGGGTAAGACGATAAACTACGTCCGCGTCCTGGGTAAGACGATAAACTACGTCCGCGTCCTCGGTAAGACGATAAACGACATCAACGTCCTGGGTAAGACTATAAACGACATCCGCATCCTGGGTAAGACAATAAACTACGTCCGCATCCTGGGTAAGACGATAAACTACATCTGCGTCCTGGGTAAGACGATAAACTACGTCCGCGTCCTGGGTAAGACGATAAACTACGTCCGCGTCTTGGGTAAGACGATAAACGACATCCGCATCCTAGGTAAGACAATAAACTACGTCCGCCTACTTGGTAAGACGATAAACTACATCTGCGTCCTGGGTAAGACGATAAACTACGTCCGCGTCCTGGGTAAGTCAATAAACTACGTCCGCGTCCTGGGTAAGTCAATAAACTACGTCCGCGACCTGGATAGGACGATAAACTACGTCCGCGTCTTGAGTATGACGATGAACTACGTCCGCGTCCTGGGTAAGACGATATACGACATGCGCGTCCTGGGTAAGACGATAAACGACATCCGCATCCTGGGTAAGACAATAAACTACGTCCGCATCCTGGGTAAGACGATAAACTACATCTGCGTCCTGGGTAAGACGATAAACTACGTCCGCGTCCTGGGTAAGACGATAAACTACGTCCGCGTCCTCGGTAAGACGATAAACGACATCAACGTCCTGGGTAAGACAATAAACTACGTCCGCGTCCCGGGTAAGACGATAAACTACGTCCGCGTCCTGGGTAAGACGATAAACGACATCCGCATCCTGGGTAAGACAATAAACTACGTCCGCCTACTTGGTAAGACGATAAACTACATCTGCGTCCTGGGTAAGACGATAAACTACGTCCGCGTCCTGGGTAAGTCAATAAACTACGTCCGCGTCCTGAGTAAGTCAATAAACTACGTCCGCGACCTGGATAGGACGATAAACTACGTCCGCGTCTTGAGTATGACGATGAACTACGTCCGCGTCCTGGGTAAGACGATATACGACATGCGCGTCCTGGGTAAGACGATAAACGACATCCGCATCCTGGGTAAGGCAATAAACTACGTCCGCATCCTGGGTAAGACGATAAACTACATCTGCGTCCTGGGTAAAACGATAAACTACGTCCGCGTCCTGGGTAAGACGAGAAACTACGTCCGCGTCCTGGGTAAGACGATAAACGACATCCGTATCCTGGGTAAGACAATAAACTACGTCAGCATCCTGGGTAAGACGATAAATTACATCTGCGTCCTGGGTAAGACGATAAACTACGTCCGCGTCCTGGGTAAGTCAATAATCTACGTCCGCGACCTGAGTAGGACGATAAACTACGTCCGCGTCCTGGGTAAGACGATAAACGACATCCGCGCCCTGGGTAAGACAATAAACTACGTCCGCATTCTGGGTAAGACGATAAACTACATCTGCGTCCTGGGTAAGACGATAAAGTACGTCCGCGTCCTGGGTAAGACGATAAACTACATCCGCATCTGGGTATGACGATAAACTACATCCGCGTCTGGGTAAAACAATAAATTACGTCCGCGTCTTGGGTAAGATGATAAACTACGTCCGCGTCCTGGGTAAGACGATAAACTACATCCGCATCCTGGCTAAGACAATAAACTACATCTGCGTCCTGGGTAAGACGATAAACTACGTCCGCGTCCTGGGTAAGTCAATAATCTACGTCCGCGACCTGGGTAGGACGATAAACTATGTCCGCGTCCTGGGTAAGTCAATAATCTACGTCCGCGACCTGGCTAGGACGATAAACTACGTCCGCGTCCTGGGTATGACGATAAACTACATCCGCGTCTGGGTAAGACGATAAACTACGTCCGTGTCCTGGGTAAGACGATAAACTTCGTCCGTGTCCTGGGCAAGACGATAAACTACATCCGCATCCTGGGTAAGACAACAAACTACATCTGCGTCCTGGGTAAGACGATAAACTACGTCCGCGTCCTGGGTAAGTCAATAATCTACGTCCGCGACCTGAATAGGACGATAAACTACGTCCGCGTCCTGGGTAAGTCAATAATTTACGTCCCCGATCTGGCTAGGACGATAAACTACGTCCGCGTCCTGGGTATGACGATAAACTACGCCCGACAGCAAGGCCTCTGAACAGGAGCTTTTGAGAAACGAGGAACCACCTATTAATTGCTGGTGTTCCCAGTGTGGCAGCACCAGTTATTGTCCCAGCTCTGAGCAAATAGTTAACCTCCAAACTGGAGTCAAAATACTATGAAAGCGTAAAAATAGCTTTTAATACCAGAAATACTTTGTAAGAAATTATTACCAGCAAAAATCTTTGAAGGAAAATCATTATCAGCAATGCTTTAAAAAATATTACCTGCAATACAAACAGCTATACATTTTTTGAAAAATATCACCTGCCTTACATTTTTTTCCAAAAAATATTACAAACAATAGATTTAAAAAAAAATATATTACCAGCAATACATGTTTGGAGAAAAATATGACCAGCAATAAAGATCTTGTCGGCATTAAATAACCTATTGAGGTGGATATGTCGTAAAACAAACCAAATCAAACCAAAATTCCATTTTTATATTAAAATGACCAACAATACATTTTATTTGTAACTGAAGGTATACAATTGCTTTCAAAATATATTTAGTTGAACTCATAAAACTGTGTACAAATTATTTAGATCTCGGCATTAAAATCCCATAGAGGTGTTGATATGCTGTTAAACAAATTCAATCAACCATCATTCTTCTCGCGTTCTTATACTACCTTGTCTAGTTCAGCTTGCCCGAGTCACACCACTAAACAGACTGAGATAGATAGATAGATCGATAGATAGATAGATAATGAACAAAGACAGGCAGACAGACAGACAGACAGATAGATAGATAGATAGATAATGAACAGACATAGATAGATAGATAGATAATGAACACACATAGATAGATAGATAGATAGATAGATAATGAACAGACATAGATAGATAGATAATGAACACACATATATATATATATATATATATATAGATAGATAGATAATGAACAGACATAGATAGATATATAGATAGATAATAAACACACATAGATAGATAGATAGATAGATAATGAACAGACATAGATAGTTAGTTAGATAGATAGATAGATAGATAGATAGATAATGAACAGACATAGATAGATAGATAGATAGATAGATAGATAGATAGATAGATAGATAGATAGATAGATAGATAATGAACACACATAGATAGATAGCTAGATAGATAATGAACAAACATAGATAGATAGATAGAATAATAATTAGATAGATAGATAATGAACAGACATAGATAGGTAGATAGATAGATAGATAGATAGATAGATAGATAATGAACAGACATAGATAGATAGATAGATAGATAGATAATGAACACACATAGATAGATAGATAGATAGATAGATAGATAGATAGATAGATAGATAATGAACAGGCTAAGATAGATAGTTTTCTCTCGCTGTCTGCTCCTCATTGCTGTGTCATTTGCACATCTTACACTGGTAAGGCTGTATACGTATCCATCTATAATAAATCCCGGTAGGACTTCTAGTTCTCTTAGCATCACAGCGCAGTAAAGTTTGAACAAATCTGAGGAGGGGAATGATTTTAAAAATTATTCTTGCATGTTTATCATCTGTTTAGAATTAAAAATCACAATATTAAAACATGGAGATACTTTTGCTAAACTTATATGTTGTTTTTTTTTAAAAATCTCATTTTAAATTGATTAAATATTGATTTTC
The DNA here is from genome assembly GCA_964036315.1 of Acanthosepion esculentum. Classification (NCBI taxonomy): domain Eukaryota; kingdom Metazoa; phylum Mollusca; class Cephalopoda; order Sepiida; family Sepiidae; genus Acanthosepion; species Acanthosepion esculentum. The sequence goes on along the minus strand of OZ038519.1, from coordinate 58,056,174 downwards.
ATTTCATTTTTTTTTCCTTTCCAGCTAATTTTTAGTTCTGGTCACTAAACATGTATACATACGTGAACAGCTACCCAAATCTTCTTAACCTGTACCGAGGTAAACACCAGGGTATGTTGGAACCAATGTCACGAATGACAATGGACTTCCAAGGAAGATACATGGATTCTATGGGAAGACTAGTCGATCCTAAATATTACGACTACTATAATAGCTGGCACGCCGATGACCATATCTATGCATTGCCCATGCTTAGCAAGCACGCTTGGATGGATACCAACAGCTTCAACTGGGATGGTGACTGGATGAACTTTCCTGAAACATACATGGACATGTCGAACTATCAGATGGACATGCAAGGACGCTGGATGGATATGCACGGACGCTACGTGAACCCGTTCTCTCATTCTGTGTATTACCCGCAGTACTACCATTACGGACACTGGGATTTTGATTACCCAGAGAGATATATGGACATGTCCGGGTATCAGATGGACATGCAGGGACGTTGGATGGATATGCAAGGAAGGTACTGCAATCCGTTTTCTAACTATTCTGGCTGGCTTAGCTTGCAGTACCCAGCCAATTACTACTATTTCGGAACCCACCCAGAGAGATATAGGAATATGTATCGTTTTCAGATGGACAATTATGAACAGTGGGTCGATAACGATGACCATTATTGATAGAGTTTTACGTTTTAGGAGAATGAAATAGAGAAGAAGAAGAAGAAAAAAACGGCTTGCTAATAAAATTTAAATAAATAAGAATCCAACAGGAAAATAAAAAAAAAATCTTCATTAACGATTACCTTAAAAAAAAAAAAGCAAACAAACACATAACAGTAAATAAAGAAATCCTTGAATTTTTCTGACAATTATCCTCGTCTTTGTTGTTTTTATCGCAGCCTTCCTTCCGACATAGCCAGCCTTCGTCAGGCGTATACCTTGCACTCCAGGAAACGACTGAATGTGTTATAACCCCCGTAGAAGGCCGAAGAACGCATCGGCCGAAACGTTGTGCGAAAAGCAACGAACATGACGCAAGCATCGTTAAAAAAAGTTTTTAGGACAGCTGAATCGATCTTTATTTAATTTCTGTGGTTTTTTGTTGTTCCCACAACGTTTCGGCAGATCTCTTCTACGGCCTTCTTCAGATTTTTTTTTCAGAAATGAATAAAACGTACGACAATAACAAACAACAACGAGACCTTGAGACACGCGTTGAAATTAAAGACAAGACTGTATATTTTTCTTTTCCTGATTTTCTTTTCTTTTTCTTTTTTTTCTTTTTAAGTCTTTCACCCCAAGCAAGGCGGGAAGCCACTAGCACGCAAGGGGTTACAGAGAATTGGAGTGAGACCAAATAGAAGTGATAGCGGAAATAATGAAGAGAAGGATAGGGGATAGATCAGGTCATCTGGAGACGTCGATTGACATTACATTTGAATAGTCGGAGATTATAGCTATCAGGGAAACAGGAAAAGTGGAGGGAGTTCCACGGGCGAGAAGTGCGAGACATGAAGCTATTGGAGTAGAAGAGACGGCTACATTTAACAGATTCGACAGTGAAAGGGTGTGAGCGAGATGCCAGCCTAGTTAAACGCTTAAATTCATGAAGTCTGGGAACCAGCGAAAGCAGCTCATCGGAGCAGTTACCATGAAAGTATTTGTAAAGAACACAAAGGGAGGCAACGGTACGTCTGTGAGAGAGCGACTGCAGACGAGATGCCAGATAAGGGCCAATTACAATGCATATCCGTCTCTGGATTTTATCAAGGACTTTGAGACAAACAGAAGGGGCACCGGACCATATATGGCAGCAATACTCCATGCATGGGCGAATGGTTGATTTGTAGATTTGAAGGATCGATTCCGGGGAGAAAAATTTCCTGGCGCGGCACAGGGAGCCAACTGTCCTTGCGGTGGACGAAGCTATTGACTCAATGTATTTGTTCCATCTCAGGTCAGCAGTCAATGTGAGGCCGAGTAGTCGCAAAGAGGGGTTCTCGTGTAGTTGAGGGTCAGACATTTTAATGGGATGCAGGGATTGTTCTCTCTGGTGAGTAATAGATAGCAGTTTTGTTTTTGAGGCATTAAAGTTAACCAGCCAATTCCTGCCCCAGTCCACAACCGATTGGATGTCCTTTTCGAGACAAACGGCTATGTTAGTTTTGTTAGCGACACTAGATTTGTTTTTGAGGCAGGAGTAAATAGTAATGTCATCATTGGTTTTGCGTGTGTTAAATGTTCTCAGTGTTATTGTCTCTTCGTTTCTTTAAAGTTTGGGCTTACTTGTTTGTAATTATTCTGAGAATTTCATGGTTAAGGGAAGCTTTCGGCTATACATTTAACCATTTTCAAGGATTAAATATTAAAATATTTAATCCTTGAAAATGGCTAAATGTATAGCCGAAAGCGCTGGAATAAAAAGAACATTCGGACAGTTTTTATATAATTTATCATCCGAAAAGAAAAAAAATATTAGATCGCATGAGAAATTCTATAAAAAACTAAATTAATTTATTTATTTTACGTTAATTTATTTATTTTACGTTAATTTATTTATTTTACATTAATTTATTTATTTTACGTTAATTTATTTATTTTACGTTAATTTATTTATTTTACGTTAATTTATTAGGTTTATTATTATGTTTATATAGTAATAATAATAATAATAATAATTTATAATATAATAATATATAATTATAATAATAATTTAGATTATTATTATGTTTATATTATTATTATTATTATGTTAATAATTATGTTAATTTATTATATATTAGTTTTATACATGTGTGGCGGCGGGAGAAGAGGTAATTCCCGCCTAATCAGAATTTGATAAACAATAAATAATGTGTATATAAAATGGGAGATCAATTATAGATTGCAATCAAAATAAAAACTGAACCCTCACTTTCTGGCCACAGTAGTTTCTAAACCTTTATAGTTCAGAGAATGTATATAACTCTAAAAGACTTGCCTGTGTAGCTAATCAGTATTTCATTGATTGATTGATTCGTTTTCTCCGGCTTACCAACAAAGAAATTATAATGTGGATATAAAGTGGGTTGTCAATTCTCCATAACAATCAATATATAAACTGATCCCTCACTTTGTAGCCAGAGTAGTTTCTATATATTTATATTCCAGAGAATGTAAATAAATCTAAAAGACATGCCTGTGTAGCTAATCAGTATTTCATTGATTGATTGATTCGTTTTCTACGGCTTAAGATATTATACTGTTGATATGAAGTGGGGGATCAATTCTACATTACAATCAATATATATATACTGATCTCTCATTTTCTGGCCACATTAGTTTCTATACATTTATAGTTCAGAGAATGTCTAAAAGACGTTCTTTTGTACCTCATTAGTATTTCATCGTTTGATTGATTCATTTTCTAGGGTTTATCAACCCTTTGCAGGTTATTTAAAGCAAGAAAATATATTTGGATTATAAAATCTTCTTCGGCTGAGAAAATTTAATAAAAGTTATAAAAGAAGAGATGTTTGCGAGTTAATAATGGTTTAGTGGTACATGTCTTACTTATTAACCCATAACTGGAGGGAGAAGCGGTGGATTCATATCTTTCCCAAAAGGTGTTTGCGCGTAAGTGAATGTAACGATATCCAACGGGAAATGGAACTGGGTTAGCGATATCAGTCAGCTGATATCTTATGTAATAGAAACAGGTAAACCTGTCGCAAAAATGGATTCTGACATTTTTCTCCCGATGGTTATCAGTAAGTGAAGGAGATTTCTCAAATACAGGACAAGCGACCAGACAAAGAAGACGCTACGGAATGAAGATAAATTATTTTTGCAGACAAAGATGAAAAAACAAAGAACAATGTTCTCTATAAACCAGTGGCCGCTGTTGACCATGTTCACCATAGTCTATGAATATGGAATCCAGCGCAGTACGTAATCTGTTCAATGAAACAACGTTAAAGATTAACACTCACGAGTCAGACACTCTACTGAATCTGACTATATCGCCAATACCACCAGCAGTTGTTCCGTAATTCTTCAGTCTTCGATATCAAAGGCTGGCAGCACATATTCGGGAAAAACATGGCAGCCTTTATACACGTCGGATTGAATATTTTGAGCCTTCTGATTGGTAAAAAAACTTCTATTGGTGAACTATAAAATGAATCAGCTCATTTTGGCTGGCTCACTAGTACACCAGGGTAGCCCAAAGCTCCAACAGCCGCTGCTCGCGAAAAGACAGAGAGGCTACGAGTGGCCATAGGAGACAACAACACCCGTTAGACTCTTCAACTTTCCCGGCTAATATAGGCCCCATATCGGCTTCGTTCAACTATAGCAGTGGGTTACAACCAGAGAATACAATCTCGTTTACTGCTAGAAATTGTGATGCTTTTCATTCGTAGGCAACGATCTGACAGAAGGGTTATTTTTAGGTCACACACGTACGACTGGAAGAAGTCACAACCTGTCAACGAAGGCGGTGTCTGGTCTGAGCTGCAACTCTACACTATTCGATTAACAATTCCGAGCCATTATCCGTTACACCAACCGCACATCCAACCTTACAGCATCTGGTATTCTCAAGCAGTCACCCACCTAGGTACTGACCAGGCTCGACGTTTCTTAACTTCGGTGATCGTACGGGAATTTGGCTCCCCGATTAATAATTCCGAGTCATTATCCGTTACACCACAGGCACATCCATGCTTACAGCGCCTGCAATTGCTAAGCGGCTGCCCATCTAGGTACTGACCAGGCTCGACGTTGCTTAACTTCGGTGATCGTACGGGAACCCAGCTCCCCGATTAATAATTCCGAGTCATTATCCAATACACCAAACGCACATCCAAGCTTACAGCGCCTGGTATTCCCAAGCGGTCACCCATCTAGGTACAGATCAGGCTCGACGTTGCTTAACTTCGGTGATCGTACGGGAATTTGGCTCCCCGATTAATAATTCCGAGTCATTATCCGTTACACAACCCGCACATCCAAGCTTACAGCACCTGGTATTCCCAAACGGTCACCCATCTAGGTAATGACTAGGCTCGACGTTGCTTAAATTCGGTGATCGTACGGGAACTCGGTTCCTCGATTAATAATTGCGAGCCATTATGAATTACACCACCCACACATCCAAGTTTACAGCATATGGTATTCCCAATTGGTCACCCATCTAGATACTGCCCAGGCTCGACGTTGCTTAATTTCTGTGATCGTACGGGAACTCAGCTGCCCGATTAATAATTCCGAGTCATTATCCATTACACCAAACGCACATCCAATCCTACAGCACCAAGTATTCCCAAACGGTCACCCATCTAGGTACGGAACAGGCTCGACGTTGCTTAAATTCGGTGATCGTACGGGAACTCGGCACCCCGGTTAATAAATGCGAGCCATTATCAATTACACCACCCACACATCCAACTTTACAGTATATGGTATTCCGAAGCGGTCACTCATCTAGTTACTGAATAGGATCGACGTTGCTTAATTTCGGTGATCGTACGGGACCTCAGCTCCCCGATTAATAATTCTGAGCCATTATCCATTACACCACTCACACATCCATGCTTACAGGATCTGATATTCCCAACGGGTCACCCATCAAGGTATTGACAAGTCTAGACTTTAACTTTGGTGTACGTACGAGAACTAGGCTCCACGATTAATAATTTGGAACTATTATCCATTACACTACCCACATATCCAAGCATTTGTTATTTCCAAGCGGTCACCCATCTAAGTACTGATCAGGCTCGACATTACTCAACTTTGGTGACTGTACGTGAACTCGGGTCCCCGATTATTAATTGTGAGCTATTATCCATTACACCACCTGCACATCCAAGGTTGTAGGAATTGTTATTCCCAAACTCTCACTCACCTAGGTACTGACCAGGTTAGACATTGCTTAACTTCGGTGATCGTATGGGAATCCAAACAAAGTTATGAGGTGTTGATCTGGTAACTGTTCTAGACTGGATAGGAGCCAATGATCTAGATAGCAATCTGTCTTGCCAGAAAGCAAAAACCACAGACAAAAAAAGATAACCACCATTTCAGTTCGAAGATAAAAAGAAAAAATTGACAAGTTTTATCGAACTTGGCCGAGAAAAAGAAAAGACAAAAAAGAGAAAACGCAACGTTAAAAGGAGATATTTTCCCTTGACACAGCTACATTTCTTCCGTAATTTTAATTTTAATTTTTGAAAAGCAGGCTATTTACATCGTTTAGACAGTTGACATATTTCACGACGTTTCCGGCTTTGTAAGCTCCGACCGTCATCAGGATATTATATGTCAGAATTTTAAAACCGAACAGTGCGCAGGAGGAGATTGCTCTAATTCCACGTGCCATGCCTTTTTTGGGATATATCAGTTTCAGTTAATTCCCTTTAGTATCTCAACTCTACAAGATTTTGTTCCCTTTCCTGAGGCCAGGTATTAAACGCACAACAATCCCTTTCTGGATTATTCAACCAGCGGGCCAGGTGATTATGACGTAAAGAAAACCGGAGCATATAAAGGTCGAAACGTCGTGCATATGGCGATAAAGACGAGGAAAACGGTACAAACGATGTAAATAGAGTAAATATTGAAACTGATCTCATCTCGGAAATATAGACAAATCCTGAAGAATGCCATGTGTACAACAGCCGAAACGTCTTGAAGATGGCAGTACAGATGAAGACAAGAGTCCGAATAATATAAATAGTTACAATACCTCATATCAGATATGTAGAAAGATACTGAAGCAGGACACAGCGTATAAAGGCCGAAACTTTGTTCATATGGCAATAAAGACAAGAACAACAGTCCGAAAGATGTAAATAGTCTAAAAAGTTACAATACCTCATCTCTGAAATATAGACAGATCCTGAAGAAGGCTAGAGCGTCTAGAGGCCGAAACGTTGTTAATATGGCAATAAAGATGAGTACAACAGTCCGAACGATGTAAATAGTGTCAAAAGTTAAAATACCTCATCTCAGAAATATGAATAAGTCTATGTGCATATTTCTGAGATGAGGTATTATGTACTTTATTTACATTATTCGGACTATTTTCTTCATCTTTGTCGCCATATTTATTACAACGTTTCGGCCGTTGTACGCTCCGGACTTCTTCAGGTGGTTGGAATGTTGAACTGAACCCTTTATTTCGCTCACTGGGGTAGACTGTTCTAGTTCCACGTGCCAGGTTTAATGGATGTCAGTTATTAGTTATCTCCTGTCAATTTTTCCCTTTGAAAGTTCTCCACTGCCTTAACCTTAACTTTAAAAAGCCCAAGGAGTTTCTTAACCAGAGTCTTCCCACCGTATTTAAAATTTCAGGGTGAATAGCATCTTTTCCAGGGGTTTCGTTCTTATGGGTCAGAATTTTCCCAATTATCTCTTGAGCCATGCTTAAAGGAAATTCAGGATTCTATCAAGCAACACTCCTCGAACGAAACCCCTGGAAAAGATGCTATTCACCCTGAAATTTTAAATATGTTGGGTAGACTGTGGTTAAAAATTTCCTGGCCCGGCACAGGGAACCAACTTTCCTTGCGGTGGATGAAGCAATTGACTCAATGTCTTTGTTCCATCTCAGGTCAGCAGTCAGCTTGAGACCGAGCAGCCGCAGGGAGGAGTTCTTGAGAAGTTAAGCTTCAGATATTCTATTGGGATGCAGGGAAGGATCCCTGTGGTGATTAATAGAGAGCAGTTTTGTTTATGTGGCGTTAAAGTTAACCAGCCAATTCCTGCCCCAGTTCACAACCAATTGGAGGTCCTTTTCGAGACGAACGGCCAAGTTAACCCAAGCGAGTATAAAAACTAAAACGTAGAGTGCTCAAACCCTGAAGATCTGTTTAGGTGAAACCTAGATAAGTTTGCCCTTGCTCGTTAGGATTTATTCTAATTTTATATATATATATATATATATATATATATATATATATATATATATATATATATATATAAACTTTATTTCAATCCTTCATGAGCTTCCGATCCTTAGCGATAATTAATTAATGATGAACATGTCATTCTCGTTTATGGTCGATTTCATCTCGATTCCTCTGGTAAGTTTATAAATGTTATGGACACCACACAGACACAGACACACACACACACACACACACACACACACACACACACACACACACACACACAGACATATATATATATATATATATATATATATATATATATATATATATGGTGTCTATAAAGTTCGTGTGCACTTTAAAAAAATTGTAACTTTAAAGTGCATATATATATATATATATATATATATATATATATATATATATATATATGATGATAGACTCTCCCGTCGTCGGCGTATGAGTGTCTTTCAATTCAGTTCTCATGCTTATGTTTCATATGAGACAACAATCCTCGACGTGCTTTGCAAACGAACGGTTGACCTTCATATGGGTCAGAAATTTGCCAGTTATCTCTTGAGCCATGCCTAAAGGAAATCCCGGATTCTATCAAGCAATTGTCCTTGAACAAAGCCCCTAGAAATGATTATATTTCCACTGAAATTGTTAAATATTCTGGGAAGAGTCTGGTTAAGAACCTTTTTGACCTTTTAAAGTCATATGGAAGGGGTTGGTTGTATTCCACAGGACTATAAAGATGCTTTCATAAAACATCTGTTCAAGAACAAAGGCAAAAAGGTTGTATGTGATAATTCACATGGCATTACACTTCTAAGCATCGCTGGCAAAATTCTCGCTCATGTTATTCTCAACAGAATAATCAAATATCTCATTTATGACATATATCTCGAATCCAGGGTATTTTTTCATCCATGCCGTGCGGGTGTGGCTAAGCCGGCCTCCTTAAAATTTTAATCTAGAATTTTTGTTTACAAAATTTTCCCTTTTCCCATCGGCCAAAATCGGCCATATTGCAACTTAAAATCTATCATATCTCTTGGCCACCCAGAATTCACTTAGCCAGCAATTTCTATGGTTAATTAGTTAGCCAATTACCATAGCTAAATAGTGTCACAACCGTCTTTATTGATCTGACCAACGCGTTGGACACTGTCAAAAGAGGTGTCATCTGGAAGCAAATATATATTTATATATATGATATTATATATATATTACATTACATATATTATATTATGTATATTATATTATATATATTACATGATATATATTATATATATTACATGATACATATTATATTACATATATTATATATATTACATGATATATATTATATATATTATATTATATATATATTTCATTATTTATATTATATATATATTATTTTATTTATTTTATATTATATATATCACATGATATATATTATATATATTACATTATATGTAATGCATTATATATTTTATATTATATATTATATATATTACATGATATATATTTTATATATTATATTATATATATTATTTTATATATTTTATATTATATATTATTTTATATTATTTATAATTATATAATATACGTAAGATTATTTAAAATTTAACATCTAATTTCCCGTTAGCTTCGTTATATTCCCTTACGCGCAAATACTCTTGGAAAACGGATGAATCGGCATCTTCTCCTCCAGATATGGGTTAATTAGTAAGATACGTATCACTAAACTATTATTATCTCGCAAACAGGGTTTTCTTTATAACATTAATTAAATTCTGCCACCCGGAGTTCTTACAATCCAAATATTCTTTGTTGCCTTAATTCACCCGCAAAAAACGATTGATACGCCATAAAAACGAATAGATCAATCAATGTGTTATATACTGTACCTATGAACAGTATTGGGTATGTCCCAATCCTCATAAATACGTTGGGCACTATTCTAATTGGGGGCAATATGCTGTCTAAGTAGTCCACCACTAGCAGTGGTTTACCTAGTCGACGCCGCTGGCGAGTATTGTATTTTGTTGTTGTTATAAAGATAACCATCTCATTTCCAACCTCCAAAATTATTCCAATTTGAAGATTTTAGCTTCAGTTTTGAAACATGGCTCTTGCTGTGTAGCGAAGAAACCATATTTTAAATCAGTTTATATATATATATATATATATATATATATATATATATATATATATATATATATATATATATAAGGAAACATTGAATGCATCACTCAGAGGCGACAGGCTGTTTCAAATTAGACGCAATCAGGCCGCCTGATGATTGCGTCTAGCGTGAAACAGCGTATCTCCTCTGAGTGTTGACTTCAATATTCACTTTTATATTTACACACACTCTGTTTCTGATATAGATCACTTTATCACATAAATATAGCCCACCTTAAAACTATGTTTCTTCGTATACACACACACACACACACACACACACACACACACATATATATATATATATATATATATATATATATATATATATATATATATATATATATTATGAAATGGACAAAGTCCGACAATTATTTTAAGACATTTTTATGTTTAACATTCTTTTTATAGATACAAATATTTAAGTAAATGCTCTGTTTTATAATAAACAGTATTAAACAACATTTACCTGCCTGAATGTCCGAGAAATTTTCATAGAAAATATTCGTCCTCCGGAACGACAGGCTATATGACGGTTCCGGATAGGATACGGGTTCGATTCCTATCGGAGGACGAATATTTTCTATGAAATTTCTCGGACATTCAGGCCGGTAAATGTTGTTTATTATAAACAGAGCATTTACTTAAATATTTGTATGTATAAAAAGAATGTTAAACATAAAAATGTCCTAATATATATATATATATGTGTGTGTGTGTGTGTGATGGGAGGACGATATATGCATTTTCATATATCAACAAGAATTTTAGGGAAAATCTGAAAGGGCGGAAAAATTTGAATGACGCGTTTCATCTACGTGGACTTCATCGTACTAAAGTGATGTCTACATCGTTTTCGTCCGATGAACTACTAAGAGACATAACGCGTCACACGAAAACTTTCCCATTTTGATCATTTTTTTCCCTTATATGTGTGTGTGAATTGCGATCAGATACAGATTAAATGTGAATCGGAACCAGACAGAATGATAAGGTAAAGAACAAATAGGAAACGTTTACAAATCTATCATGTTTCGCTTTTAATAAGGCTTCATCAGAGAGTGAGATATGTAAAAAGGTTTCTTGTACTTTTATTTTGAAAATCAAACAACACAAAAATGATAAAAGAATTTTTTCAAGTATCTCATTCTCTGATGAATGTGTAATAATATCAGAACACACACACACACACACACACACACACACACATATATATATATATATATATATATATATATATATATATATATATATAGCATAATGAGAAGCCACGTATACTTTCTTAATATATATATAATATAGAAAAAACAACACAACTAAAAAGTTGCAAATTAAAAAAAAATTGAACGTTTTTTCTGTGAAAGTATTTATTTATATTTTTATATATATATATATATATATATATATATATATATTTGATATTTCAGATCGGCCCCGATCTTTCTTCAGAAATGACTGTTTTCAGAAGTTTGTTTACATTAAGTAGCGTCCGTTGCGTGACGCGGACGTCACGTGATATGGAATGCAACTGTGTTTGAATATTTCTAACGTAAATCTAACTGTAGTAATATTTTAGATGTTGTTTAAAAAATTTTTTAACTATATCTAACAAAAAATTTTTGTTTAATTATTGAAATATTTATAAAGATTTAAAATACCCAAATCTTTATTTAACCCTAGTTTATATGTATTTAATTTTAAAATCCAGTATTTTTCTTTTTTTCTGCGTGTGTATGTGTGTATAAACATATATACGTTTCCTATTTGTTCTTTATCCTATTATATATACATATGATAGGATAAAAAAAGCTGGAACAAATCATATAATCCTGAAAACATTTAATTTTGCAATTTAAGAAAACACGACAAAGGCCGAAGAATTTATCCGCCAAAACACTAAGTTTTATGTTAATAAATAAAAATGTCTATACTGCTGTGATTTTGAGGCTCACCAGATGCCCCACTGCAGAGTCTCTAAATCACAATAAGCTTATGAAAGATAATATATTGTTTTAATATTGTTTCATCATTTCACACCAAGCAAGGCAATAAAGCCACTAAGACGCCGGAGTTTACTGAACACTACAGAATTCATTATTAAGGAGAGAGAACAATAAAAGAACAGGAATTAAGAAGACAGAAGATAACAATTGATATTGCATTTACATTTTTGAAGATTAAAGTTGACTAAATAGCAAGAAGCCGGAAGAGATTTCCACAAGTGAGAAGTGCGAGAGAAGAAACTCTTAGCATAGAACTTACGGTTGCATTTAGCTGTTTCAACTGCAACATGATGAGACCTTGTCGCCAAACTACTACTTCGCTTAAATTCATAATGTCTATATACCATAGACGAAAGTAATATTTATTTTGTGTAACAAACAAAAATGTGGCACAAGGCCAAAATGGAGGAGGCTTCTCCTTCAATCTTTCTTAACTTAAACACAGCTAGCTACAAACACTGACCCAAACAAACTACAATATTCCTTGCACCAAAACAACACATTCTTACTAACCATTCTTACTACAGTTACTACAATACCTCCGGGTCTCTATGAAGTCTTAACTAGTCCACATATATACAGTTTCTCTGCGAGAGGTGGAATAAAAATAATAAAGAGGAAAGTTCATCAGAACAATTACCATGAAAGTATTTATAGAAAAGGTACAGGTAAGCTAGGTTACGGCGGTGGGAAAGTGACCGAAGCAGAGATGCCAGGTCAGGAACAATAACATTGCAGATTCTTTTTTTGTTTTTTTTTATTTGAGTTTTCACTTTCCAATCTTGATTGGGTCCAAAAGCGACGATGCCATCTTTTGGGTGATAAAGGATTTTCCACCTTACAACGCCCTCCCCATAAACGAAACGTTGCAAGCCTCTTTTTACTTTATCGCTATTTCCTTGCCATGTCTTCTGACGAGCGACATTCCTCAGTCACGCAACCTCTGACCTTTACAACTGCGGCCGGACATGCCACGTACACAAGAGTGAATCATCCTCCATTCCCTTCGTATTCCAGTAAAATAAATAAAGTAAAAAATAAACGATAATAATAATAAAATAATAGAAATAATAAAGTAATCAATAATAAATAATGAGTAAAAAAGTTAACAACACTATAAAAGACCTACAAAACTGCATTCGGATCCACAATTGTTTCCACTCAATAGCACCCAGAATAATTTGAAACATAACCGTTACTGTCCATTCCATAACCGTTAGAATAATACAATAGACCTATCCATAAAACACCAAACCATAACACAGATGGTATGCTGATTGCGTTTAAGCAGGATATAGAATGTCGGCGTTGGGTGTTGTCTTATATCCACTTATATACCCCCTGATGAGTGGACGGTGTGATTCCCGGAGAGTCCGTCTATAAAAATCTGAAGTCGGGATGTTAAAGGTAACATCAGACAGCTAAGTGAATAACGCTTTATTTGTATTAATTATATATATATATATATATATATATATATATATATATATATATAAAGAAATATACTCTTAAGGTGTGCTATATTTATGCGATAAAGTGCTCAATATCAGAGATAGAGCGTGTGTAAATATAAAAGTGAACATTGAAGTCAACACTTAGAGGCGACAGACTGTTTCATGCTAGACGCAATCGTCAGGCGACTGATATATATATATATAATTATATTTTATATATATATATATATATATATATACTATTAATGCATGTTTCATTAAATAATATAAAGTTTTTTTCTGTCCATTCTTTATTATTTTTATTATCAACGATAATGTGATTAACCTTATCAGACAATACGAAAGGAACTTACTTAAAATAAATTGACAAAACTTTATATTATTTAATGAAAGATGCATTAATAATATATATATATATATATATATATATATATATATATATATATATATATATATATATATATATATATATATGTAAAATATAATTATATATATATATCAGTGGCCTGACGATTTCATTAACAAAAAATTATATATTCATTCAATATTCAGCAGGTAAAGGGAGACAACTCTTACTTAATCTCTAATATTAAACTATGACAGAAATTTGCGATGTAAAATATTATTTAATCTGAACTGATTACTTCTTTGAAAATCCTTTTACTGCCAGGAACACTGAACAAACTCTTTATCTGTCCTAATTATAAATGCTTTATTGTTGTTTTTTCTAAAAAGGAATATTGTTTGTTTTATATTTTGTCGTTGATGACCTTGAGCCATACCTAAAGTTAAATGTTTGTGGACAAGTTTATTTTCACGCTGCCAACACAAATAATACCTTCTGATATATAAATATTTTTCCTAATAAGTAACTCCTTCGCAACTTATAAATGACAATAGGAAAACTGCAGTAGTTGCCGACGCGTTTCGTCCAATGTGGACTTTTTCAAGGCAAGAAACGAAATGAATTTATTTAAACAAAGTAACTAATAATAATAATAAAAACAAAATGTCCTTAGCAACTGGAAGAATTTAGAGAACGCTATTTTCATACTGTTAACTGAAAATTACGTCAATTACTGTCACGTGTGGAGATATTGTTTTTATTGATGTGTTGACGGATTCAACTATTTTCTTTTGATTTCTTGATACTGTTCTGTACGTGTGTTTGGGAGAGTAGTAATTCTGTTAAGAAAGGTGAAATAGGGAAAAAATCAGGGAAGTAATTAAGTGGAAGGGAGTTCCACTGTCGAGAAGTGCGAGAGAAGAAGCTGCTGTTTCGACAGTAAAAGGCTGGGACTGGGATGCCAACCTCGTAGCACGCTTAAATCCATGCAGTCGCGGTACCAGTGAAAATAGCTCGTCAGAGAAATGTAAACAACAAATTTAAAATTCTCTTAAAAATCCAATATTTGTCCTCGAGATGTATTTCGAAGTCCATTATTAAATTTACGAAGTAATTAAATGGATTTTCTTAAAGTATTAGCTTGTGAGAACAATGAACAAAGTAGAAAGAGTCTATACAAAAAAAAAAAAACAGGAAAAAATAAA
Organism: Acanthosepion esculentum; assembly: GCA_964036315.1. Taxonomy (NCBI): domain Eukaryota; kingdom Metazoa; phylum Mollusca; class Cephalopoda; order Sepiida; family Sepiidae; genus Acanthosepion; species Acanthosepion esculentum. The sequence continues at coordinate 58,041,112 of OZ038519.1, read as the reverse complement.
ACCTAAAGTACGGAAGACCAGCAGCGCAATTTTCAAGAATTTGTTATTTATACTTAAAAATAAATTTTCTTTAATCTTATATAACCAATAATTTAAGAATATAATTTTTATTCTATACGCTTTTATTAAACTTATTATAATTAATTATGTTAGCTTTTATACTGACTTTTATTAAACTTATTATAATTAATAATGTTAGTTTTTATACTGACTTAACAGAACAAGAGATATGAAATTAGATTAATATCCGAATATTCCCCAGATATTGAATAGTAATCAGTCAACGGGAGATATCGAAATTATTTCCGTAATAAAAATAATCTACATATTAACAGGTTAAGTCTGTCCGTATCAGTAATAAGAGTGGATGAGGTGTTTTTCAGTCTGTGGTGAAAATAAATTAATCTTTCCAGGACTGATTTATTTCCCTTTGTTTTCGTCTTTCTCTCTTCATGAGGTAGTCGGCCATTTTCTTCTTACGGTTCGCTACCGGAGTAGATTTCTAGTGGAATAAAGCTTCACTCAAGCTATATGGACTCAGCCTTCTTTTACTTCCTCTCAAACCCTTTTTATAACATAGTCCAAGCAAGAATCCTTTGAATAATCGTTTCCAAGAATGACAGGCCTTAGTAGAAGACGGGTTTTTAGAGTCCAAGTCGAGAGATTCTGGTTTAAGGTATTTGTTCATAAATACGTTAAATAAATTGTAATGAGTCTAGTTCGGTTTAATGAGCCTTTATTGAACATAACTGAAGGGTCTTGACATTTGGCTAAGATGGCGTGACTTATGTATACAAATCATAAAACAAGGGAGGTAATCATGTTGTCTTACCACAAAGCGGTATCGATTTATTTTACTTTCATTGCGAAAAAAAAAATTCATTTTAGTGATAACTAATTTGAATTATTCGATTCTTTAAACGCATGTTGACTATAAAAAACGAACTTTTCGTTATCAGGAGAATTTCAAAATGGAACTGAGAAATTACAAGGAAATTTTACAAAAATAAATATTCATTATAGATATTTTTACTTCTTAGACCTGAACGAAACTAATATGTTTTATTTAGGTACCTCCAATAATTCGCTAAAAAACAAACAAACAAACAGTTTAGCAGGATGATAAATGGCCCCAAACTTAATAAAAAGAAAGTTTTAACCTCAAAATATGTATGTTATAATTAAGAAAAAAAAGTATTTTTTAATTATTTTTAAAAATAATTTCTTCCTTTCTAACACATTCTAAATTTAGCTAAAAAATACCTTTTTTTTTTAATAATGGGCATTTTTAGTTTTATTAAACTATGCAATTGAGTTTTATATAATTATTTTTGCAAGGTTCCAGGACAAATTTTCACTACATTCATATTTGATAATACAATTATTATTTTCTTTTATACCGAAATAATATCTACAGGGATTCTTTCCTTAATCACCCTCCTCCAATTTTAAAAGTATTCGCGATGATGAACGTATTAATTAAAAAAATACAACAAAAAATAATTAAGAAATAAAATAGTGCAACTAAACTTATTAATCTTTGCAATTTTTGGCGTACATTTTGTTTCCGCTTAATTACTAGATCACCTCGAGGAAACAGCCTAATACAGAGCTTTTCACGATTTTAAACTATTATAAATTACTTAATTAAAATTTCTTAAAAAATGGAAAAATTCTTGTAAAACTTAATTATTCATCAGAAAAATTTTATTTCTTCAGACAATAATGTCCTTAATATTACTTATTTATAAAAGCAATTAAGACCTTTCTAATTTAGTAATATCATAGTTTTATTGGATTCATTGTTTTTCAATTCAGAGCAGATTTTCAGTCAGATAGCTCAAATTTGAAAAACAAAAAGGTAGGTGATTTATCATCTCCAAAGACTTCTTCTTTAAAAAAAAATTTTTTTTTCAGGAAACCGAAAGGTTTTGGGGTAAATTTCATGAAATTAAGTAAGTGGGGGATAACATATTTAAAAAAAACAAAATATTCTAAAAAAAATATTTAAAAAATAATTTCATTCATTTGCGAATAAGTCCTGAAAATCTAATTAAAATCGGACAATTGTACTTGATTTTTACAAGAATTTCCAAATAAATGTGTTTTCAACGAAAAAAAAAAACGCAAAAAAAAACAAACTGTTATTGTCTCTGACATCGCGATGACGTAAATAAAAGAAGACTTTAACCAAGATTTCGAACGTGTTAGAAAGGATTAAAAATTTTTTTAAAATAATTAAAAAATACTTTGGTCTTTCATCTTAATAATAACATAAGCATTTTGACGATAAAACTTTATTTTTGTTAAGTTTGTGGCATTTTTCATTACGCTATCTGTTTTCCCGCGAAAACAGCGGGGGCGCCTAGGTTTAACTGGCCTCGAAATAATATTTCCCAAAAACTATCTAATAAATTAAAATAATCTCTATGCTATGCGTTCATTAATGAACAACTAAAGAAAATTCCACTTAAATCGGATGAATTTATTTATTGGATAAAATGAATCGCTCAAAAATTGAAACCCTTGCCAGAATAATTCTGTGTTCGTGGCCGCTACCGAAAGAGATTTGCGAAATGCATTTTAAGCAAGGGAGACAACTCGCAAATTACCTCCCTTGAACGCTTCATCTCTTCGCGGAATAGTAAAAATAAAAATGGAAGTCAGGACAAAATCCCTGGCTATGACCAGTGGCTGACACGCTAACAGCGATGAGTTTCAGCCATAATCACCCTCGCCCTTTCGGGACGAGGGTGATTATGATCTTCATACTTGATGAATTACAACGAGAGTTTTTCATCTAGATTAAGCAAAAAGCAATTAGAAAAGATGTAATGAATACTTAATATTTATATTTGAGTAATAATAATAGTAATAAAAATAATAGCACTAGTAATACTGAATTATTTATGCATTAGTATGAGACATGAAACACTTCTTTCTTTCTTTCTTTCTTTCTTTCTCTCTCACCGAAACCAATTAATGTCTTCCCCCCCCTCTTTCCACGCGATCAGAACGGAATAGTCCATTATTTATGAGGTAATGGCAGGGCGTAGCGGTTGTGCGAACTAGCGAATGAAAGGACAAGCACAATAATAATAATAGTACATTATTTACTAGGCATTAGCACGAGACGTTAAACACTTCTATTTTACCTTCCTTCTTTCTTTCTTTCATTTTCTTAGCGAAACGAAATAGTGTCTTTCCCCGCCTCTTTCCACGCGATCAAAACGGAATAGTGCATTATTTATCATGTATTGGTAGGGTATAGCGGTCGTGCTAACTATTGAAAGAAGGCACAAGCACAATAATAATAAAAATAATACATTATTTACATTATTCGGACTATTGTCCTCATCTTTGTCGCCATATTTATTACAACATTTCGGCCGTTTTACCCCCAGCCTTCTTCATGTGGTTGGAATGTCGAACCGTACCTTTTATTTCGCTCATTGGGGTAGACTGTTCTAGTTCCACGTGCCGTGCCTCTTCCGAATGTCTTCAGCAACCATTTTTACCAGAGCTCATGTTTGTTGTTATCGCTTTTCTCTGGAAACTCCCTATTACTGGTTCCCATATTGTATTCATTTCTATGCTTGGTCGGCTCGGGAGATTTTTGTGGCCTAGCATATGTGCTGATTCCTTAAGTTTACGAATTTTCCAATAGTGTTCCTTGTCTATGATCTCAACCTGATCCCACAGAGGGCAGTGATCTCCCTTCTTTCTCCATATGTGGTCAGCCACGCCTTATTTTCCCCCTTCCCCTCGTGTTACAGCTTTCTGGTGTTCTTGAAGCCTCACCTTAAGCGGCACAGTGGATAAAGGCGTTGAATAGATCCAGTGACACGACGCAAAGAGTGTGAGTTCGATACCCGGTTAAGGCAGTGGAGAATTTTCAGGAGATAACTGATAACTGACATCCATTAAACATGGCACGTGGAACTAGAATAGTCTACTCCAGTGAGCGAAATAAAGGGTTCAGTTCGACATTCCAATCACCTGAACAAGGCCGGAGCGTACAACGGCCGAAACGTTGTAATAAATATGGCGACAAAGATGAGGACAATAGTCAGAATAATGTAAATAATGTACATAATACCTCATCTCAGAAATATAGACAGATACTGAAGAAGGCCGGAGCTTACGACGGACGAAACGTTGTAATAAATATGGCGACAAAGATGAGGACAATAGTCAGAATAATGTAAATAATGTACATAATACCTCATCTCAGAAATATAGAAAGATACTGAAGAAGGCCGGAGCTTACGACGGTCGAAACGTTGTAATAAATATGGCGACAAAGATGAGGACAATAGTCAGAATAATGTAAATAATGTACATAATACCTCATCTCAGAAATATAGAAAGATACTGAAGAAGGCCGGAGCTTACGACGGTCGAAACGTTGTAATAAATATGGCGACAAAGATGAGGACAATAGTCAGAATAATGTAAATAATGTACATAATACCTCATCTCAGAAATATAGACAGATACTGAAGAAGGCCGGAGCTTACGACGGTCGAAACGTTGTAATAAATATGGCGACAAAGGTGAGGGCAATAGTCAGAATAATGTAAATAATGTACATAATACCTCATCTCAGAAATATAGACATAATAATAATAATAAATGTGGTTGGGGTTCTGTACTTGGTTGGTAAAGGTTGTGATAGTCTAATTGAAGCTTTCTATGGCAACCCATGCGTTAAAGAAATACAAAAAATGGTTCCTACAAACACATATCACACATTACATCCCTGATCACTATAATCTTCAAAAATTTAAATGTAACGTCAATCGACAGCTTCTGATGCTTTGATCTCTATTTTTTTAAATCTCCCCCGTCCTTCCTTTCCTCACCCCTCTGTACCCAGTCTTTTCCCTTACTTACACTCTCTGTGGCCTCTTACGTACTAGTGCTATTCTCGCCTTGCTTGACGTGAATTGCTTAAAAATCGAAACCACAACAACAAAAAAACAACAAAAATAAACAACAACAAAAAAAACAACAACAAGGCATTTGTAAAAACTTCACAGATTAATTCGAGACATTACCTATTTAGAATTTAGAATTTGCAATGTGATAGTTCCTGACTTGGCATCTCGTCTCCAGTCATTTTCTCACCGACGTAATGTGGCTTCCCTCTGTCTTTTCAACAAATATTTTCACGTCATCTCCTCTGACGAGCTCTTTTCACTGATGCCTCGATTGCATGAATTTAAGCGTGTTACTAGTTTGGCATATTAGTCCCAGCCTTTTACTGTCAAAACGGCAGCTTCTTCTCTCGCACTTCCCGACAGTGGAACTTCCTTCCGCTTACTTACTTCCCGGATAACTATAATCTTGAAAAATTTAAATGTAACGTCACTCAACAGCTTATGATGTATTGATCCAAATTCTTCTTTTTATCCTCCCCCGTTTTACTTTTTATCCCCATCCGTTCATCTTTTTATCCTCCACCGTTCTTTTTATCCCCCTGCGTTCTTCTTTTATACTCCTCCTTTGTTCTTTTTATCCCCCTCCCTTCTTTTTATCCCCCCTTCTTCTTTTTATCCCCCTCCGTTCTTCTTTTATACTCCTCCTTTGTTCTTTTTATCCCCCTCCCTTCTTTTTATCCCCCCTTCTTCTTTTTATCCCCCTGCGTTCTTCTTTTATACTCCTCCTTTGTTCTTTTTATCCCCCTCCCTTCTTTTTATCCCCCCTTCTTCTTTTTATCCCCCTCCGTTCTTCTTTTATACTCCTCCTTTGTTCTTTTTATCCCCCTCCCTTCTTTTTATCCCCCCTTCTTCTTTTTATCCCCCTCCGTTCTTCTTTTATACTCCTCCTTTGTTCTTTTTATCCCCCTCCCTTCTTTTTATCCCCCCTTCTTCTTTTTATCCCCCTGCGTTCTTCTTTTATACTCCTCCTTTGTTCTTTTTATCCCCCTCCCTTCTTTTTATCCCCCCTTCTTCTTTTTATCCCCCTGCGTTCTTTTATCCTTCTCCTTTTATCCTCCTACGTTGTTCTTTTTATCCCCCTCCGTTCTACTTTTTATCTCCTTCTGTTTTTTTTTATCCCCCTCCTTTTCTCTTTTTATCCTCCTCCGTTCTTCTCTTTATCCCCCTACGATTTTCTTTTTATTTCCGACGTTCTTCTTTTCCTCCTCATCCGTTCTTCCAGACCGGTTGTGAATTCAGAGTTTTTGCTTCTTCTCGACCATTTGCCATCCAAGGTTATAGAACCCAGTCTGTCCTGCTATTTACCCATAGCTGGGGGGAGAAGAAGTTTCATACCTTTCCCAAGGGTATTAGCCTTAAGTGAATGTAATGGATCCGACTGGAATTCGAACTCGGCCCTCTGATTTCTCAACGCGGTCCGCTATCCACTGTGCCTCCCTGACTTAATGTCTATCGATTCTAAAACCTTCAGTTATCAACTGATTCAATTTAATCATTATAATTGCTACATAGACAAACTGAGAGGAAGATTTTCTAAAGAAATAGTAGACATTGTTTTTTTAATCTGACAATTTTTAAAATATTTCTCACATTATTTTTAATGGATAACAGTGTTTGAAAAGACGTACCGTTTATTTTAAAACCGTATTTATTTCATCTGTTGCCTGACATACTCGAGAAAACCTATTCAAGTAAATGGGACCTCGGGCAGGATTCGAATATGATTCATCTTTGTTAGAGAAACCACAATCTGATCCATTGAATCTTGACCATTCGGCCGCGAAGAACTTTGTTTTGCTGGCACATTTACTCCTTCAGAGTTTTCTTGAAAGCCATATTTACTCACTTTTGTATCTGAAACGTAAATAAAGCAATTTCTAAAGAAGTAAAGGATTTCTTTCTTTTTTTTAGAAGAAAATATATAATTGGATCTTTTCTGTTAATTCACCCCAAATAATATAAAGTTAATATTGCTAATCAAGAAATTATCAGTTTTAAAAATCAAAATATGTTTAGCTTGACTCTGGACAAATATTTGAACTGATCCAATATTTTTTATCAAATTCACTGTTTTCAGAAAAGCTAAAAATTATCAGTTCATTCATGATGGTATTCCTGCGATAGTCCTAAATAAATGTGCTCTTGTTCTCTCTAAAGTTTACAATAAATACATGGCTGATTGCTGCTTAATGGAAATTATATTCTTGGGTTCCAGTCTTTAAGAGCACAAGTGCAATGTTGTATTCTTCTAACTACCAGACTATTACCCCTCTACCTCATTTTGGCAAAATACGAGATGTCCTAATCACCTCACAAGATGGGGTCTTCTTTCAAATAAACAATATAACTTTCGCTACTCTAGGTCTCCTGATATATTAACAATTATTCCTGAAACTGTCTATCAAGCTTTAGATCAGAATAGTGAAGTTCGGGCTGTTCCTCTGGGCACCCCGAAGGCAGTTGACAGTAGTCATTATTATCATCAACATCACTTAAATTCCCTTTGAATCGCCAGTCCTCCTATATGGGAGTGAATGCTGGAAGACCTCCTCACAGATTAAGAAGAGACTTGAAGCAGCAGAAATGTTGTTCTTCAGAAGGATGCTGAGGATAACCGGGAACAGAAATGTGAGTAACGTCAAAGTTTTAGAGAAAATGGAAAGAAAAATGACACTTCCACTTAAAATCCGACAGGAATAATTTATAAGCACATGATAAGGAGGATATATATATATATATATATATATATATATATATATATATATATATATATATATACAACCTCATATATATATACAAATATAACCCTATATATATATATATATATATATATATATATATATATATATATATATATATATATATAGGCTTATATTTGTATATATATAGGGTTGTATATATATATATATATATATATATATATATATATTACCCTATATTCACAGCACAAAAATTTATTTTGTTTACAAACATAAATATAGCAACCTATCGAAAACTGGGAGAAAGTAGGAGGTACTTCATCATTCCATTGCCCGACATATTCACTGATGCAAAAAAAATATTTAATTCTTTAAGATCATCGTTAAATTTATTCTTGTTCAATGAAACAAATTTTTGATTGAAATATCCTTCAAAATTGAGGACAAGATGTTCCAATTCCAAGTCGAATGAAACCGAGCCCATCTTCATGATACCAGCGGCAAATGAGCCACTCTTTAAAGAGTGAGGAGTCAGATAAATGGTAACCGCGGTGGTAAAACAATGTAAAGGTTGTCAGTTAGCAGCCAAACCTTCACTAATAAGGACTCAACCCTGGCCAAAAACGGACGTTCCGTGGACACGTATTCGTATTGACTATGCAGGACCATTAAAGGGATACTATTATCTAGTAATCGTAGATAGTTTTTCCAAATGGCCTGAGGTTTATAGGTATAAACACCCGACAGCTTCAAACACCATAAAAGCGTTAGACGAAGTATTTAGTCGTTTTGGAGTAGTAAATACAATTGTAAGCGACAATTCTACTATGTTTACCGGGAAGGAATTCAATGATTACTGTGATTCGTTGGCAAATGAACACGTGACAACGCCGACGTACAATCCGAGATCAAACGGACAGGCAGAAAGGTTTGTCGACACATTCAAGAGAGCATTAAGAAAAAATAACGGAATCGAAACTGAAGAAAAAAAGCTTACAAAGGTTTTTAGCGGTATATGGGATAACACCAAATCAGAATACAAACGATAATCTATCACCTGCAGAAATTATGTTTGCAAGGGAAATACGTTCAATGTTCTATAGGATGTTACCAAGTAAGAAAAAGAAAAATTATACGAAAGTAAATATAAAATTTACAACATATAAAGAGGGCGATAAAGTCTTCTTTAAGAACTATCGGTCAGGAAAGAGTTTTTGGGAGGACGGTATAGTGTCAAAAAGAATCGGTAGAGTGATATATATTGTAAAAGGAAAAAAAAATTTTTGCAAAAGACATATTAACCAAATGAGATACCGATGAAACCGAAACCGTAGAAAATGACAGCGAAAATACAGATGGAAGTGTTATACGATGCTTTCCAAATATACCCCCCCCCCCATAAATAGTGTAGTACCGATGGAGGTAACTTCGACTCCAAAAATCACTAATTCTCAAAAATCCAAAAAATACACCAACTCGGAATGGCAGGAGAAAAAGTGATAGAAAAAGGAAGAGGACTTCACGTCTATGTCCAAATCCAAAGAGAAAAAAATATTGAAAGCAAAATACTAGGGAAGAATTTAGCTCAGGGGAAGGTGTTATAGTGGGACAACCTGGCACATCCCGACATGGATTGGTCAGTCTATAAAAGACTGACGAGCTATTGAAGAAGGGGGAAAGTGAGACAGACAGAGAGAGCGAAGGCGACCCTTACGAACCTCCGTGACTTATGTCCGGTTTTCCGTAGTATTATGAACTCTTGCACATTTGTACTTTACATACAATAAACCATTGTTATTTGTTACATGATTTCTTATGTTATTGTAATCTCTCCACTCGGGATGACTTTGTTCACCCTTTTAGCAGCAAAACCACTGATCGGGAGATTGGGGGTTTTGAGGAGCGTGGTACCACTTCTTAATTGCTGTTGTTTCAGGTGCACTCTTTTGGCAGCAAGACCACTGATCGGGAGATTGGGTTTTTGAGGAGCGTGGAACCGCATCTTAATTACTGTAGTTCGTAGGTCCACCCTTTTGGCAGCAAGACCACTGATCGGGAGATTGGGGGTTTTGAGGAGCCTGGAACCACTTCTTAATTGCTGTTATTCCCAGGACCACCCTTTCTCCAGCAAGACCACTGATCGGGAGATTGGGGGTTTTGACGAGCGTGGAACCGTATCTTAATTGCTGTTGTTCACAGGTCCACCCTTTTGGCGCGCAAGAACACTGATCGGGAGATTGATTGTTTTGAGGAGTGTGGAACCACTTAATTGCTGTTGTTTCCAGGTCCACGCTTTTGGTAGCAAGACCACTGATCGGGAGTATGGGGGGTTTGAGGAGCGTGGAACCACTTCTTAATTGCTGTAGTTATCAGGTTAACCCTTTTGGCAGCAAGACCACTGATCGGGAGATTGCGGGTTTTGAGGAGCGTGGAACCACTTCTTAATTGCTGTAGTTATCAGGTTAACCCTTTTGGCAGCAAGACCACTGATAGGGAGATTGCGGGTTTTGAGGAGCGTGGAACCACTTCTTAATTGCTGTTATTCCCAGGTCCCCCCTTTTGTCAGCAAGGCCTCTGATCGGGAGATTTGAGGTTTTGAGGTGTGTGAAACCACTATTGCTGTTGGTCTACCCGATTTCACATATGATTTTTGTCAACCCGCAGGTATTATTATCCGAGACTTCCAAACAGTTCTTCCCCCGGCCCCCTGGGATCGTACTCCCAGGTTTATATTTTCAAGAAGGTGCTTCTTTCAAATCGACCATGAGTGAGTGAGGGTGTTTCTTTGAATATCGCTGTCAATGAGACGCCGAATACAGATCAGTACTGAAGAGGGTACTAGACGGACGAACAATGTAACTAAAGAAGGAACAACTACAATTGTAATAACGTGTAAACCAACTATAAGATAATCCTTGTTACTTACCATTTTATAAAGTTCGATTTGATTGGCAATTAGCCAATGTTCTGCCAGTCATTCCAATAAAGAGTAATTATAAATAAATAGTGTAAATAAACAATATCTGTCTAAATATCTGAGGTATTGTAATTATTTACATTGTTTGGGTAGATTGCTCTAGTTCCACGTGCCGTGCCTCTTCCGAATGTCTCAGTTATATCCCTTTAACTCAACTCTCCAAGTTTTTATTCAAGTATTGAACTCACAACTTGAGTCAAGTTCCTGGAGCTTACCAACTTTTTTATCCACTGGGTCATGTATTCAGTTCGAAATTCCAATCCCCTGAAGAAGGGCGGAGTGTACAACGGTCGAAACGTCGTGAGTATGGAAATAACGGTGAGGACAACTATCCGAACATTGTAAATAACATAACATTGAGTCAATTGCTTCATCCACCGCAAAGAAAGTTGGCTCCCTGTGCCGGGCCAGGAAATTTTTCTCCCCGGAATCGATCCTCCAAATTTACAAATCAACCATCCGCCCTTGCATTGAGTATTGCTGCCATATATGGCCTGGAGCTCCTTCTGTTTGCCTCGGGATTCTTGATGAGATCCAGAGACGGGTATGCAATATAATTGGCACTGATCTGGCTTCTCGTCTGCAGTCACTCTCTCACAGACGCGCCGTCGCCTCTCTCTGTCTCTTTTACAAGTACCTCCATGGTAACTGCTCCGATGAGCTGCTTTCGCTGGTTCCCAGGCTCGATGAATTCAAGCGTCATACGTGGCTGGCATCCCGTTCCCATCCTTTCACCGTTGAAACTGTTAAATGTAGACGTCTCTTCTACTCCAATAGCTTCATATCTCGCACCTCACACCTGTGGAAGTCCCTTCCCTATTCCTGTTTCCCTGACAACTATAATCTCCAACTATTCAAATGTAACGTCAATCGACATCTCCAGTTGCATTGATCTATCCACTATCCTTCTCCACATCCTTTCCCCTATCACTTCTGTCTGCTCTTGCTCCAAATCCTCCGTAACCCCTTGCGTGCTAGTGGCTTTCAGCCTTGCTTGGGGTGAAAAGCTTAAATAAATAAATAAATAAAAAATAAACAATCTATTAAATAAATCGTGTTTATCATGTTTGTTGTCAGTTCTCAAGAACAAAGGACATGTCTAAATCCCTTTTCTTATGTTTAGGTTTTATTCCAATTCTACTCATCGCTTTCATAAAAAAGAAACATTATAATAAATTAATAAATTCGCAGTGTCAATGGAAAGACCGTCTTTTTGACACTCCGTTTTTTTGCAGACAGGAACGTCGAAGTTTGTCTTTTTTTATTTTCTTCTAAATAACCCCCAAATTAACAGGGACCACCTTGTAACCGTCATTCTTCTCAAAGCCAATGTTTTGGGAGACATTTCCTGAGATAACTGTCACAGTATTTTCTTTTGTATGTATTGATGAGTCTCCCCTTTTTGCACAAATGGATTCACCCAAGGTATACATATACTACTACCAGTGAATACCCGGATGGTAGTAGTCAGTACGTTAAGTCACGTCAGGAGTAGTAGTGGAACGTTGAGTCGGTCGGTAGAATAACGTAGCGACAAGAGTCACAGTCATGAGTACTTAGACTCAGTAAGAAGTCATACAGCGATACATCGATATCAAAGACTTTATATATATTTGTCTACTAACCCGCATTCCTGGAACTACTAACCTGTATTACCAGTTTGTATTATTACGTTAATACATTTATTTCCCTATATTCATTCTTGGCGTTTATTATTTGAATCCACAACAGTATGCAATGTTCCACTTCCTCCTCATTGTCATCCTTCGACCTCCCTATGGTTGGTCAGGACACCATTGACAATCCCTTTCCTCACTGCATTGTTGTCCCCAGATCCCCAACATCCAACCCCGAGTCCCGGGCTATGGTGTCTGGGAAAATCAATTTTCGTGAGAAGACACTTCTAGAAGAATACCATAGGAGTAAGGATGAGACGATTCCCCTGTCCGCCCGTTGACAGTGGTCGGCAAACTGTAATCGTTTTGTTTGAGCTTAACAGAGATTGGTCTCAGTTCTCCGTAAATTGTGTTAAGCGTTGCGTGGGATCTCCAACGGATGTTCTGGATTTTTCAAAGTAGATTTGTATATGGTCAATCCAGTCGTCTTTCAAGACGAACAGATAATGTCCAGGTTTCTGATCCATGTAGTCGAACTGGTTCACTCAATTTTCTAAAGGTTTGGACTTTTAAGGAGGATGGAGGGTTCGAGCGCCAAATCTTGTGAAGTTTGTTACGCGCATCCCATGCAAGAAGATGTTAAAGAAAGAATACCAACTACAACTGATTGGATAGACCCAAATTCGAAACCAGAAATTTCTTGCCCCAAATCCTGTATTGCTGTCTCCAGATTTCATGAGTCCCATCTTATGGTGTCTGGGAAAGTCAATTTTCGTCAGAAGACACTTCCAGAAGAATGCCATAGCAGTAAGGATGTGACAATTTCCCTGTCCGCACCCTTACCAGCGGTCGGCAAACTGTATTAGATTTTGCTTGAACTTAAGAGAGATTGGTCTCAGTTCTTCGTAAATTGTGTTAAGTGTTGCATGAGATCTCCAACTGACGTTCTGAATTTTTCTAAGTAGATTTGTATATGGTCAATCCAGTCGTCTTTCAAGACGAACAGATAATGTCCAAATTTCTGATCCAGACAGTAGAACTAATGTCCCCAATATGGATGATCACGTCTCTCCACAGCGTTACATCCTTTGTAGCTCTTTGCAATGTTTGCTTTTACCTTCGACCCTACTCTTTATTCGGCCATGTTTACTAGTTAGGTAGGTTACTCGACGTTTCTGTATTGTTTTCAATGTGCCCTCTGAGTATCAGATTCTCCAAATCCTATTTCATCATTACGTCTCCCAAACTCTCTCTTTCTGATTCTAAGTGTAAAGGAGCATTTTTGTTTTCATTTTCTTTAAAACATTCACGCTGCTTACATTTTCCGGTTATGTTATTCTCATCAGCCTTCTGTAGTACCACATCTAACGGGTCACGTCTTCATGTGTGAGGAATTTGTCTAACGTTCATTGCTATATAGG
>OZ038519.1:57917456-58024956 GCA_964036315.1 Acanthosepion esculentum | reverse complement strand
TGTTTAACAGGTTGAAGTTCGAACTGAACCTAAATTTCAAAATATCATTTTAGCTACGTGTCTCTTAAATCTATTCCGCACCTAGACCATATGAACCCACGATAATTAATTAATTAATCTATCTACACGCATATATATATATATATATATATATATATATATATATATATATATATATATGTGTGCGTGTTTAACAGGTTGAAGTTCGAACTGAACCTAAATTTCAAAATATCATTTTAGCTACGTGTCTCTTAAATCTATTCCGCACCTAGACCATATGAACCCACTATAATTAATTAATTAATCTATCTACACGCATATATATATATATATATATATATATATATATATATATATATATATATATATATGTGTGTGTGTGTGTGTGTGTAATTTGGCAGCAACTTTTCTTTTAAACATGTGTTGAATGTCAAAGACAACATAGTCCTGCATACTTTCTTTTGAATTTTCTCATATTTTCTAATGAGACTTTTTATTTGAAAATTATATCGAAATAAATATTGTCCGTAAGATAACCGAGTACTTTCGAACATCATTGTTCATATTCAGGGTCAAAATTTTTAACAATGTTTTATGTATATATGTAGAGTCAACATTTTTTAAAACATTTGCAAATTGTCTTGTAGCGGAATCATGTTGCTACATTTTATTTTTTTACAAACTAAATAAACGTTACAAAATCATTTTAATTTCAAAAGACGCGATGATGTTATCACGTGCATGGCGAAGATTATATATATTTTCATACGATTTCTCATGCGATCTAATAATGTTTTTCTTTTCGGATGATAAATTATATAAAAACTGTCTGAATGTTTCAGCTATACATTTAGCCATTTTCAAGGACTGTTAGAATTAGAAATAGTTTGTTATATGTATGTTTTATAAAATGCTTCATTTTTTTTGTTACAAAACACGGTCAATATATTATGTCCATGTCCATGCCTATTCCATGTCTATTTGTTATATGAGAAATTGTATAAAAAACTAAATAAAAGCACCTTGTCAGTCATTTGTAATGAAATGTGCATATATATATATATATATATATATATATATATATATATATATATATATATATATATATATATATATATACAAGTATAGGATTGGTGTATAGGGAATGAATTCCAATAACCAAGAATTACTATTCTTAAAAGAGTGCTCAATACAGAGTAGAGCAGATATAATTATTTATTTAAAAATTATAACATAAATATGTTATAAAAACACTACAAAAATAGCCATTTGGTTTCAACACCTCTAGGTGGGGTTCAAGTGATGATGTTGACACAAAATGGCTATTTTTGTAGTGATTTTATAACATATTTATGTTATAATTTTTAAATAAATAATTATACATATATATATATATATATATATATATATATATATATATATACAAAACTAGTGCTCGATACACAGTAGGGCATAATATTATAATATTATTTAAAATGTGTCGATGAATACATATTTTTGATATTTTTTATAATAATAATTATTATCTCTCTCTCTCTCTCTCTCTCTATATATATATATATATATATATATATATAATTGTCTAATTTCATTTTACGAGGTTTTATTTATTTGATTTTAGCATATGTGTATTTTCAAGATCTTATGTTTTTTAAACTCTGTTTCTGTATCGAGCGTCGTTTTATTAAAAAATAAAAACAGAAATACTAAAGAACTTCAGATCATCAATCTAATAGTCCTTTCCTATTATATCAACGCACAAAAAAAACATCTATTATATATATTATAAATTTACTAATTAAAAATATGGTTCCATCACTACACAGTAATTACAATGTTTCAAAAACAGAAACTAAAAACTTCAAATTCAGTTCTAAAATTAAATTAAACTAGCCAGTTCTGTTTCATTTTCAAGAGAATTTTGGAATAACTTATTTTGAAACTTACTGAGTTTTATAAGGACATATATTCATAATATTAGTTTCTAAGGATACGTGGAAATCCAATCGTTTTAACAAGGGGTGGTAGGGTATTCATTTTCACTGACAGCTATTACATCAAAATATGAGTTACTTTCGAAAAGAGGCTAAGTTAAGGTAAGGTACGGGTTCCTGTTCAACGGATGATGACATCCGTTCACTGCATGTCGTCTGGTCTTTATCAACGACAAAAAGATTTTCGGCACTTTTGTTTCGCCGTAAAATTTGTAATTGTATACATACATTCTGCTTTATTTCTACATTTTCTTTTTTTTTTATTTATTTTGGTGTCATAAATGGCAAACAATGGAAATTCTATTCTTGAGGTATAGTGTCAACTCCTCACAACTTAAGAACTTTTAAGAGATTCCTCACAAAATAAATCAGGGCAGTTTTTTGGAGGTCTACAATCTTGGTCTCAATTCCAAACTTTCATAGGTGGTTTTTCGTATTTCTAGGTGGGGTTCCAAGTGCATATCAGTTAGAAAACTGAAAAGCACTTACCATAATGTGCATTCTCACGCATCATGTGACCTCCAAAGTTTTACTTATTAAATTTATGTATTTTGTGTATCATGCAAGTTCTTTTTTTTTGAGAATGATAAAAATCATCATTAGTAATGCAATACTCATTGCATAAACACGTACAGCCATATATAACTGAACAAGAAACAGCTAAACATCTTATCAACGTAAGCAATGGAAAAGATGCATATTCACTATATATTTTATAATATGGTACTAATATGTGAATATTAAATCCATTATTATTGGATACAGTTAAAACATCAGTTTTATCAAAATCATGTATATTTTAAATACAGCCTTACTTTTTGACAACAGTAAATGAATATATAGTTTCGTCAACGGCATATCCAGGGCTAGCAGTACATGCCAATTTTATATCTGATGTAAAATTAGCTTCAAAAGTCGCATAGTACATGAGTATATACCGTACTATTATTATTATTATTACTAATATTGTTGCCTATTATTTCTAAAAGCGTTGTTTGTATATGAATACATCGCGTTGAAATACAATTTTAAAATATTATTCCTAATTCTAATTACTAATAGACTATAATTCTTTTAAAACAAATAAATGTCATAGAATCTCTTTAATTATTTAAAAATTAATATTAAATATCAAATATAAATATGTATATTTCAATTATCAGCTTTTATTTTTTAAACATTATTTAAGGAATATTTTTGACAATGTCGGCAAAAAATAGCTATTTCATTTCTTTGATTAAGTAAATCTTTATTTTTTATAACCCTAATAATGTAAAGTTTCTCATGTATGCACAAAGGACATGGATCATTTAATGGCCTACATATTCTAGCTTTTATTATTAATTTCCATTTCACAGGATGTTTTTTATTGGTTTCTTTTAAGTGCCATAAATATTTCGATAGTGACGTTTGATTTCGGTATTTATTTATCCTAGAAGAACTTTGATGTTGGTTGAAACGTTTCTTGAATTCACCGAATTGTGTATCCGATGTAGACTTTTACGTTGCCTGGATTCTCAATAGAAGAAATATTACATTGGTACACTAATAATACAGTCCGACATTTATTAAGAAGACAGTAATGAGGATTGCCGCAGTTACATAATTTTTGTTTATCTTCATCTCTTTTTATTATTATACTCTCTAAATTCCTTTGGTTTTGGTCTAAGTGTTTATTTACGATATTATCATTATGTTTCTTAAATTATTTCTAAGTTTTCAGTACAACTGTAACTTAATTTTAGGGTATTTTTATTGAAAATAGTACTGAGTTTACTGTCTTAATGAAAATGTTTAACGATTAATGCAAGGAATTTTTCTCCTAATTTGTTCTTTACCATTTGCTTGTATGGAGGTGTATACCAAATTATTTTTTTTCTACTTCTGTTTTTTCTATGCTTTCCATTTTTTATATAAGTTACTTTTGAGCTTTTGTAGACACTATCTTTTAGAGCTTTATTATAGAAATTAATATGTTCATAGAAAACCTCATTTGCTGCATTTGTACTAATTCTCTTTTCGATGGATAAAGGTATATGCTTCATTATAGATGGATGATAATTAGATTTAGGGTGTATATACAAAGGATTAGTATTGTCTTTTTTTATAAGGTTTGTAGACATTTTTAATTAAATCTAATGTTATATCAAGGAAGTTCACCTTTTCAATTTAATGCTTACAGTAATTTTTAAATTCAAGTATTTAAATTCTGTATATAATATTTTTGTAATTTTATCGATTTTAAAGTTTGTAGAGTTTATGCTTTGTAGATTTGCATTGATCACTGTTTTGTAAAAAAATAATTAATAAGAACACCGGATTATATATCTTACTCTTCTTTCTCTTTATTATAATATATATATATATATATATATATATATATATATATATATATATATATATATATATATATATATATATATATATATAACACAAGTATAGGATTGCTGTATACGGAATAAATTCCAATAACCAACAATTACTATTCTTAAAAGAGTGCTCAATATAGAGTAGAGCAGATATAATTATTTATTTAAAAATTATTACATAAATATGTTATGAAATCACTACAAAAATAGCCATTTTGTTTCAACACCTCCGGTCACTTGATAAGACACCGGAGGTATTGAAACAAAATGGCTATTTTTGTAGTGATTTTATAACATATTTATGTTATAATTTTTAAATAAATAAATAATTATATATATATATATATATATATATATATATATATATATATATATATATATATATATATATATTTGCGACATGAACTCAGTCTCTACCGGGGATGAATAAGACTAACGAATTTCGTCGGTTGAAATGAGCCTATTTCTCATATAAGGGAATTTTTATTTTATTGTGTATTAATTGTTTGCTCCGTAAAAATAAATACATTGAACTCTTTTTGTGGATCAGTTTTAATATTTTATATTACTAGCATCCACTTTCATTATATACCAACGGATTTACCGTTCTATATATATATATATATATATATATATATATATATATATATATATATATATATGTATTGTGTATTTAGGCAGCAATCACTCTTTTATGCATGTTCCGTTAAAGACGACTGACAACGTACTATGCTTAATCTTTTTATTTTATTTTTCTTGTGTTCGTACAAGCGTTTGCTTTTCTCGACACAAGAAAAATGAAATAAAAAGCTTTATGACTATCTCCTTCACGACAACGAATGTTGGACGGTCTCCTCAAAGATGAATAAGAGACTCGAGGCGATGAAGATGTGATTCTACAGAAGGATGCTGAGGATATCATGGACCGAGCGTGTGAGCAACGATGAGTTCTTAGCGAAGATGCAAAAAAAAAGGATGAGATAGGGCGAGGTGGAGAGCCATGATCGATTATGTCCTGAGGGAACATGGCACATAAAACGAAAAGAAGATTTATCGTTTCAGCGGGCTGGTAGACGCAATACCCACTGTTTAATTAATAAAAATGCGGCGTCTATTTCAAACACGAAGTCTCTCCATGATAATGTTTGATGAAATATACATATCGGATTAAAAATAAATTTGCTTAATTCATTATATATATATATATATATATAGTCAAACCTAATGAGCCAGCCGACCCTGACGATCTGCCTAAGTGAAACCTTGGTAGGTTTGTCTGGCTCATTAGGTTTGACTAGGCTTGCTCTACGCTTGTATTGAGCTCTTTAGTTAGTTGTTTACTCGTATCGGGGTTTTTTCTTTGGGCCTTGAACCTGTATCTGTGCGATTATTTTCGACAGACTTTCATGTTCCTGGCTCTTTTTTTTTTTAAAACTTTTTTTTCCTTCGTGATTGATTTGGCTATTGTTAAATCAAGAGTTCGAAGGGTTTTTCGACACGAGTATAGTTACCTATGTTTATATTTATATATATCTATATATATATATATATATATATATATATACAAAAATCTAATTTATTATTGTTACGTATTGATAAGATATATGTTTTTTCACATTTATGCGGGAATTCGATGGCAGGTCCAACCATATTAAGGTTCTTTATTACGTCTAACATATTCTTATTGTGTGGAATCTCTATCTATAAAAGGCAGGATGTGTGTGTGCGTGTGTGCGTGTGTGTGTGTGTGTGTGTGTGTGTTTAATTAAAAACAGTGCTCAATACATAAAGTAGAGCCGTAAATATTTATTTATCTCGTGCATTGTTACATTATAACATGCACATATCCACACACACACACACACGCACACACATACGCACACACGCACACACATACGCACACACACGCACACGCACACACATACACACGCACAAACACACACGCACACACACACAAACACACACACGTACACGCACACAAACACACACACACGCACACACATACGCACACACACGCACACGCACACACATACACACGCACAAACACACACGCACACACACACAGACACACACACGTACACGCACACAAACACACACACACGCATACACACACACGCAGAAACACGCACACACGCACACACGCGCACACAAACACACGCACACACACACGCATACGCACACACACACGCATACACGCATACACACACACGCAGAAACACACACACACGCACACACAAACACACACACAGACACGCACGCACACACACGCATACACACACGCACGCACGCACGCGCGCGAGCGCACACACACACACATATAATAAGGGTGGGTCATAGTAATATTAGTTATTAATCCTGATCCACAGTGAGATTTATTATTTATTTATTTCAGAACGGCTTGAAATAGACTATCCTCTATGTTGAGGGAATTTCTGTTTTTTTGCTGTAACACACACACACACACACACACACACACACACACACACACATATATATATATATATATATATATATATATATATATGGTGTCTCGCGTCTTGAGCCAAAGCATAAGTATTTCATCGATCCATTACCGAGAAGTCCTAGTGTCGTTGAATAACCTGCAAATGAAATGAAGTGAAGTGAATTTTGGAGTAACTTATTTTTTAAATTTACTGAGGTTTAAAGGCACAGAAAAAAATTCATAATTCACTGTTTCCAAGGATGAGGATGAAATGGAACTAATGTTTTTAATTTAATTACAAAATTAAATTCGAAGATTTCAGCTTTCATTTTTGAAACGTGGTTATTATTGTGCCGCGAAAAAAACATATTTTAAATCAGTTAATTTATAATATTAATGCTCTGTAAATTTACATTGAGCACTGTTTTGTAATAAATAAAAATATCAATAAGAACACCGGATGATATATCTTACTGTTGTTTCTTTATATATATATATATATATATATAATATGGCTACCAACTCTGAGTAAAGTCAATCACCAAGTGTCAGTCACCAAGTGAGGGTCACCGAGTAGTAGCCACAGAGTGAGTGAATGAGTGAGTCGGGACACCAGTGAGAGAAAGTACTCTCCTGTCCACATTTACGGCGACCACGATTTATTTTCGACATCAAGGACACCGGGCTCTACAGAGATGACGGTATAATTCTCCTGGTAAACTTAGATAGACCGATTGGCAAAATGTTTTAAAGATCACGAGCTAAATATTAACACTACCCCAATACTAAAATTATCAGCTTTCTCGATGTAACCTTAGAGTTGAATAATGTTTATTACAATCCATATGCCAAAGATCTATATAACCATAAATAAGTCAGTAAATAATAAAACCATAATCTGCTTAAATACGTTAATCCAGATTATTTTTTAATGTAAATTACGGTGTGTTTGTTTTTGTTTGTAAAGAAAAAGTAATCTCTTTTTTTAGGCCAACAACTCATCAGAAGAATTGTTGGTGACTCTTATAATGTCAACAAAAATCGCGGTATAATTGGCAAACTGGTAAGAAACGAGGAACTCCGATTAAAATATAATTTAATATTAAAAAGAGAAAAAACTGGGAATAGAAAAAAAAACTGAATATACAGTTCCAGTGAGTTTAAAAAGGAAAATATAGATTCACATGCCAGCGAGAAAAGAAAGAGGAGGAATAAATTTCTTTTTCTGTCGACACAAAGACTGTCGATGCAATTTAATGCATACTGCCTATAAGATGTACAGATGCTTTGCCGACTGTGCTTTGCCGAAAATAGAAAACCAATCCATGTAGCGTATTTATTTTTAGATTTAGATAAATACAGTGACCGACAGGACTCAATTCTGCCGAAGAGTCATGCTATATTAGCCTTAATAGTCACTGTTTACAAACCCACGCTTCCTTCCCCACAGAGCTCAACCGAAATTAACTTTCAGGAGCCAATATTATATATATATATATATATATATATATATATATATATATATATATATATATATATATATATGACTCTTCGGCAAAAGCGAATTGAGTCCTGTCGGACGGCTTAGTGGTACAATTTCCGACTGACGCCAATTCAGTCGGATTCCGATCCTAGCTAAAGGCAACCGGACGTCTAGCCACACTGAAGAGTTGCGAAACAGTCTGTCTGTGGATGACAATAATTATATATATATATATTTATATATATGATAGTTATTTTTAAAAAATATGATTCCATCGCTACATAAAATTTCACATGTTTCAAAAACAGACGCTAAAAACTTCAATTCAATTTTAGAAATTAAATTAAATTAAAGTACGTAGAGTTCTGTTTCATCATCAAGCGAATTTTGGAATAACTAATTTTGAAATTTACGGAGATTTATAAGCGTATACATTTGTAATATTAATTTCTATGTATATGAAGAAAACACATTATTTTAATATATATATATATATATATATATATATATATATATATATATATATATATATATATATATTTGTGTGTGTGTGTGTGTGTGTGTGTGTGTGTGTGTAATTGAATGAAAAGTATTTATTTAAATTCCCAGGGCGAAATGCGTCACTAGATATTTTTCCTTTTTTTGTCATTCAATTACACACCTAAATGAACACGCGCAAATACACGCGCTTTGTGTTTTGTTTAATGATCGAAAGCTAGCGCTTTTAGTGAACCCAACGTTGAAAAATCTGATTTGCAGTTGCATAAAAACTGTAGACATTGACTTGTTTACACAACGAAAAACAATACCATGCCCGGTGGCAAAGGATGCTCGTGGCGCCAAGGGTGTCTCTACCGCCTTAGCCAACGAAACTGGGTTACCTCCCCTGGTTTGCGGCTGACGAGGGCTGAATAATCTACGTGATTTCACACGTTGTACGTAGAAAAAATTATTCAAATAGCGAAACTCAATTACCCTCTTGCCTTCCTTTAAGTACCTACAACTCATTACCAAAATGTCGAAGCAATTATGAACAGGTTATTTACCTAATAACAATAGTACAAAATCTACTGATGAAATTTTCGGCTTTTGCATCTTACCAAAGTAATTAATCGAATTCTTGCTACTCTTGGCGTTGAAAAACGTAATTACCAGTGTCCCTGTCAACTGAATATCTTATACGAACTATTTATAGTCATTCCTTTCATACACAATGTGTTTAAATCAAATCTAACATTTGACGAAAACTGCAAACATACATCACACAAGTATCCGTAAATAATAATCTTTTACTACACACAAAACATGAAAATTTTTTCTCAAATATTATATATCCTAGATATGAAAAGACTGAGTGATATATATATATATATATATATATATATATATATATATATATATATATATATATATATATATATATAGCATAATGAGAAGCCACTACGACGGACAAACTTCTGAATACAGTTATTTAATTTATTTCTGACGAAAGATCGGGGCAGATCTGAAATATCAAATATATATATATATATATATATAAATATAAATAAATACTTTCATAAAAAAATATTCAATTTTTTTTAATTTGCAACTTTTCAGTTGTTTTCTCCATATACACACACGCGCGTGCGCACGCGCGCACACACACACACACACACACATATATATATATATATATATATATATATATATAGAGAGAGAGAGAGAGAGAGAGAGATTGACAGATAGCTAGATAGATATAAACAGCGTGACATAGATAGATAGATATGAACAGACTAAGATATATAGATAGATAGACAGATAGATATAAATAGACTGACATCGACAGATAGATAGATAGATATGAACAGACTAAGATATATAGATAGATAGACAGATAGATATAAATAGACTGACATCGACAGATAGATAGATAGATAGATAGATAGATAGATAGATAGCTAGATAGCCTGACATTGATAGATATGAAAAGAATAAGATATATAGATAGCTAGATATGAACAGACTGAGATAGATAGATAGATATTAGGTTGGTGCAAAAATAATGTCGTTTTTTGACGTTCAACTTAATGTGAGAAAACGACATTATTTTTGCACCAACCTAATAGATAGACAGACTAACTTGTAAATAAAACTTTCAATGCAGTAGATACAGCCATTATATATGTTCGCTACATTGATAACGTATTAATTTCTGAAAATTCTTTCGGCCACTTCTTTAGCCTTTTTCAAGGCGGGAGGTCATTTTCTCTTCATCTTTATATAAGATTTTCTTTTGTATTCTTTTGAATAGTAATAGGAACCATTGTTCCGAGCCTCTCAGAGTTGAGCGCGGCTGGAATCCATGTGAGCGCTTTCTATCCTTTGAAGCGCTTGAGAAAATGGAAAATACGAACAATTTTTTGTACTCTCTTACTCCCATTGAACGAAAAAAAATGTAAGAATGCTAGAAAAACCAAATAAAAACGTAAATAAATCTCCCTTGTCTGTCATGTTTTTTAGAAAGGTTACTGTACACATATACATTAATATATAAATATATATTTATATATATATATATATAGTGTAACCCGGATATAAGAGACCCGGGTATAAGAGACCCTGATATAAGAGACCCGGATATAAGATAGATTTTCTCTGGTACCAAATTAGAGCCATACTTACCTAAACAAAATAGACCAAACCCGGATATAAGAGAAATCCGGATATAAGAGACTTCTTATTTCGGTCCCGACAACTCTCTTATATCCGGGTTACACTGTATATACATATATATATATATATATATATATATATATATATATATATATATATATATATATATACATACATATATATATATTATGTCATTTACAGACAGTACTGTTTCGCTGTATCACAGCTCCTCAGTGCGACTAGACTTCCGAATGCCTCAAGCCAGGATTGAAACATACAAGTATAGGATTGGTGTATATGGAATAAATTCCAATAACCAACAATTACTATTCTTAAAAGAGTGCTCAATACAGAGTAGAGCAGATATAATTGTTTATTTAAAAATTATAACATAAATATGTTATAAAATCATTACACTAGTGATTTTTATAACATATTTATGTTATAATTTTTAAATAAACAATTATATATATATATATATATATATATATATATATATATATATATATATATATATGTATGTATATATATGTGATATAAATTAGGAGGATTTGTGATAATTATAATTAAGTAATTCATCAGTCCAGGTTTCAATTCTCGGTAATGGATGCGCACTGCTGATGAGTCCCAAATATAGGACGAAACGGCCGTCCGATGCTTTCCGCATTCTGTTGAGGTTTCTTCTAGACTCGATGAATTACTTAATTATAATTATCTCAAATCATCCTAATTTCTATCACTCGTATATCCTTGCTTGAACCGCCTTCTAATGCTCTGGACTGAGCGGCTTGGTGATAGTAGTCGTGGCTCGTGGGGACACAGTCCTATTGGTTAAAGAGATGAGTTCCATCACGGAATATGTGATCGAGCGGCGCTATATCGAGTCTAATTCGCTACCTCTTCGGCACCGAGGCCCGTTGGAACAGTTGGTATGACGTTTGCCTGATAACGTAACTGTTCGGGTTTCAATTCTCGCTAGTGGATGCGCGCTGTTGATGAGTCCCAAATATAGGACGAAACGGCCGTCCAGTGACTTCTGCATTCTGTTGAGGTTTCTTCTAGACTTAATGAGTACTATAATGAACCTAACTCATAAATTAAACTTCAAATGTAATGTTCATAACTGAACTTTATATATATAATTCCACAATTGAGAAAGGAACTGATAAATTTTTTAAAGAGCACGAACTAAATATTACTAATGCCATTAAAATTTAAAGTGATTAACTTTCTCGATGCTACCTTTAACTTGAATAATGCTTATTACAAACTATATACGAAAGATCTATATAACCCTAAAGATATCAGTAAAGAATGAAACCGACACCACAAAATTTCAAATAATTTACATAAATTTACATAAATCAGTCCAAGTTAGATTATCTACCAACTCCAACAATAAGAAATATTTGATAAATTAAATATATAAAAGTTTTAGAACTAAGCAACCATAAATGCAAATACCGAAAAAAGTATGATCTGTCCCTTACACGGTCAATGCATGATTGATAATATAGTATACTGAGCTATTATATAGAGTAGGCAAAAATAAACAGAAACAGCTTAAGCGTACCATCATATGGTTTAATCCACCTTATAACCGTAATGTTCAGAAGAACATTGGAAGAATTTTCATGACTTTAATTCATAAGAACTTCAAACATTCACCAAAACTAAAAAAGATTTTTTAACAAAAATAATGTGAAGATCAGCTATAGGTGCACTGATAACATTTCTTGGAGGTAGACCTAGCAATTGACCCTACATAATCCTTCGAATTCTTATCGTTGAAGAACTTTATACCAAGAAGACGCAATGGGTTATTCTACTGGAGGTTAGCATCAGTCATAACGATGTAAAGCAAAAAAGATTCATTAAGACGACTAAAAGAGACCTGTTTAGTTTCGAAGGCTTAACCAACAAATTCTTACAGCAGTTAACAACTAATTGACGACCTTTTCAATATCAGCTGCCAATATAGCTATGGGACTCCTTAATCTGATATATATATATATATATATATATATATATATATATATATATATATATTGAAAAATAAAAATTATTAAAAAAATTAAAATCTTCAGACACACTGGGGTGTAGATTAATATTCTTTCGTTTTTTATTATTATTTCATTTATATATATATATATATATATATATATATATATATATATATATATATATATATATATATACGATATGCCAAAGGTCTATATAAACATAGAAACGTCAGTATAGAATTAAACCACCCTCATAAAATTCTAGATAATTTACATAAATCAGATTACCTCCCAGTTATCTTGAATAATATTGCACTTGTATAGTGACTCTTCAATACAATTTTTGTAATGAAGTTTAATGAACTTTTTCCCATTTCCAATTCTCCATACATTAATTGTTTTGGCATTCTGTCATCTGCCATACGAATAACATTGTCCGTCCATCACAATCTGTATTTGTGTATAATTGCTTCCACAGAGAATGAATTGGCTCTTTGCAGAACAACAGTATCAGCGGTGTGTGACATCCAGTGGATTTCAAGCACAGACCGAAGGTATCGTTGATGAAAACGTTGCATTATCTTCAGATGTCTGCGATAGACTAGCAGGGATGACATAATGCAGGCATTATAGATCTATATAAACATAGAAACGTCAGTATAGAATTAAACCACCCTCATAAAATTCTAGATCATTTACATAAATCAGTCCAAGTTAGGTTATCTACTAACTCAGGCAATAAGGAAATATTTGATAATAATAAAATTAAAAATATAAAAGCTTTAGAACTAAGCAATCATAAAATAAATATAGAGTATTTAGAAAAAAAAAACCCAAAAGATAAAAATAAACAGAAACACCGTAAGCGTAACATTATATGCTTGAATCTAACTTGTAATCGCTATCCCAACATAACAATAGTATATTGAACAGATGCATATCCAACAAATTTATTTTAAAAAAAAATAAAGGCAGGTTCCGAAAAAATAGGATCTGTCCTTTAAGCGCGCAATCTATGAATGGTAATATTGTATACCACATCTCCAAGAAACCCGGTTTTCAGCTAGAGTCTCCCAGTTATCCTGACCAATATTGCACTTGTATAGCGACTCTTTAAGGCAATCTTTTTTATCAAAGTTTTGGCTTGTGCTGCCATCTTTTTCCCATTTCCAATTCTCCATACAATAAATGTTTTGGCATTCTGTCATCTGCCAAACGAATAACATGGCCCGTCCATCGCAATCTGTGCTAGTGTATGAGTGTTTCCACAGAGATTAAATTGACCCTTTGTAGAACAACAGTATCAGCGGTGTGTGACATCCAGTGGATTTTAAGCACAGACCGAAGGCATCGTTGATGAAAACGTTGCAATATCTTCAGATGTCTGCGATAGACTACCCATGTCTCGTGGGAATATAGGCGAGATGACATAACGCAAGCATTATAGATCTATATAACCATAGATACGGCAGTAAAGAATTAAATCACGCTCATAAAATTCTAGATCATTTACGTTATCTACTAACTCCAGCAGTAAGGAAATATTTGATAATAATAAAATTAAAAATATAAAAGCTTTAGAACTAAGCAACCCTAACGTAAATTTAGAGGATTTAGAAAAAAAAACCCAAAAGATAAAAATAAATAGGAACAACGTAAGCGTAATATTATATGCTTTAATCTAACTTTAAATTTAATTCAAAAGCATTTTAATCATTCACCAACACTAAAAAAAAGATTTTGAAGTAAAATAATGTAAAGATCAGTTATAGCTCTGTTAATAGCATCGATAAATCAATATCCCAACATAATCTATTAAAGAAATATTTGATAATTATAAAATATAAAAACTTCAGAACTAACCACCGTAAATGCAAGTACCGAAAAAATCTGATCAGTTCCCAACAACGGGAAAGGAAATAGATGTAACTTATGTCGTGTTGAAAAATTAGTTATCCTAAAGCACCTAAACAACACTTAAATAGCCTTTTAAACAAAAGAAATGAATTGATGGTTACGTGGAGGCATAAAAAATATCTGCTTAAATACGTTGATCCAGATTATATTTTAATGTAAATTACGGTTTGTTCTTTTTTGTTTTTAAAGAAAAAGTAATCTCATATTTTTGTTTAATATGAAAAATAAATAATTAATATTCACAACTCTAAAATATTTTTTACATATACATGCAAATCACTCGGCAACTGAAGATTGCATCGTACATGAAACTCCGAGTATTGCAATCGGTGTGAGTCAATCTATCTATCTATCTATCTATCTATATATATATATATATATATATATATATATATATATATATATATGTATGTATTTCCGAGAAATTTTCATATAAAATATGCGTCCTCCGACAGGAATCGAACCTGTATCCTATATCCTGACGCATATTTTCTATGAAAATTTCTCGGACATTCAGGCAGGTAAATGTTATTTACTACTGTTTATTATAAAACAGAGCATTTGCTTAAATATTTGTATCTATAAAAAGAACGTGAAACATAAAAATGTCGGACTTTGTTCATTTCATAACATATATATATATATATATATATATATATATATATATATATATATATATATATATATATAACATTCTCTTTTTATGTACGCTCTTTACAGAAGTTGCACGTAACCGGTAACTGGGATGTAACTATCAACTCTCTGCTTGCATCTATGTTTCTCTTTTTGCATGCATGCATGCATCTTTCTATCTATCTATCTATCTATCTATCTATCTATCTATCTATCTATCTATCTATCTATCTATCTATCTATCTCAGTCTATTCATTGTCTGTCCGTCTATATATCTATCTAGGTCTATCTAGATCTTTCTAGGCATCTATCTCACTCTATTCATGGCCTATCTATCTATCTATCTATCTATCTATCTATCTATCTATCTCACTCTGTTCATATCTATCTATCTATCTATCTATCTATCTATCTATCTATCTCAGTCTGTTCATTATCTATCTATCTATCTATCTCACTCTGTTCATTATCTATCTATCTATCTATCTATCTATCTATCTATCTATCTATCTATCTATCTATCCCAGTCTATTCATTGTCTGTCTGTCTATCTATCTATCTATCTATCTATCTATCTATCTATCTATCTATCTATCTATCTATTGCAATTGTAGTCCAGTGGATGTTAAGAATTATTATTAATAATAATATACATAAGCTCAATGCCTGTGTTGAATCCATTTATTTATTTTGAGATCGTTGTAAATCTTCAAGCGGTGTCATGTTGGTAACCTCTTTTCCATTACAGAAACGATTTAAAGTAATTAATTTCGTTTTGCATATAAACTTAATATCAAGTTAGCATCATCATCTTTTCATGGTGTCAGTATTTTAATGATCAAATCTTTATTGCTCCAACATGTAATAGTGGCTAATATTACCTCTTGCCTACATAAATAATAAAATGTATGCACTTACTCCTACAAGGTAGCAGTCATTGCAAAAAGACTGATTAAGTTTGACAAATTAATCTTCATTTCTAAATAAAGTAACAAGTAGAGTTAAATAAAGGCTTTATTAATCACTTTGTTAAGGATCAAATAGAATTATTCTTGCAGATAATTACTCTTGAAAACATACAAAAAAATCCTGATTGAAATTACAAACAAAAAATACTTTGAACTTATTTTATTAGAGCTGGCGATTGTAAAAAATGCGTAATGAAAAATATATTCAATATACCATAATTTCTTTCTGTCTCCATATCTCCTTCCCAGAGGAATTTTTAATAAAAGTAAAAAAAAAAAATAGATTGATAAACGTTTCCTATTTGTTCTTTATCTTATATATATTGATACAGTTGGTATGCCGCTTGCGTTGTATCGAAACAGTCCGGGTTTCAATTCTCGTTAATGGATACGCACTGCTAATGAGTCCCAAAAATAGGAGGAAACGGTCGTGCAGTGCTTTCTGCATTCTGGTCAGGCTTCTTCTAGACTCGATGAATTACTATAATGATTTGTATAAATCCCCAAAATTTTACTGCATATCCTTGATTGACCCAGCTAATGCTCTCCCTTGGAGCGGTTCGGGGGAAAGGAAAGACGTGTCTCTTGGGACACAGTCCGTTGGGATATGAATACTTGGATAAGTATCACCACGGAATTTGTGAGTAGAGGCCCGTTGGTACAGTTGGTATGACGCTTGCATTGTATCGAAACGGTTCAGGTTCGAATCTCGGTAGTGTATGCCCACTGTTGATGAGTTCCTAAATAGGACGAAACGGCTTTCCAGTGCTTTCTGTTGAGGATTCTTGTGGACTCGATGAATTACTATACTGATTTGCCTAAATATCCAAAATTCTATTATTCATATATATATATATATATATATATATATATATATATATAGTAATCAGTATGGATTTCCAAAAGGATGTAAATCCAGGGAGAGCTCTATGTCAGAGACAGAGCAATAATCAATATTATAAAAAACACGAAACTCTTAAAAAGCCATGAGATTATATTTATTTCGTTAAGGTCGAAAGGTCGACCTCATCTCTTCACATCTCGTCATACAAATAAAAAGAAATTATTTGTATGACGAGGTCTGAAGGGTTGAAGTCAATTTTCCGACTTTAACGAAATAAATATAATCTCATGGCTTTTTAATAGTTCCTGTTTTTATAATATATATATATATATATATATATATATATATATATATATATATATATTATTTGTATATGAATTAGTGGAAAGCTCTCAATATCAGTGATTGAGTTAACATAGTAAATTTTGTTTTGTTATTATTACTTTGTTCAGTTATTAACTCGCGTCTGTTTCACGTTATTGAGTTCTTTAAGGAAAAGCGAACGAGAGGATGAGTCTCTCGTGCGCTCTCTCGAGGAAGGTTTCTATAACGCCCATATTCTATTTAAAAATTCTCAAAATTAAAGTGGAAAGAGTTTCTATGGGTAGGTTTTTTGTATAACGAAGTAATAAATGTGTTATTACTACATTCTACTAGAACCGGTAACAATAGTATTTTTGACTGAGTTATAAATTGTATGGATAGGAGTTGTGAGCCTGTGTTTCACGCTTTCGCGATCATCAGACAAACTGTTTTATTTTAAAAAATTGGATCTATTTATGCTTGTTTGACTATGTTTGGTAGTGGGAGGGGGGATTACCTTCTGTATTTGTTTGGGGATGGCAGTCTCATGCAAATAGACACAGATGCATACAGGTGTCCGCATTTTAGTTCACACAAACGAATACATACATATATATATATATATATATATATATATATATATATAAAGATATATACTCTTAAGGTGTGCTATATTTCTGGTATAAAGTGCTCAATATCAGAGATAGAGCGTGTGTAAATATAAAAGTGAACATTGAAGTCAACACATAGACGCGACAAGCTGTTTAATGTTAGACGCAATCGTGGCCTGACAATTGCGACGAACATGAAACAGCCTGTCGCCTCTAAGTATTGACTTCAATGTTGACTTTTATATATATATATATATATATATATATATATATATATATATATATATATATATACAGGGTGGTCCAAAAGTAGGTGGACTGTATGTGGAATAGGTTTATGTATCGGTTATATTATTACAACTGAGTATCTTGATGAAACATTTCCTGAGAAATGGATTGGCCGAAGAGGTCCAATTGATTGGCCGGTACGTTCACCAGACTTGACCCCAATGGATTTCTTCTTTTAGGGAGTACTCAAGATCAAAGTTTATAGTCGAAAACCAAGAAGTGTCGGTGATTTGAAAAATTACATAAGAGATGCATTTCAAGAAATTAATACCCAAAAAGATTTGTGCAAAAAAGTTTGTCGAAGCGTTACGGGTAGACTTCAAAGCTGTGTAAATTGTGATGGAAATCCTGCATTGATATAATTTAAGGACTTTTGTATTATTGTTCACACTAAAATTTAAGGGCTTTTGTATTATTGTTCACAATAAAATTTAAGGGCTTTTGTATTATTGTTCACAATAAAATTTAAGGGATTTTGTATAATTGTTCACAATAAAATTTAAGGGCTTTTGTATTATTGTTCAGAATAAAATTTAAGGGCTTTTGTATTATTGTTCACAATAAAATTTAAGGGCTTTTGTATTATTGTTCAGAATAAAATTTAAGGGCTTTTGTATTATTGTTCACAATAAAATTTAAGGGCTTTTGTATAATTGTTCACAATAAAATTTAAGGGCTTTTGTATTATTGTTCAGAATAAAATTTAAGGGCTTTTGTATTATTGTTCACAATAAAATTTAAGGGCTTTTGTATCATTGTTCACAATAAAATTTAAGGGCTTTTGTATTATTGTTCACAATAAAATTTAAGGGCTTTTGTATTATTGTTCACAATAAAATTTAAGGGCTTTTGTATCATTGTTCACAATAAAATTTAAGGGCTTTGTATTATTGTTCACCATAAAATTTAAGGGCTTTTGTAGTATTGTTCACAATAAAATTTAAGGGCTTTTGTATTATTGTTCAGAATAAAATTTAAGGGCTTTTGTATTATTGTTCACGATAAAATTTAAGGGCTTTTGTATTATTGTTCACAATAAAATTTAAGGGTTTTTGTATAATTGTTCACAATAAAATTTAAGGGCTTTTGTATTATTGTTCACAATAAAATTTAAGGGCTTTTGTATTATTGTCCATAATAAAATTTAAGGGCTTTTGTATTATTGTTCACAATAAAATTTAAGTGCTTTTGTATTATTGTTCCCAATAAAATTTAAGGGTTTTTGTATTATTGTTCAGAATAAAATTTAATGGCTTTTGTATTATTGTTCACAATAAAATTTAATTGTCAATGTAATAATTGTGTTAGTAAATATAATTGTATGTATATGTAATCTCAAAATAAATGTAATTATTTACTGTCCACCGACTTTTGGGCCACCCTGTATATATGCGCCGGGACGTAGAAATGCTCAGGTTGGTGTCTGAGTTGGTGTCTAAAACCACCGGGAGAGTTGTCACACCCCAGCCTGCGGTATCTGTTGCCTCCAATAATGTAGACTTTTTGGACCAAGATAGCAGTCACTCAGAGAACGTGTTTGGTTTCGTGCAAAGCCTTTCCTCAGTTTTTTTTAAAACCTTCATGCACAATCATTGGTTGAAGACTTCAGGATCTTATTGTCTCTTGACACAGAGGCTGACCGTAACCAAAAAAAAAAGCCATTCAAAAAAAAGCTTCTAATGATATTAGCCTCAATGGCAATAAGGGCTCTGGGACGAGTGACACAACTGTGCCAAACAATGCATGTCTTTAGCTGGAAAAAGCCACATTGAGCAGCTCATCGATGAGCTCTTTAACGGGTATTCAAGCAATGGCAATGCTCGAACACAAGTTTGCAGCCATCATATATATATATATATATATATATATATATATATATATATATAAACAATGTAAATAAATATATATATATATATATATAAACAATGTAAATAGTGTACATAATACCTTATCTCAGAAATATATATATATATATATATATATATATATATATATTTATGAGGTAAGGTATTATGTACACTATTTACATTGTTCGTATTATAATACTCATTTTTGATATTGTAGCCATATTTATCATAACGTTTTGGCTGTTATACGCCCCGGCCTTCTTCAGGTGGTTGGAATGTCGAACTGAACCCTTTATTTCGTTCACTGGGGTAGACTGTTCTAGTTCCACATGCCATGTCTAATGTTTGTCAGTTATTAGTTATCTCCTGTTAATTGCCCTCTCCGAGTTCTCCACTGACTTAAGCGGCTATTGAACTCACAACTCTTTGGGTCCTGTCACTGGATCTAACCAACGCCTTTATCCACTGTGCCATGAATTCCTGGGTATTATAAACCTAATATCTTCAGCAACCATTTTTACCAGTGCTCATATTGCAATTTTTGCTGTTATCATTGCATTTTTTTTTTTACCAGAGCTCATATTGCAATTGTCGTTGTTATTATTGGTTTTCTCAGGAACTCCTTATTACTGGTTGCCATATTGTATTGTAGTCATTCACAGTAGTCAGACACAGAGTGGCCTCTGACTCATCCCTAGGAGAGCGGACCAGTATTCCAATAGATAATCTGATGGAGATGTTGACTTTCTGTACACAAACAACACACTTCGGAATGGGATCACACATATATCGACAGGATGAGGGATTAGCAATGGGCTCGCCATTATCACCAGCAATAGCGAATATATATCTGGAATACTTTGAGAAATTGGCAGTAGATTCTATAACTCGAACGCCAACTATGATCAAGATACGAGTACTAATACAAAAAACATTAATATAAATAGTATATATATATATATATATATATATATATATATATATATTAAGACATTTTTATGTTTTTAAAATAATTGTCGCACTTTGTCCATTTCATAATGTGTGACGTCATTTGTTTACATTTGATACGCCATGAGCAGTTATGAATGTACGTGAGAGATTCATGGAAGATTGAAGTTTATAAGCAGTAAATTTGACCTTGCTAACCGAAACGCTCCTCTGTGGTGAAATCGGTAAAAGCACGTCAGACTATCAGAGGTCAACCCTACCGGAGTGCAATGGAAGGGTTTCACTCTTGGAAAACGGCCTTGTTGATCACCGTTTCTCCTACACCAGATTTATTTACTTGACCCCCACCCCCACTGAGTCAGGTTGTGACATAAGGTCGGTTTTTAATATATTTACTTAAAACCATAAAACTGTGTTCCAAATATTTAGATTTCGGTATTAAATTACCCATAGAGGTGTTGATATGCCCAAAAATAACTGAAAATGACCAAAAATACATATATGTAGATGAAGGCATACAACTGCGTTCAAAATATATTTAGTTGAAGCCATAAAATTGTGTTCCAAATATTTAGATTTCGGATTTAAATGACCCATAGAGGTTGATATGCCACTAAACAAAATGACCAACCAGGCTTGGGCCTCAGGACTTGTACTGGGAGAACAACAGTTGAAAAGGAAAAACAATACAGTATGCTAAATATAGTAATAGACATTTATGATATGGTTAACGTTCTTTTTATAGATACAAGTATTTAAGTAAATGCTCTGTTTTTATAATAAACAGTATTAAATAACATTTAACGGCCTGAATGTCCGAGAAATTTTCATAGAAAATATTCGTCCTCGATAGGATTCGAACCTGTATCCTATACGGAACCGTCATTTCGCGTGACGTGCCTTAACCGTTCGGCAACAGAGAAGCGTCCGGTTAGCAAGGTCGATTCTACTATCTTTAAACTTAAATCTTCCATGAATCTCTTCTATTCATATCTGTTCTTAGAGTATCAAATGTAAACAATTGACGTCATACATTTTGAATTGGACAGAGTCCGACAATTTCTTTAAAGACATTTATAATATGTTTAACGTTCTTTTTATAGATACAAGTATTTAAGCTAATGCTCTGTTTTTATCATAAACAGTATTAAATAACATTTACCGGCTTGAATGTCCGAGAAATCTTTCATTCGTAGGACGAATATTTTCTATGAAAATTTCTCGGACATTCAGGACAGTAAATGTTATTTAATACTGTTTATTATAAAACAGCATTTACTTAAATACTTGTATCTATAAAAAGAACGTTAAACATATCAAAAATGTCTTTAAATAAATTGTCGGACGCTGTCCAATTCAAAAATGTATATAGTCATAGGACGAGTCCATATTTACAAATACGTATTCATCGCGACACAAAAATTATCATATTACGGTATTAAAAACTAAACTTTAAATTAAAATTTTTGCTTCTTTCTCAAGCGATGTTGAATAGCTTTCGAAAAAAAAATTTTTTTAAAGCTAAATAGTATTATATAGTTTAAATCGGAGGAGGAAATGATTAAAAATTTTTAAAAGGGTGTTGCCTTTTTTGACGAATTAGAATGCAAGTCAAATTTAAGATGGCGAAGTATAAATATACCTTGTCTCGATATTATCATACACGTCATTAATCGTGTTTTTTGCAATGGCGGCATCATTTATTTTTCTGGGGTGTGTCGTGTGGCGCATGCGATGTGGGGGCAAAAACAATTTTTATGCACGCACCACTGAAATGGTTTCAATATTTTTGGCGACTCATTAACAGGTTAATTGCAATAACATAGAATTAATTACCACCGAAAACTAAACACAAATGTCGTAACCGTGTTTCTGGAACAAGTGAAGTATTGATGAGTAGAAGCAGTTGGATAATCTACAAACCAATTTAATATGTGATGCGTCATTGTTGAAAGTCATTGAGTTCGTGAAATCTTGCGATCATGTAAAAAGGATTTCTGGCATATTGTAAGTGATAGATAGATAGATAGATAGATAGATGACAGATTTTTTATGGCTCTCTGTTCATTTAATGTCATCAAGATAATGAATTTATTCTCGACCAAAACGTAAGTCATATGAAGTGCAATTCATAATTTATAAACCATTTTCAGAGTCATTATAATGTTCAAAGCACGAACAATATGGCCGTTGTATGAGAAGCACGTCTGTTGTATAAGCTCATCATGGAACAGAATGTCCAAATCTTAACAATTGATAATAATAATTATCTCGCTTGTTCCTTAGTTAACACGTTCGTTACGCCCTACAATTATCTAAGATAAACAAGGAACCATTACCTTAGGAATTAAGAAAATTAAAATATCAAACCGTGAAATTTACACAGGTTTTTAGAATAATTATGGTGTTTCAAATGGCTGAAAAATACAAGTAAAACACAATACACCGATTAAAGCTAGATAGATATGAACAGGCTGAGATAGATAGATAGATAGATAGATAGATAGATAGATAGATAGATAGATAGATACTATGAAAATGGTTTATAAATTATGAATTTTGTATGCACTTCATAAGACTTACATTTTGGTCTATAATAAATTAATTATCTTGATGACATTAAATGAACAGAGAGCCATAAAACTTGTCATTCATCTATCTATCTATCTAACTATCTATCTATCTATCTATCTATCTATCTATCTATCTATCTATCCGAGTCTCTTTATCTATCTATCTATCTATCTATCTATCTATCTATCTATCTATCTATCTATCTATCTATCTATCTATCTCAGTAAAATATCTATCTATCTATCTATCTATCTATCTATCTATCTATCTATCTATCTATCTATCTCAGTAAATAATCTATCTATCTATCTATCTATCTATCTATCTATCTATCTATCTCAGTAAAATATCTATCTATCTATCTATCTATCTATCTATCTCAGTAAATAATCTATCTATCTATCTCTCTATCTATCTATCTATCTATCTCAGTAAATAATCTATCTATCTATCTCAGTAAAATATCTATCTATCTATCTATCTATCTATCTATCTATCTATCTATCTATCTATCTATCTATCTCAGTAAATAATCTATCTATCTATCTATCTATCTATCTATCTATCTATCTATCTATCTATCTATCTATCTATCTCAGTCTGTTCATATCTATCTATCTATCTATCTATCTATCTATCTATCTATCTATCTATCTCAGTCTGTTCATATCTATATATCTATCTCAGTCTGTTCGTATCTATCTATATATGTCTCAATCTTTTAATATCTATCTATCTATCTATCTATCTATCTATCTATCTATATATATATATATATATATATATATATATATATATATATATATATAAGGTTTTAAAACTCTTTATTCTACATTCAGCACTATCACTTGAGAAGTCACCAGAAGTGTCGAAACAAAATGGCTATTCTGGTAGTGATGTTATAACATGTTTATTTTATATATATATATATATATATATATATATATATATATATATATATATATATATATATATATATATATATATTGATACATATTTTTAGGCATTTAAAACAACATGCCTGGCCACATACACAATTCCGGAAAATCCTTGTTGAAAATACTACTATACTTAAACATGAAAACAATAAACAAAAATTTTTGGGAGCTATATACATAAAACAGTTGAAACCTAACCTGAATAAAATAAACTATGAAATCTCCACAAATATCCTTAAATGCCTATAATTGGTAACAGAAGCCATTGGTTCATACCAACGGCTTCCCATACTCAATACTCATCGGATTCACTCTCGCGTGGTCACGTGTGACGTCATGAGCTGTGGTGCGATTTTCGCTTTCAGCGTCTTATATGCACGTGTTTATCGTTGCTTGGAAATCATCCATGTAAACAAAAACAGTCTGTTTCATGCTAGTGCAATCGCCTGACGATTGCACTAGCATGAAACAGACTGTCGCCTCTAAGTGCTGACTTCCATGTCCACTTTTATATTTACACACGCTCTATCTCTGATATTGAGCACTTTACCCCATAAATATAGCACACTTTAAGACTATATTTCTGCATATATATATATATATATATATATATATATATATATATATATATATATATATATATATATATATATAGTTATCTATACTCGTGTCGAAAACCTTCGAATTCTTGATTTACCAATAGTTAAATCAATCTCGAAGGGAAAAAAAGGTTTTAAAAAAGAAAGAGCCAAGAACGTGAAACTCTGTCGAAAATAATCGCACAGATACAGGCTCAAGGCCCAAAGAAAAAACCCCGATACGAGTAAACAACTAACTAAAGAGCTCGATACAAACGTAAAGAAGATCGTCAGGGTCAGCTGACCCTGACGATATGCCGAAGTGAAACATTGGTCCACATTTTTCAGAATAATATATACTCAAATGAGGATAAAGACACAGACACGCACACAGACACACTAACACACACACACACACACAAATACACACACACACACATATATATATATATTCATTTATTGCTTACAGATCTTATTAGAAAAATATCTGCTCTGCCAGAGAGCACATATATTTCTAATGAGATTTCTCGAATATTCCGGCCGCTAGATGTAATTAAATATACTGTTTAATTAATAAATGAATAAAAAGTGAACATCTATCCAAATATGGTTATCCATGAAAAAAACGTTTAAGCAATAAATCAAATTATGTCGGATAAATAAATGATAAATCCATTCTTATATATATATATATATATATATATATATATATATATATATATATATATATATATATATATATATATTATAAATTAATAGATTTAAAATATGGTTTTACCGCTACACAGTGATAACCATGTTTCAGAAATGGAAGCTAAAGCCCCTGAATTTAATTTTGTTATTAAACCAAAGACATTAGTTCCATTTCCCCATCAAGCGAATTTTGCAGTAACTTACTTTTTAAAATTTACGGTTGTTAACGGCACTGGAATTAGTTATGAATCTTTCCAGTGCCGTTAACAACCGTAAATTTTAAAAAGTAAGTTACTCCAAAATTCGCTTGATGGGGAAATGGAACTAATGTCTTTGGTTTAATAACAAAATTAAATTCAGGGGCTTTAGCTTCCATTTCTGAAACATGGTTATCACCGTGAAGCGGTAAAACCATATTTTAAATCTGTTAATTTATAATATTAATGCTCTGTAAATTAAAAATTACATTGAGCACTATTGTGTAAAAATAAAAATATCTATAAGAACACCGGATTTTATATCTTACTGTTCTTTCCTTTTTATTTATATATACATATATTGTTGTGTCGGAAACCTACCACCCCTCTTGAAGATGAACTTGTCTGCTAGCAAAGACTTTATATAGTGGCACGTCGAGAGACAAAGCGAGATAAAGTTCTTGGCTGCGGCTAGGGAGCTGTGCTGTCGAACTCTCCGCCTCGGCGGAGAGGAACTCGGACGGGGCTTTGTCGCAGGGCAAAGTTTCGTCCGGGGAGGTTGACAGTCCCTAGAACCCGTGTATACG
This sequence comes from Acanthosepion esculentum, assembly GCA_964036315.1. Lineage (NCBI taxonomy): Eukaryota > Metazoa > Mollusca > Cephalopoda > Sepiida > Sepiidae > Acanthosepion > Acanthosepion esculentum. Next base: position 57,998,082 of record OZ038519.1, on the reverse strand, counting down.
GGTTCTAATGGGCATATTTTTGGCCGAGCCTACGGGCTCGGGGAACCCACACTAAATCGGCCTTGTGCCACATTCGACACATGTGGGAGTGTTGATAAATACAGAAAGTTCCTGGCTGAGCTAGTTATAGACTACTCAGGCGATTTCTGTACCTTTTACCAACCAATAAAACCCTTTTTATTGTTACGTGTTATTTGTCGTTTGTCTCTACAAACCCCAAACCAACATCATAACATATATATATATATATATATATATATATATATATATATATATATATATATATATATATATATATGTATATGTATGTATGTATTTATGTATATGGCCTGTTGTCCTCAACTTTATTGGCATGTTCACGACTCTTTGGGTCAAGCCAGTGGATCCAACCAACTCTTTTATCCACCGGGCCTTGCGTCCTTGAGATGAACCAAATAAAGGGCTCAATTCAATATTCCAATCACCTGAAGATGACCGGAGCGTACAACGGACTAAACGTGGGGAACATGGCAATAAAGACGAGCAAAACAGTCCGAAGGATTTAAATAATCGAAACAGATGCTATGGTAGCCGTTAAAGTCACCGAACACGAATATGTGCGCAAAATGGATGTAGAGAGATGGCCTTGTCTATATTAGCTGAAATTCTATCGAGTATACCACAGTCTTGAGAGGAAGAGGAACGATAGAGAAAGAAGAGCTAGCTTACTGAATTGTTCTTTTTTCTTTAATTTTCTTTGTTTTCAATTACACTCAAAATACATAAATAAATAAATAAATGAAATAAAATAAATAAATAAAATAAAATAAATTAATGAATAAATAAAATAAAAAATAAATAAATAAAATAAAATAATTAAATGAAATAAATAAAGAAGTAAAATAAATAAATGAAATAAATAAATAAATAAATAAAATAAAATAAATAAATAAATAAAATAAATAAAATAAAATAAATAAATAAAATAAATAAATAAGATAAATAAATGAAATAAATAAATAAATAAAATAAATAAATGAAGTAAATAAATAAAATAAATAAATAAATAAAATAAATAAATAAATAAAATAAATAAATAAATAAAATAAAAATAAAATAAATAAATAAAATAAATAAATAAATAAAATAAATAAATAAATAAATAAAATAAATAAATGAAATAAATAAATAAATAAAATAAATAAATAAAATAAATAAATAAATAAAATAAATAAATGAAATAAATAAAAATAAAATAAATAGAATAGATAAATAAAATAAATTAATAAATAAAATAAATAAATAAATAAAATAAATAAATAAATAAAATAAATGAAATAAATAAAAAATAAAATAAATAAGTAAAATAAAATAAATAAATGAAATAAATAAATAAATAAAATAAATAAATAAATAAATGACTTTCATTGTAAATTCTATTTTTATTTTGTAGACGTTTTCCAGTTTTGAAATCAAATCTGTTTTTCTTTCTAATTACAGTTGCCTTTTCAATGCAGATTGGCCACTAAGAGGTCAGAATGAACAGAGTCGTATCTCGGTCTTTTCAGTACGGGGTCAAGTCCAACTCCGGTAGAAGCAAGGACCATAAACACAGCAACACCACCACCACCATCACTAACAACAACAACAACAACAACTATTCCAACTTTCGCAACAACAACACCTTTTACAACAACATCCCCGGCTGGGAATCCAACAATTGCCGGGGTAACGTCACCGTTGGCGATAGTTACAATGGTTTTGATTTTCAACACAGACGAGGAATAAGACCCGGCAATCGCTTTGTCAAAATTCGCGAAGAAGAACGTTTCCAGGGATTCGATCCCATGGGCGGTATCCTTGAAAATACCCGAAGTACCACTGTCCACGTCGTCCAGCCGTGTGGAGTGACCTGCAGGTACCAGAGAATAACTAAAACCGTCGGAGTCACGCGCCAGCTTACGATGCAGCGTAACGTTGAGATGGTCGGGGACATTGGAAACCCGCTTGTTTTCGTCGAAACTGCCTTCTTCAGGAGTATAAGTGTAACTTATAGGCAATTCTGAACTGAACACTTTATTTAATCTTCAAAGGTAGACTGTTCTCGTTCCATGTCTCGGAATATCTCGTCTAGTTTTTATTTTATTTTTAGTACTGCTCTGTTATTGCTCGCCCTATTTCCAGTGAATCCAAGTACACACTGCCTGCCCAGTGATTGAACTGAACCCTTTATTTAATCTACAGGGGTTGGCCGTTCTCGTCCCACTGCCTATGTCTCGGAATATCTCGTCCAGTTCTTATTTTTAGTACTGCTCAGATATTGCTCGCCCTATTTCCAGTGAATCGAGGCACATCCTGCGCGGCACAATGAAGACAGAACGAAAAATGCCAGCATGTCCTTAATAGCAGCAGCAGCAGCAGCAGCAGCAGCAGCAGCAGCAATTAAAACATGACAGACAGCGGAAGGTGCAGCGTGAATCAGCAGGTAGTTTAGGTTTATAGCTCCAAGTTCACGACAGCAAATTGACCTACGGGATAACCTTGTGGATTAAAACGTTGGCGAATTTGGTGACCTAGAGGTGGAGAGTTCAAGCCGTGCGAGGAGTAACTGAAGCCCGATCAGTATCTCGGTCTTTTCGCTACGGGACTATCACAAGTCCAACTACGGTAAAATCAAGGACCACAAACACAGCAAGTACTCTAAATAATAACTTATATTCCCTAGACACGTGTACTGGAATGAGAATCGTCTACAGGGTTAAGTTCAGAATTTCCTGTCGATTATCCTGATCCATATACACCTGAGGAAGGCTGTATGTTACAAAGGCCCAAACGTTGTGATAACAACAAAGATGAGGACAAAAGTTCGAATAAAAATATTTCAAACATGATCTTTCATGATGTAAAAGTGATTTAAATTCTAAATATATATATTTAAATACTTAATTTCGTTTTTTTGTCATTTCTTTATATTATTACAGTTTGAGAATCCATTATCCTAAATTCTTGGAACCGGAAGTGCTTCGGTTTTCAGATATTTTCGAATGTTGTTATACAGTCTATTTAATTTAAAATGGGTCAGCTTGGGAATGAAACGCGAGAATAAACACGATATCCCTTTACATTTCATAAACACAACTTATACATATACTCTGATGGTCATTCAGTCAGTTATGTGTCATGCGTGATACACGCCTAGGCGATCATGTATATTTCGATACATAACTGACTAGGCAGATTTTTATCCACACCCGCAGTTGGTTGCCATTTCTTTCTGTGGTAGACCTGTTGGCTTCCAAGGTTACAGAACCCGGTCTGTACTGCTATTTTACCCATAGCTGGAGAAGAAGAGAATTCATACCTTTCCCAAAGGTATTAACACGTAAGTGAATGTAAAGGATTTGACTGGAAAGTCAGTCAGTCAGTTATGTGGCATGCGTGATACACGCTTAGGCGATCATATATCTTTCGATACATGACTGACGAGGCAGATTTTTTTCCTCAGCAGTAGGTTCCCATTTCTTTCTGCAGTTGACCAGTTGCCATCCAAGGCTATAGAACCCGGTCTGTCGTGCTACTTACACATAGCTGGAGAGGAGGAGGAGAAGAGGATTCATACATTTCCCAAGGGTATTTACATTATACATACTCTATTCTCTCAGTAATGCTTGCCTTCATTCCTGACCACTGACAATCCCTCTCTTCCTCATTTTCAATGTGTTCCTGTAGTAAAATCATTACTAATCAGTCAGTCATGTGCCATGCGTGATACACCCTTAGTCGATCATGTATCTTTCGATGCATTACTGACGAGGCAGATTTTTTCTCCGCAGTAGATGGCCATTTCTTGCTGCGGTAGACCAGTTGCCATCCGAAGCTATATAACCCGGTCTGTCCTGCTATTTAAACAGAAGAGGATTCATACCTTTCCCAAGGGTATTAGCCCGTAAGTGAATGTAATGGATTCGACTGGAATTCGAACTCGGCTCTCTGATTCCTCAATCCGAGCCGCTATCCATTACTCCACAGTGCCTCCTTTTTATTATAAATTATAATAAATTGTTTTGTTTGTGTTAATAAATAAATCAGGGGAGAAGAAGAGGATTCATACCTTTCCTAAGGGTATTAGCACGGAAGTGAATGTAATGGATTCGACTGGAATTCGAACTCTGCTCCCAAATTCCTCAATCCGACCTGCTATCCGGTCCAGCTACATGAGAATATTGAACTTAAATTAAGTCCAAAGAAGACAAATAAAACAAACAAGACCGATATATATATGTAAACAAATATATATTAATAACAAGTTACACAAAGGCATGAACAGTTACATAGTGTTTGTATGGAGAAATTATGTGTGTGTTGTGAGTGTTCGTACGTAAATGTATTGTTCTTAGCGTGTTCCCAGAATTTGGGAAACGCTATAACTGTGAGAGGTCACGAATTGGTGTTAGTTGAAAAGAGAAATTTACCTCACCTCCACGTGAGGTGGCGGCCCAAGTCTTAAGTGGAAAAGACAGATCAAGGCGAAGGGTCAGCCAGTATTTATAGCCAGAGGAGAGAGACCCCTGTTGAAGGATTAAGGAACTGGGGAGGAGTTAACTCCGACAACATTGCACTTGAGTTCTTAAAGACTGCAACTACAGAAGATGATTTCCAATAAGCAGGAATCAGCCATGTATTTTTTGTAAACTTTAGAGAGAACAAGAGCACATTTCTTTAGGACTATCGCAGCAATACCACCATGAATGAACTGATAATTATTAGGTTTTCTGAAAACAACGAATCTGATAAGACTGGATCAATTCAAATATTGGTCCGAAGATTTTTCAACTAGTAAAGAAGACCGGTCTGCTACACATTGTCGAAGGGTTTCTCGATGTGAAAAGCAACAGCCACAGATTCACCATTCTCATCTATAGCTTGATAGATTCTTTCCGCAATAATCGTTAATATATCAGCAGTTGACCTAGAGAAACGAAAGCCATATTGCTTGGCTGAAAGAAGGCCCGACGTTGTGAGATGTTTAACTAATTAGGCATTGATTCGGACCTCTAGTAGTTTGCTTTAAAAAGGTAAAAAGCCAATAGGTCGATTGTTGGAAGGGTCAGACTGTTCACTTGTGTTGTTAAAGACAAAGACAACAGATGAGGATTTCCAACCAGCAGGGAAGCAACCAGGCATTTATTTTAAAGTTTTGAGAGAACAGGGGTCAGTTTAGGAGCACATTTCTTTAGAACTATCGCAAGAATACCATCATTAATGAACTGCTAATTTTTAGGTTTTCTGAAAACAGTGAATTTGATAAAAAATGTTGGATCAGTTCAAATATTTATCCAAAGTCAAGCTAAACATATTTTGATTTTTAAAATTGATAATATCTTGATGTGAATTAATATTAGCGATATTAACTTTACATTATTTTGGGTAAATTAATAGAAAAGATCCGATTATATATTCTCTTCTAAAAAAAGAAAGAAATCCTTTACTTCTTTAGAAATTGCTTTATTTACGTTTCACATACAAAACAGTAAATATGTGCCAGAAAGACAAATTGACGTTCTTCATGGCCGAACGGTCAGGATTCACTGGATCAGATGGTGGTTTCTCCAACAAAGGAGACTCATGTTCGAATCCTACCCGAGGACCCATTTACTTGAATATGTTTTCTCGAGAGTGTCGGCCAGCAGATAAAATAAATACGGTTTTAAAATGAACAGAATGTCTTTTCAAATACAGTTTTGCATTAAAAATAACGTTTGAAAAAAAGTGTCAGATTAAAAAAATAATGTCCACTAATTCTTTAGAAAATATTCCTCAAAGTTTGTCTATGTTTTTCTATCTACAAAACTTCTCTATAAACTTCAAAGTAATTTTGAAGAATTCTGGGTCATTGGCCGAGAAACGATTCATATACTAGAATATCCATTCCAAATCGGCAGGAACACAAGAAGCAGCAAGGAATTTATTGTAAAGTTCAGAGAGAACAGGAGCTAGTTCTGAAGCACATTTCTTAAAGACTATTGCAGGGATACCATCAGGCCCACATGTTTTCGGGAACTTCCGGTTTTGACCAGAAAGAAAGGGTGAGAAAAAGAAAAGAAAGTGAGATAGTCAGAGAGCGGAAGACAGCAGTATAGAGAGGGAGGGAAAGAGAGAAAAAGAGAAAGTCAGAGAGAAAAAGAAGGAAAGCGAAAGAAAGTGGGGGAGAGAGAGAGATGGGGGAGAGAAGGCGATGAAGCGGGATAACGAAATAGAAAGAGAGAAAGAAGGTGAGAGAGTTTTTAAGAAAAAAATAAAGAAGCTTAACATCTGTTGAATTTTTGATCCTCCGTTTTCAAAGAGGAAATCAACTACTGTTTTTTGTTGACGAGCACGTTTTTCATTGCCGTTTACGCACTTTAAACGAATAGTAATAATAATAATCATAATCAGCACCCCCTCCCCACCACCAACTTCACCACAATAACTTTTTCATCGAGCTCAGATTTTAGGGTAGGTTGTAGGGATTTATCCACGTCACGCCCCGGTCAGTTGCATCTAAAATTGTAATAGGTTGAGTGAGGATGATGCAATCACCATTACAAAAGATTCCCCAAGACGGAAATTACTTCTGACTCAACCTAATTCATGTCTTTTAGTCGTTAATAGAATGGCTGTTGACCCAAATAGGAACCTTGAATGCTAACTGTGATGGCTTCACTCGTTCAGGTACATAAAACGTGATAATCATAACGATTATTTGAAATAGTAACATTTGAAGGCTTTAGAATCAATTGACATTAAGTCGGGAAGGCACGGTGGATAGCGGTTCAGATTGAGTTGAGTTATGAAACGTCTTATACCACTAGCTATGGGTAAATAACAGGACAGACTGGGTTCTATAACTTTGGATGGTAACCGATCTAGGAGAAAGCAATTCTGAATTCAAAATTGGCCTGGAGAGGGTTGGGCTCTGTCAGGTTACCTTGTCCAAAAAACACCACTTCTAAAAGTGGCTGTAGTCACTTGATGCCCCTACGGGTCACAGGATAATAAAATACAGTAACTCCTACGAACCACTCTGCAAATAGACGCAATTGTTGATAGGCTTAAAGGTAAGTAGTGTTTGTATTTGTCTGTATGCATTTTTTTTTCAATTATTGCTCTGATGTGAGATTAACTGGTTTACCTGATTTTAATCCTTATAATTTTGGTATTAAACAATTTACGGCAATATATCATACTGTTATCTTGTCCAAAATACACCACTTCCAATGCGGCTGCAGTACACAGATTCTCACTATCTCTCACCTCTCTGTCTCTCTCTTGATATCCCTCACTCCACTCTCTCTCTTGCTATCGCTCGCTCCACTCTCTGTCCTTCGCTATCCCTCGCTTCACTCTCTCTCTCTCTCGCTATCCCTCGCTTCACTCCCTCTCTCTCTAATACTCTTGGGAAAGGTATGATTCCTTCTCTTCTTCTCCCCAGAAGCAGGCAGACTGGGTTCTGTAGCCTTGAGTGGAAGGAGAAGGAAAAACTCTGAATTCAAAACCGGCCTGGAGAGGGTTGGGCTCCATCAGGCTATCTTGCCCAAGAAAGACCACTTTCACTGTGGCAGCAGTACACATGGTGCCCTTACATGTCACAGGATAAAAAATACATTTAGTCCTACCAACCTCTCTGTAAATGGAAGCAATGGTTGGTAGGCTTAAAGGTAAATAGTCTTCAATGTTAAATTTGTTATTTGCATATTAGTCTATATATAATTTTGGTATTAACAATTTACGACAATATTTGAATGGTCATTTGATATTTCTGTTTGTATTACTGTAATATAATGATTTTATATAGAAAATATATTTAACAATTAAAACCCCAATTTGTTAAGAAAGGAATTCCAAATTGCCACATAATCATCTTGATGAAAACGAAGATGACTTGCGTGAGCAGATATTGGCTAACACTTTTCCCAGATTTTATCCCTGTGTTTTTCACTTTGTAAAGCCAAGAATTCCTTCATGGATTTCACATTACACGGGCAAGATATCTTCTTCAAAGAACTCAGTGACCTTATCGTAGATATCCTGAGTGTACTTGCTAGTTAGATGAATGTATAACAGGACTAATCTTTTTATTATTCTTTGCAAGTTATTGAAATAACCAAATCAGTTGTCAAATTCTGAAGGCTTCCAAACGTAATGCTATCAAATATCTTACCAATAACCTTTACTGATGGGAAACTAGGAACTCCAGACCTGCTGTTCATTTGTGCTAAAGTGTAATTATAAGACCCAGCTGAAAAAGAATGGACTAAATATTTTTGGTAAGAAGGAATTTCTATCAAACATTTCTCAAGTTCATAACCAAGTTGAAAGGAAGATGAGGGCCAGAGAAAATGCTTTGATGTTCCTCTCACGACAAGCACATCCATTCCACGCTGGTGATAAAGATTTGCATATTTTTGCACTGCGGACATTGGAGCTTTTAACCAGGTAAACATTAACATCAATGGTAAGGATTGGTTAGACGATTTTATTTTCCATAATTCGATATGCGCAGACATTTTCAGCTTTCCCGTATTGGTGTCCATTAATCCATGACAAGGAGTCCATGTTTTGCTTTTGCCAATCAGTTCTTGAAAATTTGTAGACATCGTGTCAATCTCCACCTGTAAAAAAATTAAATGTTATATAAGTGAGATGTTATTTCTAGCATAACGGTTAATTCTTTTTAGAAATACATCTGTGATGTTGCTCTGGAATCCTTAGATTTTTCGGGTTTCCTCGTGTTCACTAGCCCTGAATATTGCAGCTGGGACTCCCCATGACATGTAGGCAAAGACGTATCCTTCTCGCTATTTTGAAGGCAGGTCTTCTAAGGCGCTACATTTCTCTGTTCCACTAGCCTAACCTTTGCAGCTGTGACCCAGCATGCTATGAAGACAAAGACGAGTCCTTCTCGCTATTGTGAAGGAATGTCTTCTAAGGTACTTCATTCCTCGGTTCCACTAACCTGAACTTTGAAGCTGGGACCAAGCATGCTATGAAGGCAAAAGAGTCCTATTCCCTATTTGGGAGGCGAATCACCTAACGCGATATATTCCTAGGTTCACTAGCCATAAACTTTCACATTACACATTGGATCATTCTCACAATAAAAGAATAATGAAGGAATGGGTAATAGTTTTTCTTTAAAGAACTCAATGCCCTTATAATAGATATCCCGGGTGTACTTGCTAGTTGGATGAATGTATAACAGGACTAATCTGTTTATTATTCTTTGTAGGATTTTTCTATTTGTTATTGAAACAGCAAAACCAGCAGCTATATTCTCAAGGCTTCCAAATGTAATGCTGTCATATACCTGACCAATAACCTTTTCTGATGGGAAACAAGGAACTCCAGACCTGCTGTTCATTTGTGCTAAAGTGTAATTATAAGCCCCAACTGAAAAAGAATGGACTAAATATTTTTGGTAAGAAGGAATTTCATTCAAACATTTCTCAAGTTCATTGACAAGTTGAAAGGAAGATGAGGGCCATAGAAAATGCTTTGATGTTCCTCTCACGACCAGCACATCCATTCCACGCTGGTGATAAAGATTTGCATATTTTTGCACTGCAGACATTGGAGCTTTTAACCAGGGAAACAACAACACCAATGGTAAGGATTGGTTAGTCAACTGCATTTTCCATAATTCGATATGCTTAGACATTTTCACCTTTTCCACAGTGGACTGCTCTAGAGATATATTGAAGTTCCTTGATCCCTGAAAAGTGATCCAGGGCTTGCTTTGCCCAACCACTTTTCGAAGCCTTGTAGATAACATACTAATCACCTCCTGTAAGAAAAACAAAAGTTTCTTAAATAAGTGAGATGTTATTTCAAGTATAACGGCTATTTAGCTTGTTGGTTTTAGAAATAAATCTGTGATGGGGCCCTGGAATCCCTAGGATTTTCGAGTTTATCCAACATCAGATTCCTTCATTCGGGTTACTCAGCTGGAGATGATCAAATACCAACATGTGACTGCGCAACGGGCCTGTGAAAATGGGATTAAAAGAAAATTTGGAACACTAAAAAGACCGTAAATCAGGTTTTCTCCAATCAAATTCAACCGCGGGCACTTCACCCGCGTCAGAATGAGAGAATCCTAAATTCAGGATTCTGCAATTGAGTGGACGAACCCATAAAAAAACAAATATCGCTTACTATACCATACTATATACAAATATAGCTTACTATATGATTACTATTTTATCTGCAAATACTTTCTATTCTGCAATTCTTTTCCACAGATGAGACATCACAATCCTCTTGCCATTCCGTTGTTTTTTGAAGGCAAGTCTTCTAAGGTGCTACATTCCTAGGTCCACTAGCCTCGAAATTTGCAGCTGGGACCCAGCAGGCTATGAAGGCAAAGACGAGCCCTTCTCGATATTTTGAAGGCAAGACTTCTAAGGCGCTACATTCGTTGGTTCCATTAGCCCTGAACTTTGTTGCTGGGACCTAGCATGCTATGAAGGCAAAGACGAGTCCTTCTCGAAATTCTGAAATCAGAGTTTTCTAAGGCACTACATTCCTCGGTTCCACTAGCCCTGACCTTTGCAGCTTGGACCCAGCATGCTTTTGAAGGAAAAGACGTGTCCTCCCCTCTATTTTGAAGGCAAGTCTTCTAAGGCGCTACATTTCTCGGTTCCACTAGCCCTGACCTTTGCAGCTTGGACCCAGTATGCTTTTGAAGGAAAAGACGTGTCCTTCCCTCTATTTTGAAGGCAAGTCTTCTAAGCCGCTACATTTCTCGGTTCCACTAGCCTTGAACTTTGCAGCTGGAACCCACCATGCCATGAAGGCTAAGACGAGTCCTTCTCGATCTTTTGAAGGCAAATTTTCTAAGGCGCAACATTACTCGGTTCCACTAGTCATGAACTTTGCAACTGTAACCCATTATACTATGAAAGCAACGACGAATCTTTCTCGCTATTTTCTTGGTTCAACTAGACCTGATTTTTGTAGCTGGGACCCAGCATGCTTTGGATTGTTCTTGCAATTCTGAAATCAAGTCTTCTAAAGCGCAAAATGTCTCCCTTCCTCTAGCCCTGACCCTTGCAGCTGGGACCTACCATGTGATCGAGGCAAAGACGAGTCCTTCTCGCTATTTTGTGGGCTAAGGCGTTACATTCCTCGGTTCCACCACTCCTGACATTTGCAGCTGTGACATATGCTTCCATGTAGGCAAGTAGGAATCATTCAAATTCTCTTCATATTCCATTAGTAAGAACGAAGTTCGACTTGGACAGCTTCTTCCAAAGAACTTCGTAATCAAAATCACTCTATGCAAGGCATAAAGCCAGTAGGACACAAGGGGTTACAGCGTGTGGAAGAATTAGGAACAGAAACATTGATAATGAGCGGGAAGAGGGAAGGGGAATCAGAGAGACGGTAGATAGTGATTGACATCGCATCTGATTTTTAGCAGATTAAACTTGGCTGGAAAGCATGGACCCTTAAGAGAGATCCACAAGTGAGAAGTACGAGAAAAGAAACTCTCAGTTAATTATGGCTACATCTAGCCATCTCAAATGTAACTTGATGAGATGCCGACTCCAGTCTATATAGTTCTGAGGTTAAATTCAAAACGTCTTGGTAACATAGCGAAGGTCTCATCCGAACAATTACCATGAACGTATTTGTTGTGGATCCCGGGGAGGGAATCCTGCACAAATAAATAAACAACGGGAAGTGGAAAGAGTAATCAGGAGGACAGTAGATAGCGATTGACATCACTGATTCAACTCTGACCTTGCATATCTATATATATATATAGGAGGCACGGTGGAGTAATGGATAACGGCTTGGATTGAGGAATCGGAGAGCCGAGTTCGAATTCCAGTCGAATCCATTACATTCACTTACGTTCTAACACCCTTGGGAAAGGTGTGAATCCTCTTCTTCTCCCTCCAACTATGGGTAAATAGCAGGACAGACTGGGTTCTATAGCCTTCGACGGCAACTGGTCTAGGAGAAGGACAACTCTGAATTCAAAACCTGCGGAGGGTTGTTTGGGGACCTTGTGGCATTCGTTGCACCAGGTCCCTGTATTCGTACCTCCAAAAAGTGTGGATGGCCCTGCACAAAACCTTCACCACTATAATCAAATCTTGTGTGGGTGTCCGGCTTTCAGTTTCTGGGAACTGATCTGTCTGGCCCTCATATGTCGAGTTCGACGGGAGAGTCCATCACCATATATGCAAGGTTAATAGTCAGAGTTGCATCATATATATATATATATATATATATATATATATATATATATATATATATATATATATATATATATATATATATATATATATATGCTTACAAACCTCCAAATTACAAAAATATAAGTATAATTTAAATATCTCAAACGGTTAAACACAAATAAGTACAAGTAATCCTAAGTTGACATGATTTATAAACAGGATCTCTTTTTCTGATATTTCTCGGATGTGATATATATATATATATATTTCTGATATTTCTCGGATGTGATATATATATATATATATATATATAAAATTATATACCTCCAAATACAAATATATAATTCTAATTTAAATATCTCAAACGGTTAAACACCAATAAATCTCCTAAGACCAAATCTAATGATATTATCCTCTCTGAATTTGCCGGACACCTTATTACTACTTACTACAAAAGTACAAGTAACCCTAAGTTGACATGATATATGAACAGGATATCATTTTTTCAGATTTCTCGGATTTCCTATTGTATGCAATGGGATGCAAAAAACTTCTCACTTTATCTGCAAAGAAGAAATGAAACATTTGGGCTGTAATCAAAATTTAAATGGTGAATAAAAATATCCCCGTCTCTCTGTTAACTCAGGAAAGTCAAGGTAAGAAGTTACTTTAAATTTTATAATAATAATCTTGATTAGATCTTTATATATGTTAAAACTTACCCCCACACATATGCACACACATATCAGCGGCGAGGGTCTACGCAATGCATGCAATGTAAGCTTGAGCTTTTTTTCCGCGATAAACAATTTTTGTGTAATAAAAAAAATGTGAAAGATTTCCCATTCCTTAATTTCTTAGGATAACTTATGAAGAAGGGACATTAGTAAAGAAGTGTAAGCAGAGAAGATCTCCGGACCAGTTGTATGCACAGATACAATAAGGTTGAACGAGAAAATTTTAAAATGAATATGGAGTTACATGACCCTTCTTATTCTCAACCTGAAGATAGATTGAGTAAATTGGATCTCATTTCCAGGAATAAAGACCTTTTGAAGGAATATAATTGTAGAGCCTGATACAGATATATTTGGTAACAAAGTGAACGATGAATTTGCCATAAAGAAAACGAGGAACATATATATATATATATATATATATATATATATATATATATATATATATATATATATATATATATATATATATATATATATATATGTATAAGTACATATATTTATATATACATATATATATGTACTTATGTATATATATATGAATATGAAAATGGGGTTAAATGCCCCGTCTGGTTCTTAACAATACATAGATTGAGCACACACACACACACACACACACATATATATATATATATATATATATATATATATATATATATATATATATATAAGTTATGTGCCAAGCGTGATACGCATTTAGGCGATCAGGTATTTTTCGATACATCACTGACGAGGTAGATTTTTCCGCGGTAGGTTGACATTTCTTTATATATATATATATCTAATTATCTATCTATCTATCTATCTATCTATCTATCTATCTATCTATCTCTCTCTCTCTCTCTCTCTCTCTCTCTCTATATATATATATATATATATATATATATATATATATATATATCAAATAAACTATCGAACACTGTTTATTTCTTGGCGTGGTATACAAATATTAACTCGGGAAAGTCAAGGTAAGAAGTTACGTTAAATTTAATAATAATAATAATCCTGATTAGATCTTTATCTATTTTAAAACTTACCCCCACAGACATACATATGTGGGGAAGAATCTATGTATGCCTGATATTCCCCCCCCCCAAAAAAAAATTGCGTAATAAAAAAATATCTATATACGAATTTTTCAGTTTTTTTATGGTGTGCCGCCTTTCAAATTAGCAGCAAATGTCAGCTTTGTACGCTCTTTTCATCTGCTTTTTTTCGGGAAAATAAACTAATTGCATTTCATATGAATCCGTAAATAATTTTCTTTTACAACAGTTTAATTTGGGCATTTTTTCAATAAATACATATCAATGATTTTTTTTAATAATAAAATTTGAAAACTTTTTTTAACAATCACTTGAAAACAAATCAAACATTATTTTCAGAATTTCCCGAAAACAGCAGCTCAGAAGAGCGTACGAGGCTGGCTCCTTCTGTTACAATGAAGAGTGCATTCCTTAAAAAAAAACAACTTAAGCTGAAAATTTTGGGATTGTGTACTTTGAAGATAACCAAATAACACTATTTACATTATTCGAACTATTGTCCTCATCTTTATCGCAATATTTATTACAACGTTTCGACCGTTGTACGCTCTGGCCTTCTTCAAGTGAGGGCTTTATTTCGCTCACTGGGGTAGACTGTTCTAGTTCCACGTGCCATGTTTAATGAATGTCAGCTATCAGTTATCTCCGGTTAATTTCTCTCTTCAAGTTCTCCACTGCCTTAACCGGGTATTGAACTCACACTCTTTGGGTCCTGTCACTGAATCTAACCAACGCTATTGTGTATGTGTAGGGACGGGCAAAATAGCCTCTTCCTAAATTTTAAATTTAAATGAAGGCTGTTTTGTTATAAAATGTTTCAATTATTAAAATAAAATAAAGAATTAAACTTAAGTTTTGAAGTTAGCAGGTTTATACCTAGGATAACTGGTCAGTTCAATACTGTGTGTAGGTACTCTGAGGGTTAGGGTTAGGGTTGGCATCACAGACTCATAAAATATATCATTATTCAAACAATAAAACAATAAAACCCAAATATTTCTTAAAACCCATTTACATTATTATTTCATTTACTATCAAAATCAACTATAATCCTTCAAAGATTTTACTCTTAAATATTGTCGCAGTTATCTCCTCCTCAGTTCCTTAATCCTTCAACAGGGATCTCTCTCCCCTGGCTATAAATACTGGCTGACCCTTCGTCTCTCTCTCTTCTTTTCGACTTAGGCCTTGAGCCGCCACCTCGCGCAGTGGTGAAGTAAAATCTCTCTTTTTCCACTTAGGCCAATATGTGACCTCTCACAGATACAAGGTTTCCCAAATTCTGGGAACACGCTACGAACAATACACGTACGTACGAACACTCACAACACACACACATAATTTCTCCATACAAACTCTATGTAACTGTTCATGTCTTTGTTTAACTTGTTATTAATATATATTTGTTTACATATATATATCGGTCTTGTTTGTTTTCTTTAGACTTAATTAAAGTCCAACATTCTCATATAGCTGGACCGGCCAGTAGGAAATTTTAACCTTCTGATATCTCTTAACATCCTCACCCCACGGTCCGCTACAATATAATCAGTATACCATGATATGTTAAATAGTATAGGAAATTTCAATTAATCAAATTATTAATTAAACATATTAATAATAATGCAAATATTTTCAAATTTCATGGACAATAAGAGAAAAATATAAGTTATAAAAATGCGATATTTTATTTTACTTTTAATTTCCTGCCTAAAATAACTATGGTTTGGGAAGGATCGCAATTTAAGAAAAGACCAAATCTATTGTATGAAAAATCGTTCGTATATTTTAAATACAGGATGTCCATAAAGTTTGTGTGCACTTTAAAAAATTTATAACTTTATTTGTATTTGCGATAGAAATAATCTGTAAAAATGTTATAAAGTTTAATGTACCTAGTTTTAAGTATAGCTAAAATAACTAATGTGATTTCAGGCATTACTGTAAATCAGTTGGCAAATGTTTTAAAAAATTTATAACTTTATTTGTATTTGCGATAGAAATAATCTGTGAAAAATGTTATAAAGTTTAATGTATCTAGTTTTAAGTATAGCTAAAATAACTAATGTGATTTCAGGCATTACTGTAAATCAGTTGGCAAATATTTTCCATGAACTTCAAATTCGTATTACCCTTTGTATTGCTAATGATGGAAACTTAATGAAAATTTCAATAAAACCTTAAAAAATATAGATTTACTTCTTTCTAATCCTTTTTGTAAATTATTTATATCGCAAATACAAATAAAGTTATAAATTTTTTAAAGTGCACACGAACTTTATAGACACCCTGTTTATTAAAATCTCGGAAAATATGCTATCCTTCATTGGGAAGCTTTAATCATGAACTTTTAGAATAAATAAATCTTTAATTACAAATATTTCTTCTTAGGCAGAAAGATTCGAAGTCTTTCAAAGTTCACTGTAAAATGTGTAATGAATAAAATGTAGGTATCAAATGAAATTCGTTTTTCGATCAACCCATACAAAATAACATTGTTCCTACAACTAGACTTGAACAAAAACACGGTATAAATATTGTTTTTGGAGTTTTTTTTTTCAAAACAAAAATAAAATTTCCAAATAACTTTTTCAGGGTGTTCACATAGATACCTTCATGAGATCTCTAAAAAGAGTATAGCATGACGAAAAAAACGCCAAATTGACAAAAACAAAATTTTATCATCTAAATGTTTATATTATTATTAAGAGGAAAGATCAAAGTATTTTTTACATTTCTTAATCGTACCTAGCACGTCCAAAATTTTCGTTAAAAATCTTGTTTTTTTAGTCAGCAAAATTGACAGATAATCGACCATGTCAGTCATTTTTTTCCAATTTATAAAAAAAATGAAAATCACAGTTTGAAATTCTTTTAAAAATCAATTAAAATGTTTTCAAAACTTATTTTAAGAAAATCAGAAATTATAATGTTTATTTAAAATATTTTGAACTAAGCTTAAAAGACGTAATTAGAAAATAAAACAAAGCATCTCATAACCTTCCGCGTCACTTAACAATGTGACGAAAGACATTCCTGACGTTTTGATAATTAAAAAATACTTTGATCTTTCTTCTTAATAATAACATAAACATTTAGACGCTAAAATTTTGGTTTCGTCAAGATTGGCGTATTTTTCATCAAGCTATGCTCTGTTTTTAGCGATCTCATGAAGGTACCTATTTCACATCGTAAATTTAATTCTTTTTTATATGTGGGGTTCTCGTTTTTGATCTTTCTAGAAATGTAAAAATTAGCGATTGGGATTTTTAAAAATTTATATGACCAAATGTTGAAATATTTTCTCAAGGTTTTTTTTTTAAATCAAAGATTTTTAAATCAAATTCATTATAAAATTAATTTATTAATGAATAAAATACCCCAAAATTCATAAAAATTTCAACATTTTCACAATTGATTTTGAAATCATTGAAAAAAAATCTTCGGATATTTTAATTATATTAAAACTAATTTTAAAACGATCCAGTAACTATTTAAGTTGATTATCGAAATACAAAATATTGGAGGTGGCATATATATATATATATATATATATATATATATATATATATATATCGTTTTTATCCATTGATATTATATATATATATATATATATATATATATATATATATATATATATATATATATATATATATAGCATAATGAGAAGCCACGTATATTTTCTTGATATGTATATAATATGGAGAAAACAACTGAAAAGTTGCAAATTAAAAGAAAAAAAAATTAAATGTTTTTTTTGTGAAAGTATTTATTTATATTTTTATATATATATATATATTTCAGATCGCCCCGATCTTTCGTCAGAAATTAATTAAATAACTGTATTCAGAAGTTTGTTTTCAAGTAGCGTGTGCGTGTGTGTGTGTGTGCGCGCGTGTGTGTGTGTGCGTGTGTGTATTTAAATAAGTATAATTCATAATTTACCGGCTATTTAGTGCTAGGAAGAATAACGTTTTCCTGTTCATCAAATACTAATATCAACATTAGTGTAGCCATTGATACACTGACACTGAATGTGAGTATGGAAAGACGAGATACATACGCGTAATAAATAAAACATAAAATAAGACATTTTAATGCTTTTCCTAATACATAAGTTAGCGGTTATTTAGTGCCGAAGAAGAATAATGCTTTCCTGTACACCAAATACTAATATTAGCATTAGTGGAGTCCGTGACAAACTAACACTGAATATGAGTATAGAAAGACGAGATACATGGTCGTAATAAATAAAACATTTAATAAGACAGATATAACTTAGATGCACAGGCTAAAATGATTTACACGTCGCAAAACAAATGATTGCTCACACAGTTGAAAGGACAAGAATGATATCAGAATAAACGAAGAAATAAACATACCAGCGTTGATATTATGAAGCGTCGTGGGTACGACGTTAAACTGCATCCAGCAGCAAAGCCTCCGATCAGGAAGTATTGAGGAAGCGTGGAACCACCTCTTAATTGCTGGTGTTCCCAGGTCCACCCTGATCCGGGGTGGTAGCACCTGTTGGGGTCCCAGCTATGGACAAATAGTGAACTTCCTGCTCTTTCGTCCTGGGTATGACGGTAAACTGAATCCACGTCCATGGGTATGACGCTAAACTGCATATGCATACTGGGTACGGCGATAAATTATGTCCAACAGAAAGTTTTTGAAAAAATAAGGTTGTCGACTATACGTTTTTTGAAAAATAGTATTACTAGCTATACATTTTCGAACAATACATTTTTGAAAATCAAATGTTTCCAGCAATAAATCTTTGAAAACCAAATGTTTCCAGCAATACATTTTTGAAAAACAAATATTTCCAGCAATACATTTTTGAAAACCAAATGTTTCCAGCAATAAATTTTTGAAAACCAAATATTTCTAGCAATACATTTTTGAAAACCAAATGATTCCAGCAATACATTTTTGAAAACCAAATGTTTCCAGTAATACATTTTTGAAAACCAAATGTTTCCAGCAATACATTTTTGAAAACCAAATATTTCCAGGAATAAATTTTTAAAAACCAAATATTTCTAGCAATACATTTTTGAAAACGAAATGATTCCAGCAATACATTTTTGAAAACCAAATGTTTCCAGTAATACATTTTTGAAAACCAAATGTTTCCAGCAATACATTTTTGAAAACCAAATGTCTCCAGCAATACATTTTTGAAAACCATATGAAAGTCACTCAAAATCATTTTCGGCATATAATGACCACCAAGGTTGGAATGCCGTTAAACAAAACAACGAAACCATCTTTATGAAAGAAATTGCCACACAGAAATACTCCTCATAATGCGAGTTAAAAAAAGCGAACACAAACATTTTATATAAAAGGTCAGAAGTAGCTATCACTGCTTTTGTAGTGGACCGTGGGTTGAAGATGTGAAGAGATATCAGAAGGTTAAAATTTCTTGCTAGCGGGTCCACTACATGGGAATGTTGGACTTTAATTAAGTACAAAGAAGACAAAGAAAACAAACAAGACTGATATATATATATGTAAACAAATATATATTAATAACAAAACAAGTTAAACAAAGACATGAACTGTTATATAGAGTTTGTATGGAGAAATTATGAGTGTGTGTTGTAAGTATTCGTATGTACGTGTATTGTTCTTAGCGCGTTCCCAGAATTTGTGAAACGCTGTATCTGTGAGAGGTCACATATTGGAGTTCGTTGAAAAGAGAGATTTACCTCAACTCCACGCGAGATGGCTGCCCAAGGCCTAAGTCGGAAAGAGAGATCGAAGCGAAGGGTCAGCCAGTATTTATAGCCAGGGGAGAGAGACCCCTGTTGAAGTATTACGGAACTGAGGAGGGGCTAACGACGACACTTTGACCACTACCAGCTTCCTACTGCCACCAATGGATATTGTCTACTCTAGCAGCCATCAACCCAAAGGAAATGCATATATATATATATATATATATATATATTAAGATATGTTTATGTTTATACATTCTTTTTATACATACAAATATTTAAGTAAATGCTCTGTTTATAATAAACAGTATTAAATAACATTTACCGGCCTGAATGTCCGAGGAATTTTCATAGAAAATATTCGTCCTCCGACAGGAATCGAATCTGTATCCTATACGGAACCGTCATTGAGCTTGTTTTTGATTGGGGGGTCACTATATATCCATACCTCTTGGTTGCCAACCAGTCTAATGCAGAAACAGCAGCACAGTGTAAGAAAATCTTCTCCCTTCTTCAGTCAAGTATGAAAATATTGTTTGATTTTGCTTAGCAGCATATTAACCAGTATGGCAAAATATAAATATTTGGAACACAATTTTATGGCTTCAATTAAATATATTTTAAAAGCAACTGTATGCCTTCAACTACATGTATGTATTGTTGGTCATTTTGTTTAGCGGCATATCAACATCTCTATGGGTTATTTAGTACCGAAATCTAAATATTTTGAACACAATTTTATGGCTTCAACTAAATATATTTTGAACGCAATTGTATGCCTTCAACTACATATATGTATTTTTGGTCATTTTGTTTAGCGGCATATCAACATCTCTATGGGTTATCTAATGCCAAAATATAAATATTTTGAACACAATTTTATGGCTTCAACTAAATATATTTTGAACGCAATTGTATGCCTTCAACTACATATCTGTATTGTTGGTCATTTTGTTTAGAGGTATATCAACATCTCTATGGGTTATTTAATACCGAAATCTAAATATTTTGAACACAATTTTATGGCTTCAACTAAATATATTTTGAAAGCAATTGTATGCCTTCAACTACAGATACAAATAATGTTGGTAATTCTTTTATAAATTGCATTGTTGTTAATTCTTACTATTAATTGTATTATTGGTATTTTTTATATAAAAATATATTTTTAAACATTCATAGTGTTTTGTTTTTGTTTGGGGTTTCACTATTTACCTATACCTGAAACCCTAACAGGTGGCACCAGACTGCAAAGAGATATGATCGTCCCTGCATGTTTCACTTAACTGACTTAGTACATAGCCAAATCTATTTCTTTACTTTGTGTCTTTTCATTGTCAGGCTGTGGTAAGTAAAATTCGCTACAACCTCCTTGGTGGTGGTGATGGTGGTGTTGCCGCGGTTAATATAAAACAGAGATTCATCTATTTGAATTCTTTTAATATCAAGAAAGTTTGTACCTTGATGCACGCATACACCTTGATAACCTTGGCAATTTAATCATTTTTATGTTCACGTTGATGTCAATAAGAAAAAGTGGTTCTCACTTCACACTCGCTGTATTCTTTAGTGAAGAATCAACGTCGTAAAATCTACAAGCAAATAAATAAATAAACAAGATATTACATTATGTACATTATTCAAACTGTTATACACACCTCCATTGCCATATTCTCAAGGTTTCGGTTCGAAATTCCAGTCACCTGAAGAAGGCCGGAGCGTACAACGGCTGAATCGTTGTGAATATGGCAATGAAGATGAGGATAAGAAACCGACGAATGTTGATAATGTAAGTAAACAAAATACCTTTCTAAGTATAAAACATATTGACAAAGCAAATTACATCTCTAGCTTTTTTAGAATAAACCTGATCTAGATCAACTTATGTCGCGCGCCTTCTTGAACTATCAGGGTCGTAGGGGTACCACATGTATTGCAGACGCAGTAGAAGTGGGGTTTCCTGTGCGAGATAACCTGACGGAAACCAACCCTTTCAAAGGCGGTTTTAAATTCCGGTTGCAACGCAAGGCTATACAATTCAATCTGTGCTGCAATTTTACCCACAGTTGAGGGGAGAAGAGGATTCATTCTGTTCCCATGGGTATTAGCAGTACATAAATATTTCCGACTTGAATTCGAACTCGGTTCAATCCAAGCCGCTATACATTACCCCACCGTGGCCATTTTCCACGTCCCCCACAAAAAAAGCAAAAGTGGAATAGGTTTTTAAAATCTAGCTTCTTAAAACAAATTTAAATAACTTTTGATATTTTATTTCAGTTTTAATTACAAATTAATAGATTGTGGTATTTCAAACTGAATTTAAATTGATGGCAATGATATTTTTAATCGCTAAAATCGCTTCTTCTTCTTCTAAATATATCAGTTAAAATAAATACTACAAGTTTGTAGTTAAAATAAATACTACAAATTGTTTATATTTGTAAACAAAATGAATACTACAAGAGTTGATATATCCTTACATAAAGAAACATTACATAACTTGTTTTGTAGTGAATATAGGGTTTTTTATGAGACAATCATGCAACTTAGGATTGACTATATTTCTTCTATGTTCCATGTCCCTTCAAGGATATGGGGGATCGTAGTTATCCAAGATTTTTGTAGCTCTGAATATGTTTCACTTTTTAATATTCTTCCCAGTCATAGTTCTGCCATCTGTTTCCACAAGGTCATAGTTTATTCGTGGCTTTTCACTGTCTCTCTTGTTTTGAATATATTCTGTGAGTGTCAAATAATCCAAGCCTCCTATCCTCATGACTTGGCTTAGTAATATCGTCTGATGATAACAAGAAATATCAGCATTCCCTGACATATAGGAGGAATGATATTACGTAACAGTTCAGTACGCTTTTCTTTGTTTCTCTTGCTTCAAGTCTCTTCTTCATTTGTGAGCAAATTGTCCAGCATTCACTGCCATATAGGAGAACTGATATTACATAACAGTTCAGTACTCTTTTCTTTGTTTCTACTGCTTCAAGTCTCTTCTTCATCTGTGAGGAGATTGTCCAGCATTCACTACCATATAGGAGGACTGATATTACATAACAGTTCAGCACTCTTTTCTTTGTTTCTCTTGCTTCAAGTTCTTTCTTCATCTGTGAGGAGATTGTCCAGCATTCACTGCCATATAGGAGGACTGATATTACATAACAGTTCAGTATTATTTTCTTTGTTTCTCTTGCTTCAAGTCTCTTCTTCATCTGTGAGGAGATTGTCCAGCATTCACTGCCACATTATCGTAGATATCCCGGGTGTACTTGCTAGTTAAATGAATGTATAACGGGGCTAATCTTTTTTATTATTCTTTGTAGTATTTGTCTATTTGTTATTGAAATAGCCAAAGCAGTTGTCAAATTCTGAAGGCTTCCAAGTTGAAAGGAATGTGAGGGCAAGAGAAAATGCTTTGATGTTCCTCTCACGACAAGCACATCCATTCCGTGCTGGTGATAAAAATTTGCATATTTTTGCACTGCAGACATTGGAGCTTTTAACCAGGTAAACATTAACACCAATGGTAAGGATTGATTAGACGATTTTATTTTCCATAATTCGATATGCGCAGACATTTTCAGCTTTCCCGTATTGGTGCCCATTAATCCATGACAAGGAGTCCATGTTTTGCTTTTGCCAATCAGTTCTTGAAACTTTGTAGCCATCGTGTCAATCTCCTCCTGTAAGAAAATTAAATGTTATAAAAATGAGATGTTATTTCTAGAATAACGGTTAATTCTTTTTAGAAATACATCTGTGATGTTGCCCTGGAATCTTTAGGTTTTTCGGGTTTCCTCGTGTTCACTAGCCCTGAATATTGCAGCTGGGACTCACCATGACATGTAGGCAAAGACGAGTTTCTCTCGCTATTTTGAAAGCAAGTCTTCTAGGCCTCTACTTTCCTCGGTTCCACTAGGCCTAATATTTGTAGCTGAGATCCAGCAAGGTATGAAGGCAAAGACGGGTTCTTTCGAGATTTTGACTGCAAGTCGTATAAGGCGCTATATTCCTCTGTTCCATTAACCAGGACTTTTTAGCTGAAAACCAGCATCGTATGAAGTCAAAGAAGAGTCTTTCTCGCTATTGAGAAGGCAATCTTCTAAGGCGCTACATTCCTCGGTTCCACTAGCCCTGACCTTTGTAGCTTAGACCCAGCATGGTATGAAGGCAAAGACAAGTCTTTCTAGCTTTTTTGATGCAATCTTCTAAGGCTCTACATTCCTATGTTCCACTAGCCCTGACATTTTTATCTGGCACCAAGCATGTTGTGAAGACAAAGACGAGTCCTTCTCGCTATTTTGAAGTCATGTCTTCTAAGGCGCTACATTCCTATGTTCCACTAGCCCTGACATTTTTATCTGGCACCAAGCATGTTGTGAAGACAAAGACGAGTCCTTCTCGCTATTTTGAAGTCATGTCTTCTAAGGCTCTACATTCCTATGTTCCACTAGCCCTGACATTTTTATCTGGCACCAAGCATGTTGTGAAGACAAAGACGAGTCCTTCTCGCTATTTTGAAGTCATGTCTTCTAAGGCTCTACATTCCTATGTTCCACTAGCCCTGACATTTTTATCTGGCACCAAGCATGTTGTGAAGACAAAGACGAGTCCTTCTCGCTATTTTGAAGTCATGTCTTCTAAGGCTCTACATTCCTATGTTCCACTAGCCCTGACATTTTTATCTGGCACCAAGCATGTTGTGAAGACAAAGACGAGTCCTTCTCGCTATTTTGAAGTCATGTCTTCTAAGGCGCTACATTCCTATGTTCCACTAGCCCTGACATTTTTATCTGGCACCAAGCATGTTGTGAAGACAAAGACGAGTCCTTCTCGCTATTTTGAAGTCATGTCTTCTAAGGCTCTACATTCCTATGTTCCACTAGCCCTGACATTTTTATCTGGCACCAAGCATGTTGTGAAGACAAAGACGAGTCCTTCTCGCTATTTTGAAGTCATGTCTTCTAAGGCTCTACATTCCTATGTTCCACTAGCCCTGACATTTTTATCTGGCACCAAGCATGTTGTGAAGACAAAGACGAGTCCTTCTCGCTATTTTGAAGTCATGTCTTCTAAGGCTCTACATTCCTATGTTCCACTAGCCCTGACATTTTTATCTGGCACCAAGCATGTTGTGAAGACAAAGACGAGTCCTTCTCGCTATTTTGAAGTCATGTCTTCTAAGGCGCTACATTCCTATGTTCCACTAGCCCTGACATTTTTATCTGGCACCAAGCATGTTGTGAAGACAAAGACGAGTCCTTCTCGCTATTTTGAAGTCATGTCTTCTAAGGCTCTACATTCCTATGTTCCACTAGCCCTGACATTTTTATCTGGCACCAAGCATGTTGTGAAGACAAAGACGAGTCCTTCTCGCTATTTTGAAGTCATGTCTTCTAAGGCTCTACATTCCTATGTTCCACTAGCCCTGACATTTTTATCTGGCACCAAGCATGTTGTGAAGACAAAGACGAGTCCTTCTCGCTATTTTGAAGTCATGTCTTCTAAGGCTCTACATTCCTATGTTCCACTAGCCCTGACATTTTTATCTGGCACCAAGCATGTTGTGAAGACAAAGACGAGTCCTTCTCGCTATTTTGAAGTCATGTCTTCTAAGGCTCTACATTCCTATGTTCCACTAGCCCTGACATTTTTATCTGGCACCAAGCATGTTGTGAAGACAAAGACGAGTCCTTCTCGCTATTTTGAAGTCATGTCTTCTAAGGCTCTACATTCCTATGTTCCACTAGCCCTGACATTTTTATCTGGCACCAAGCATGTTGTGAAGACAAAGACGAGTCCTTCTCGCTATTTTGAAGTCATGTCTTCTAAGGCGCTACATTCCTATGTTCCACTAGCCCTGACATTTTTATCTGGCACCAAGCATGTTGTGAAGACAAAGACGAGTCCTTCTCGCTATTTTGAAGTCATGTCTTCTAAGGCGCTACATTCCTATGTTCCACTAGCCCTGACATTTTTATCTGGCACCAAGCATGTTGTGAAGACAAAGACGAGTCCTTCTCGCTATTTTGAAGTCATGTCTTCTAAGGCTCTACATTCCTATGTTCCACTAGCCCTGACATTTTTATCTGGCACCAAGCATGTTGTGAAGACAAAGACGAGTCCTTCTCGCTATTTTGAAGTCATGTCTTCTAAGGCTCTACATTCCTATGTTCCACTAGCCCTGACATTTTTATCTGGCACCAAGCATGTTGTGAAGACAAAGACGAGTCCTTCTCGCTATTTTGAAGTCATGTCTTCTAAGGCTCTACATTCCTATGTTCCACTAGCCCTGACATTTTTATCTGGCACCAAGCATGTTGTGAAGACAAAGACGAGTCCTTCTCGCTATTTTGAAGTCATGTCTTCTAAGGCGCTACATTCCTATGTTCCACTAGCCCTGACATTTTTATCTGGCACCAAGCATGTTGTGAAGACAAAGACGAGTCCTTCTCGCTATTTTGAAGTCATGTCTTCTAAGGCTCTACATTCCTATGTTCCACTAGCCCTGACATTTTTATCTGGCACCAAGCATGTTGTGAAGACAAAGACGAGTCCTTCTCGCTATTTTGAAGTCATGTCTTCTAAGGCTCTACATTCCTATGTTCCACTAGCCCTGACATTTTTATCTGGCACCAAGCATGTTGTGAAGACAAAGACGAGTCCTTCTCGCTATTTTGAAGTCATGTCTTCTAAGGCTCTACATTCCTATGTTCCACTAGCCCTGACATTTTTATCTGGCACCAAGCATGTTGTGAAGACAAAGACGAGTCCTTCTCGCTATTTTGAAGTCATGTCTTCTAAGGCTCTACATTCCTATGTTCCACTAGCCCTGACATTTTTATCTGGCACCAAGCATGTTGTGAAGACAAAGACGAGTCCTTCTCGCTATTTTGAAGTCATGTCTTCTAAGGCTCTACATTCCTATGTTCCACTAGCCCTGACATTTTTATCTGGCACCAAGCATGTTGTGAAGACAAAGACGAGTCCTTCTCGCTATTTTGAAGTCATGTCTTCTAAGGCGCTACATTCCTATGTTCCACTAGCCCTGACATTTTTATCTGGCACCAAGCATGTTGTGAAGACAAAGACGAGTCCTTCTCGCTATTTTGAAGTCATGTCTTCTAAGGCTCTACATTCCTATGTTCCACTAGCCCTGACATTTTTATCTGGCACCAAGCATGTTGTGAAGACAAAGACGAGTCCTTCTCGCTATTTTGAAGTCATGTCTTCTAAGGCTCTACATTCCTATGTTCCACTAGCCCTGACATTTTTATCTGGCACCAAGCATGTTGTGAAGACAAAGACGAGTCCTTCTCGCTATTTTGAAGTCATGTCTTCTAAGGCTCTACATTCCTATGTTCCACTAGCCCTGACATTTTTATCTGGCACCAAGCATGTTGTGAAGACAAAGACGAGTCCTTCTCGCTATTTTGAAGTCATGTCTTCTAAGGCTCTACATTCCTATGTTCCACTAGCCCTGACATTTTTATCTGGCACCAAGCATGTTGTGAAGACAAAGACGAGTCCTTCTCGCTATTTTGAAGTCATGTCTTCTAAGGCTCTACATTCCTATGTTCCACTAGCCCTGACATTTTTATCTGGCACCAAGCATGTTGTGAAGACAAAGACGAGTCCTTCTCGCTATTTTGAAGTCATGTCTTCTAAGGCGCTACATTCCTATGTTCCACTAGCCCTAAACTTTGAAGCGATGACCCAGCATGCTATGAAATCAAAGATGAGTCCTTCTCTCTTTTGTGAAGTAATGACTTCTAACTCATTACATTCCTCGGTTCCACTAACCTGAATTTTGAAATTGTGACCAAGCATCCTATGAAGGCAAAGGGCTATTTTTAGCCAAGTCATTTAAAGCGCTATATTCCTAGCTCCACTAGCCGTAAACTTTTCATCTGGGACCGGACATGTTATGAAGGCAAAAACGAGTCCTTCTCGGCAAGACTTCTAAGGCACTACATTCCTCAGTTCCACTAATCCAGAATTTTGAATCTGCGAAACTGCATGCTATGAAATGTTATATAAGTGAGATGTCATTTCTAGCATAACGGTTATTTTGTCTGTTTGTTTTAGAAAAACATCTGAGATGTTGCCCTTGAATCCTTAGGATTTTCGGGTTTCCTCGTATTCACTAGCCGTGACATTTGCAACTGGGACTATTTTGTAGGCAAGTCTTCTAAGGCGCTACATTCCTATGTTCCCCTAGCCCTAAACTTTGTAGCTGTGATTCAGCATGCTGTGAAGGCAAAAGTGTTCTATTCGCTATTTGGAAGGCAAGTCAACTAAAGCGATATATTCCTAGGTCCACTACCCATAAACTTTGCAGCTGGGACTCTTCATGCTATGAAGGCAAAGACGAGTCCTTCTCGCTATTTTGAAGTCAATCTTCTAAGGCATATTGCCTTAGAAGATTGCTTCCACTACCTCGCTTCCACTAACCCTGACATTTGAAGCTGGGACCAGGATTCTATGAAGTCAAAGACGAATTATTCTCGCTAATTTGAAGGCAACTCTTCTAAAGCCCTATATTCCACTGTTCACTATCCCTAAAGAAAAAAAAATGATTAAATGAGATTAAATTCCTCGATTCCACTAATCCAGAAATTTGAATCTGCGACACTGCATGCTATGAAATGTTATATAAGTGAGATGTCATTTCTAGCATAACGGTTATTTTGTCTGTTTGTTTTAGAAATACATTGAGATGTGGCCCTTGAATCCTTAGGATTTTCGGGTGTATCCAGCCTCAGACTGCTTCAATTGGTTAGCTCTACTGGAAATGTTCAAATACCAACACGTGACTGAACAACAGGCCGTGTAAAAATATTAATCGCAGAATGCAAATGGTTTGAAAGGAGATTTTGGATACATTAATAACCATAAATCACCTTTCCACCAATCAAATTCAACCGCGGGAACTCCACCCACTTCAGAATGGGAGAATCCAAAATTTAGGATTCTTCAACGGAGTAGACAATCCGACAAATTACAAATGAAGATGATTCGGATT
This sequence comes from Acanthosepion esculentum, assembly GCA_964036315.1. Taxonomy (NCBI): domain Eukaryota; kingdom Metazoa; phylum Mollusca; class Cephalopoda; order Sepiida; family Sepiidae; genus Acanthosepion; species Acanthosepion esculentum. The sequence continues at coordinate 57,969,327 of OZ038519.1, read as the reverse complement.
GAATATGCAAACATTTTCCACTCTACAATTCCTTTTCCACAGATGAGTCATCACAAGCCTCTTGCTATACTGTCGCTATTTTGAAGTCAAGTCTTCTAAGGCTCTGCATTCGTCAGTTTCACTAGCCCTTACATTTGTAGCTGGGACTCAGCATGTTATGAAGGCAAAGACAAGTCGTTCTCGCTATTTTGAAGACATGACAAGCCTCGTGTCATTCTGTCGCTATTTTTTGTCGCTATGTCTACTTTTTTTAAAATCTAGTCCTAACCAGACCTATATCTATTTTTTTAGACTTTAATGTAACCCAGGCTTATCTCTATCTTTTTTAGTTTAGTCTAGACCAGACCTATGTCTACCTTTTGTATTCTAGTCTAAACTAGTTCTGTGCCTTCCCTTTTGCATCCATTCTAAACCAGAGCTATGCCTTCCTGAGTATGACGATAAACTCCATCCGCGTCCTGGTTAATACGATAAACTATGTCCAACAGCAAGACCTCTGCTCAGGAGGTTTTGAGGAGCGTGTAATCACCTCTTAATTGCTGATGTTCTCAGGACCACCCTGACCCGGGGTGTTAGCACCTGTTAAGGTCCAACCAATGGGTAAAATGTTAACCCCCAAACTGGGGTCAAGACACTATGAAAGTGTAAAAATATGTTTTAATACCAGAAATAATTTATAAATAAGTTATTACTAGCAATACATTTAAAAATTACCAGCCATATATTTTTGAAAAGATATTACCAGCAATAAAAAATAATCTATTGAGGCTGATATGACTTAAACAAACCAAACCAGACATGTGTCTAGCTTTTTGACTCTAGTCTAAACCAGATCTATGTGAAACGTTTTCAATCTCGTCTAAATCAGGCCTACCTATTTGACGATATTATTAACCAGACCTATGTCTATTTCTGTGACTCTAGTCTAAAGCCGACATGTCTATCCTTTTGATTCCATTCTAAACGAGACTTATGTCTAACTTTTGTGCGCTAGTCTAAACCAGTAATATGTCTAACTTTTTTTAATCTAGTCTAACTAGTCGTAGGTATACCTTAGATTCTAGAGTGGAAAATAAATGGTTGCCTAAATTTACGCTTTTCAACTGTTATATGTAATATTATGTCGATCGCTGATGTAGAAAGAAAATATTTCTAACCAAGATTTCGAATGTACTAGAAAGGATTAAAAGATTTAATGAAATAATCTTATCTCTTAATAATAACAAGCATTTTAACGATAAAACTTTGATTTTATTTAGTTTGGGGCCTTTTTTCATTATGGTATTATGTTTTATAGCGAGCAATTAGAGCTGCTTACGTCTTAATCTTGAATGATCTTGAATTAAAGAAGTATTTTAAAAACCATTCAACGGCAATAGCGTGTCTTTTCTTTGATGAAATTTATTATCAGTATACATTTCACCTGCCGGAAATGTGTATAGATATATACTGTTATATTAGATATTAAAACCTAATTTAGCTTACAGTTAGAAACCATATAGTGATTTACTAAAGCCACTAATCTGCCACTTCGATGTTGCTCACATATTTAGTCCTGGGTATGCTCAGCATCCTTCTGAAGAACAACTTTTCTGCTGCTTCAAGTGTGTTCTACATCCGAGACTGATGTTACAAAATATTAAGAACCTTCTATCTCTTCCAGGCTTGACTTTTCAAAAACAAAAATCTCCAGCATTCTCCAGTAGTCCTCCAGTTCCAGACATCTGCAGGAAGCCGCCAGCTCCTTCCTCTCCCATTATGTTTGCCGGCAATAAGCAATAAACTGTCTCTTTCAGCACAACTCTCTACAGTGGCAACCAAAACTGTAAATACCCAATAAAATTATAAAAGTAGCACTAAATAAAACTATCCATATAAATCGTAACACACTTCTCACATACAAGAAAAGTAAAAACAACAATCGGATTCCCATGGTTTTTAACCACAATCAATATTCACACACACTTATTCACAATTTAAAAAAATGATTACAAGAACCTCCAGTTAAACAAAAAGATCAAAGACATTTTCGCTAAACCACACATTAATGCAAAGAAACAAACACCTAACCTATCAGCTATCCTCATCTATACCAAATATCTAAATAATACAAACCAATCAGGAAATTACAAATGTAACAAAACTCGTTGTCTAGTTTGCAAACACTTAATAACCGATAGTGTATTTTCTGTACCCAACACCAAAATCAAGATACACCCACATCGCCTCACCTGTGATAGCCATAACATAATCTACTATTTATTCTGCACAATATGTCCTAATAGTGGATATATTGGTGAATCTGGAATTAATTTTAGATTTCGCTTCAACAATCATAAACTAACCATACGGCAAAACAATCCTTATTCCCACCCCCATAGCTGAACACTTTAATTAATCAAGACACTCATTAGACAATTGTAAATGTTTATTGATAGATTCCGATTTTAGTTCCACATACACACGCAGAAAAAAGAGAAATACTGGATTTTAAAATTAGACACATATAAACTAGGGTTAAACAAAGACTTGGGAATTTTAAATCTGTATAAATATTTCAATAGCTAAAAAAATTTTTTTTTAGATATAGTTAAAAAAACCTTTTTAAACAACATCTAAAATATTATCGTTAGATTTACGTTAGAAATATTCAAAGACAGTTGCATTCCACATCACGTGACGTCCGCGTCTCGCGACGGACGCTACTTGAAAACAAACTTCTGAATACAGTTATTTAATTTATTTCTGACGAAAGATCGGGGCAGATCTGAAATATCAAATATATATATATATATATATATATATATATATATATATATATATATATATATATAAATATAATTAAATACTTTCATAAAAAAAATTCAATTTTTTTAAATTTGCAACTTTCAGTTGTTTTCTCCATATATATATATATATATATATATATATATATATATATATATATATATATATATATATATATATATAATGGAATCTTCCGTCAGTTTCGACGTATGAGAATCTGACAACTTAACCAATTGATGCAGTTATGAATTTTATGCGATAAACTTAAGTGACGCTTACGTCCCGCTAGTGATTTACAAAGGAGGCTTCATGTGAAGCAAGCGTGAGGATTGTGGGACGAGATCACTGTTAGATTAGCCGACCTTTTAGATCTTGCCCTCGCTGCTTGATATATATATATATATATATATATATATATATATATATATATATATAAGAAATATGTATTTTTTTCTTCACCGGTAACACAACTCAGAGTTTCATGCACAGTGCAATCGACAGGTACTGATTGAAAATTGACCGTTGCATTATAATAAATTGTTTCGTTTGTGTTAATAAATAAATCAGGGGTGAAGAAGAGGATTCATACCTTTCCTAAGGGTGGAAGCCTCAAAGATGATATTTCATTCATGAAAAATAACTTTAAACCTCATACCGAATTTTATAGTAAATTTTGAAAGCCTTCGAAGCTTTCTGCCTAAGAAGAAATATTTGTAATTAAATAAAGTTTTATTTAATCTATCTAAAAATGTATGATTAAATCTTTCTAATGTAGGATAGCATATTTCCGAGATTTTAATTTATTTAAAAAAAATTATGAACGATTTTTTCATTCAGAATAAAGTTGATTGAAGAAATAAATAAAAATCGTCTTTTTCTTTGAAGTCTTAAGATTTTTAAGATTATAATTATGGAGGAACAAATTTTGGTCTTTTTTTAAGTCACTCTCCTTTCCAAACTAGAGGTATTTAAATTTCAATTTTATTTTTTTAAAAACACAAAAGAAAATTTTTTTACCGTTTTTTTTTTCTTTTCTAGTTTCGAACATTTGCTCAGGTCATTTGTTGATCCTGTAATATTGGAACGTAAAATGTTTCAAAAGAGAAATAAATCTTTTGCACCAACTGTAAAACCGGGGAAAATATCCCGAGGGTAATGCTACCACACTGGTTTAACAAATCTATGGAGAAGGGAGAGAATGTTTTGAGATCATGGTTGTTGTATTTAAAGACGAACAAATCTGTTTATGTTTCTGCTGTCGCGTCTTTCTGAAGACAGAGCAACGCAAATAAAATCTAGCAAGAAATCCAGGATTTCAAAAGTTCTGGAAGCTTAATTCAAAAATGCTTGCTCATGAAAATTCGTTTGACCATCAAAGTGCTTTTAAAAAATGTAACACGTTGGAAATGACCCTTATTAAATGTAAAACCCTTGACAGAAAATTACAAGAACAAACTATAAAACAAATAGAGATTTGGAGGTTTAAACACGGTTATTTCATGTGAAGTTTCTGACAAAACAGGACCTGCCTTTTAGAGATCATCAAGAAGATGTATATTTCTCCACTAAAGGTAACTTTATAGAACTTATTGAAATTATGAGCAAGTATGATCCTGTTCTTGGAAAGCATTACCTGAAAGAAGTAAATGATACCCGGCGGTTCTTGTCACCGAAAATCCAAAATGAATTCATTCATATCTTAGGAAAATACGTAAAGGAAAATATATTGGATTGAATTCGAAAAGTCAGTTATTTTGCGATCATACTAGACACTACGCTGGACATTTCACATACTGATCAGATGAGTTTCAGTTGTCGACGTGTCGTTGTTGAAGACAAGGAAGTGGAGGTGTGGGAATCATGGTTTTATCACTGAGCATGGGAAGAGAGATTATGATATCAAGAAGATAATTTTCAATCGACTGGAGAAAGATAAACTTGATTACAAACAATCTTGAGGAATAGGATTTGACAATGCGGCTAGTATGGCTGGAGTTCATGGTGGTGTTTAATGTCTTCTACGAAACATAAATTGGAAAGCTATATTTAAAGCATATTCTAATCATAGTCTGAATTTATGTTGGGTTCAAAAGCTCGACAGGTTAAAATATGATGACGTTTGTTTAACGAATTCAGGGTATTCAATTATATTTTTCCTTCAAAAATGGGGGTGCCATTATGGATACGGGCATTGGATCGCACTTTGCCTCGGCCATGCCATTTCAAACTATCTATTGTACATATTTTAAAATTGATGTGGAGTATTCGTAATTAATTTTATTAGGGTTCGGTTCCAATATTTTAATATAGATAGCTTCGAGAATTTTAATTTATGTTTATTATTTTCTTATTCATATATAAATATATAAATACATACATACATACATATATATATATATATATATATATATATATATATATATATTTATATATATATATATATATATATATATATATATATATATATATATATATATATATACATATACATATATATATGTATATATAAATATATGTACTTATACATATATATATATATATATATATATATATATATATATATATATATATATATATATATATATATATATATATATATATATATGTTCCTCGTTTTCTTTATGGCCAATTCATCGATCACTTTGTTACCAAATATATCCGTATCATGCTCGACAATTATATTCCTTCAAAAGGTCTTTATTCCTGGAAATGAGATCCAATTTACTCAATCTATCTTCAGGTTGAGAAGAAGAAGTAGAAGGGGCATCTAACCCCATATTACTTTTTAGATTTTCTCGCTCAACCTTATTGTATCTGTGCATACAACTCGTCCGGAGATATTCTCTGCTTACACTTCTTTACTAATGTCCCTTCTTCATAAGTTATCCTAAGAAATTAAGGAATGGGAAATCTTTCACATTTTTTTAACCTCGCCACTGATATGTGTGTGTATGTCTGTGGGTGTAAGTTTTAAAATAGATAAAGATCTAATCAGGATTATTAATATTAAATTTAACGTAACTTCTTACCTTGACTTTCCCGAGTTAATAGAGAGATGAGGATATTTTTATTCACCATTTAAATTTCGATTATAGCCAAAATGTTTCAATTCTCCTCAGACGATTAACTCGAGAGAGGTAAAGTAAGAAGTCGTGAATTGACTTGTTTTTGTATCCCATTGCATTCACCACGAAATCTGAGAAGCTGAAAAATGAGATCTTGTTTCTATATCATGTGAACTTTGGGTTATTTGTAATTTTGTGTGTGGGGAGTGGCCATAGTAAAAAATATAAAACACTCAGCCAGTTCTTATGTAATCGCAGGTCATTTGTATACCACGCCAAGAAATAAAGTGTTCGATAATTTATTTGATATATATATATATATATATATATATATATATATATATATATATATATATTTATATATATATATATATATATATAAAGATAGATAGATAGATAATTTGTATAACACGCCAAGATTCCTGTTACTAGACATAGAGTCTTTCTCTTGACCCAGGCACTTGATTTAGGCCTTTGTGTTGAGTGAGGCCCAAAGTTGGCGAATTTATTTCTTATCAGAACGATCAGAGTGATTTTTCCGACCTGCCTTGACTTCGTAATCACCATTAGACTCATCCAACTCATTTACGAATCCTCTGCACTGTTCTCAGATTGGTGCCCATATTTCTTTAAGTTTATTGCTTTTCATCGCTGCAGAACAAACCACAACTGCAATGGTAGCAGTCATTCTCAATTACTTTATTCTCGTACCAGCGATATATATATATATATATATTCAAAAATATATCTGACCCCTGGACGCTCAGCTGTTTATATAACGTTATATTATTATCGTTATCATTATTTTATTAACGCCTATCAATAAATGAACAGTTCTACTATAATTAAAGTAAGGTATAAATATCAATATTTAAATTATGCAACGGTCAATTTTCAATCAGTACCTGTCGATTGCACTGTGCATGAAACTCTTGAGTTGTGTTACCGGTGAAGAAAAAAATACATATTTCTTATATATATATATATATATATATATATATATATATATATATATATATATATATATATATGAACAAATATAGTTTTAGGTAGGCTATATTTATGGGGTAATATGTGCAATATTATAGTTAGAGCATATGTAAATATAAGTCAACACTCAGAGGCTACAGGCTGTTTCATTGTAATCGCCATCAATCAATTAATATATATATATATATATATATATATATATATATATATATATATATATCAAGAAGCGAGAGCAAGATCTAAAAGGGTCGGCCGATCTAACAGTGATCTCGTTACACGATCCTCACTCTTGCTTCACATGCAGCCTCCTTTGTAAATCACTAGCGGCCACTTAAGTTTATCGTATAAAATTCATAACTGAATCAATCGGTTAAGTTGTCAGATCCACATACGTCGAAACTGACGGGAGATTCCAATACATATATATATATATATATATATATATATATATATATATATATATATATATATATATATATTTAACACTGATTAGTAATTTAAGGATTTGTATAATAATTCATCACGTCTAGGCCTAGCATCCTCAACACACACACACACTTGCAGAAAAGCACTGGACAACTGTTTCTTCCTTTTTGGGAATTCACCAGCAATGCCCAACCTCTACCGTCTCTTTACGATACGATATAAGCATCCTAACATTGACCCGGAGGACGGAATGTAGCACAGCCCACCTTATTTCTGGTGGCGATATTCATCAAAGCTTACATAATCTTCAGGGCTATCCCCAAGAGCAACGGCTCCTTTCGCCAAGCCACTCAATCCAGAACACTAGAAGCTGGATCTAGGATAGGTTTATATAACTGCTTAGTAATTTTGTGAAACTGAAAATCTACAAGTTTACTGAAAAAAAAAAGTAATTCATACACCCTTGTGTCAATTAATTGAAACAAAACTAATAATTCTTTTATTATTTACTTTTTTTCACATTTTTCCAGTGAAACATGACCCAGTGCACATGTTAGTACTTCGTATATCCATTCCACAATGTCGTTCCTTGCAGATTGACCGCAGATTCTCGATTGGATTTAAATCAGGAGAGTTTCCTGGACTGTCTACATTATTTTGATTCGCTTACTGGCAATGTTGCCAGAATGTTCGTGATGGGTTAAAATTTCCGTAAGCTTCCTTGGAATAACGTCCATTGCAGACAATGACCGTAGGACAACTAAACGATATTCGAGAAAATAGTGTCCGGGCGGGATAAAAATCTAACAGCAATAACCGGTGATTCAATATTTTTCGAGGCCAAACAAATTTCATCATACATACTGAAAATAGATTCATATTAATGCACGCCACTGCAAGTGAACGGATCTAAGGAAAAAATAGAAATCGATTACACCCTGCCACTCCAGTGGGTCTAAAACTGACTGTATGATGAAAGAAAGGAAACTAAAGCGGTTATTTCAATTAATTTGCACAAGGGTGCATATTTCTTGGTTTTTGTCAACATATTACTGCATATACACGTTTTGGAACTGTGCACATTTATAACATGATAATTATTCTAAATTATAAAAAGGAAGTTAGAATATTGTAAATAACCTGTTAAAGGACCTTACCTATAACGACAGAATGAACTCTTCCTGACACTATGAATACTGCGCCTCTCAAGAGAGACCAGACGGAATCGAGTCGAGCCAATAGTAGTTCACTCCAAACCATACTGACAGTCATACTAACGCCTTCAACATCTTGTATTAGTATTCTGTGTAATATATCTTTGTTATTTCAACTCTTGTGTTCGTGTTGTTCTTCTTTGGTCCTAACCTTGGACCATAACAGTGGCGACGAGGATATTAGACCATAACTGTGGCGACGAGGATATTGAAGAAACGAAGTTCTACGCGGAGAATCTAAAAAAAACCTTTTGCTATCAGTCGTCCATAACAGAGGCGACGGAGATATTGAGAAAAGAAAACAAGTTCTACGCGAAAAAAAAAGATAAAAAAAAAGAAAATTTTTTTTGAACCCCAACCTTAACAGTAGTAACGAAGACACGAATTTTACCTGTCAGACAAAACAGAATCGAGTTCTACGCAGGAAATTATTTTCGTACTAAGTTTCCAGAACAACAGGCGACAAAGAGCTGAAGTCTACACAGAAAAAAAGGAAAAATAGTTACACAAAATTACGGTGTAAACATGAAAGACTTTAAGGCAACCATATTGGAACTAATGAAAATGCAATTCGAGCAGCAACAAAAAATGAGGAAAGACAGACTAGGCTCGAAGAAAAACAATTAAAAATTCAACAGAAAAACGAAGAAAAACTATTGGAAATTCAAAAGAAATACGAAGAGAAGCAACCGGAACTACAAGAATTACTACTACGGACAATAACAAATAAAGGGCAAAATTCTGGAAATGAAGCGGCATTCTCGCAAAATGCTATATGGAACTCTATCAAAGACTTTACTTATGCACCGGACAAAGACAAAACCTTCGCGGCTTACTTCAGAAGAGTTTGATTGCGGGAATTGGTCAGACGCGAAAAAAGTATGTCTACTACTTAAGGAAGCTGGGGTCAAGCGAATACACTAAATTCGTAGACTACATCCTACCGAGGAAAACGAATGAGTTGACATTCAAGGAAGCCGTGAAATTTTTAACGGAATTATTTAGTCCGAACACTTCATTATTCTACAAAAGATGGAAATGTTTAAATTTAACAAAAAAGGATAGCGAAGACTATATAACATTCGCTTCCATAGTAAACAAACACTGTGATGACTTTAAGTTATCTGAACACAGCCCAGACAATTTTAAATATTTGATATTTGTCCGAGGCCTGGTTTCGACTAGAGATGCGGATATCAGACAGAGAATTCTAACAAAACTTGAGAGTGAACCAGAATTGACGCTACAAAAATTGACTGAGGACTGTCAGAGATGTATAAGCGTAAAAAAGGACTCGAAAGATATAGAAGAGTCTGGCGTCGCTCACATACGAAAAGTACAACGAAAAACACGTTTTTCCCCCACCTCAGAAACAAACCAAACAAATTATTTTTCTAAAAAAGTCAAATGAAACCGCAGAAGAAACTACCACCCAGTCCATTCTATCGCTGTGGGACTTTGCATTGGTACAAAGATTGTCCATACCGCTATAAGACTTGTCTGTCGTGCAATAAAGTGGGACATAAAAGTTCGCACTGTAGAACAAAGAAAGAAAGCAAAAGACGAGTAAGCGTCACTAGAACTGACCAAACGGACGGGATAAATATACGTACAAGTAGAAATGTTAAACAAAAAATCAGATTATAATTAGATTCCGGATCAGATTTAACCATTATTAACTTACAGTCGAGGAAGAAATTAAACAAACCGACCATGTTGAGAACAGATAAAATAGCCTGGTCGGTTACAGGATGAAAAATCAAATTTGAGGGGGAAAATTTTCACAAATGTGCCATTAAACGGAATGAACAAGAAATTAAAGATGTATGTTCTAAAAAATACGGAATATTTATTTGGAACTGACTGGATGCAGAAATTTGACCTCTGGGATTTACCGATAAATACGTTTTGACAAAAAGTGGAAAGGTTATTGTTGTGGTAGGATCCACCTAATTTGCATAGTGGAGTACCGACTATATAAATATGGTTGGTACCGGGAAGACAGGGAGGCGAATCAAGAGATTCAACTAGAGACTCTGCCCGACTGCGACTTACTCAACACATTCTCCAGGAACGGTCTTCCCAGGAATATACAAAAGACTATATGTAAATATTGTGTACACTTTCAATACATTTTGTTCTAAGTACAATTTGTGTTGCATTATTGTTCCATGCATTAGTCAAGTTTCAACAATGGCGACGAAGTAGAAAGAACCATACGAGAAAAAAAAGAATTAATAATTGAGAGTTTTCAACAATTGGGACAAGTCATTGAAGAACCCAGGCTGAAAAAAAAATTATTAATTAAAAGTCCAACAATTAACGTAACGACGAAGGATTCTGAACTTCTGGATATGTAGAACTCGTTAAAGGACGACTAAGCATAAAGGAACGTTCACTCAGAAAAATTTAAAAGGTGTCGTAAACGAATAACGGTGATTTTTAATTGAAAAAATCATCTACAACGAGACACCCGCTAAAAAGAAAAAAAAATTGAAGGGAATTAAAAGGCGCACAGATACACCGTGTCGACTTTGAAAGGTAACGAACTTTAAAAAATTATTTATTTTGTTTGTTCAACAATATAGTGAAGAATTACCTCTGATAATAAAATCAGAAGTTGTCATTGAAATACGCGAACAGAAGTCGAAAACGAAAAAAAAAAGTCCGACGGTTTCTGTTCACAACAAAAAAAAAAAAAAAAAAAATACCAAAGTTGATTATCACGGGCGTGAATGTAAAATCAAGACATAAAATTAAAAAGTCGTACGTTGTTTCGATTTTCTGGTCAGCTTATATGATATCCGTGGATATACAAATTAAAAGTATATTCTTTGTTGCATGAACACTACCAGCTAAAGATGGATGAATTATCCAAAGTCATATCTGAATTATTCAAATCCCAGCAGTTGAGTCAGCAACGTCAGCATGAACAGTTTGCCTTATTAATAAGGGAACAACAGATAGCACAGCAAAAATATCAAGAAAAGCAAGATGAAAGACAGCAAAAATATCAAGAACAGCAAGAGGAAAGACTTTTAGAAATTCAAAAGTTAACACTGGAGAAATTAAACAACTATCAGGCAAATGAAGGAAATTCTTCATATTCTAATAACACCATATTTAATTCGCTGGGAACTTTCAACTATGTGCCAGACGAAGAAAAAACGTTTGAAGCGTACTTTAAACGATATGAGAAGATATTTTCTACACAGACTGTGAAAACTGGTCGAATTCAAGAAAAGTCAGTCTATTACTAAGAAAGCTAGGTACAGCAGAACATAGCAAATTTGTAGATTTTATTCTACCGAGAAAAACAACTGAATTGGAATTCTCGGAAACAGTGAAATTGCTAAAAGAGCTGTTTGGAGCAAATATGTCGCTTTGGCATAAGCGATGGTTATGCATGAATGTTTCTAAATCCGACGATCAGGATTACTTAACATATGCATCTATAGTGAATAGACATTGTGACAATTTCAGATTGGCAGAGATTACGGTTGAAGAATTCAAGTGTTTAATTTTTGCTCAAGGACTGGTATCCAGTAAGAGTGCCGAAATAAGACGTAGAGTTTTGTCTAAACTCGAATCTGAACAAAACCTTACCCTGCAAAAGTTAGCAGAGGAGTGTCAACGGGCCGTAAGTTTAAAGAAAGAGTCTCAAAAAATCGAAGAAGCTGGCATTGCTTATATTAAAAAAATCAGTCAAATTACCCATCAGAAAAAAATTGGAGTAAAAATTCGGCGTATTTTAAAAATAGACAAGAAAATAAAAAGAACGAGGATGGAAAAAAGGTCCCACCATATAATTGCAGACGTTGTAACGAAAGACACTGGGAGGTAAATTGCCCATATAGAAATAAGAAATGTTTCGTGTACCACAAGAATGGTCACAAAGGATCGTGTTGTAAAACGAAAAAATTCAATAGCCGAATTAGACAAACAAATTCAAATATCAAATCAGATAGAGATTTGAGGAAATATGTGACGACTGAAATATTTAAAAAGAATATCAAATTTCAACTCGATTCGGGTTCAGATTTAACAATAATGAACTATAAAACATGGAAAATTTAAAAAAGGCCTACAATAATGAAGTCAACGAAACTCGCTCGAACGGTAACTGGAAATGAAATTAACTTTGAAGGCGAGGTTGTACTTCCCATGAAATTGAACGAGATCGTTAAAAAAATAAAAGTTTGAAACATTCGAATTGTGAGATAAACCGTTAAACTCATTCTGCAGAAAAGTAGAAAGTAATACGCAAACAAGACAGGACATTAAAGATGAATTAAAGAAAAAGTTTCCGGAAACCTTCACACCTGGTCTTGGAAGATGTAACAAGTTTGAAGCTAAATTTGAATTAAAGGAAAATACTATGCCAATTTTTAAAAAGAAACGTAACGTGCCTTTCGCAAGTGTAGAGAAAATTAACGAAGATCTTGATAGGTTGGAAAAAATGGGAATTATTTCGGAAGTAGAATCTAATTCATGGGCTGCGCCGATTGTGTGCATAAAAAAGAAATCAAACCAAATCAGAGTCTGCGTTGATTTTTCGACAGGTTTGAACTCGGTAATTAAGGACTACCATTACCCGTTACCGAGTCCGGAGGAGATTTTTAACAAGCTAAATGGCGGAGTGATTTTTTCAAAAATCAACTTATCAGATGCCTATCTCCAAATTCCCGTCGAAGAGGAATGTTCGAAGTTACTAGGGATAAACACGCATAGAGGGTTATTCAAGTACAACAGGTTTCCTTTTGGTATTAAAGTGGCACCAGCCATTTTTCAATAAGCCATGGACGTCATGTTGAATGATTTAGACTTTGCGTGTGCCTACTTAGATGACATCATAGTAAGGAGTGCAAACGTCGACGAACATCGAGAGCACCTCAATCAAGTATTTAAAAAGATTCAGGACTTTGGATTTAAAGTCAAAGAATCAAAGTGCGAATTTGGTTTGGAGGAAATTAAGTATTTAGGTCACATAATCAACAAAAATGGCAGATTTTCCGATCCGGAAAGGTCCATTGCGATTAGAAACATGCCGACGCCCACTAATGTGGCGACGTTACAGAGTTTTCTGGGGCTCGCAAACTATTATCAAGCGTTTATTAAAGGAATGTACAATCTAAGAGCTCCGTTGAATGAACTACTAAAAAAAGACAAGGCATGGGAATGGACGGTAGAATGTCAGAAAGCCTTTGATGAAATAAAGAAAATGCTTACGTCCGACCTCTTTTTAACCCATTACAATCAAAAACTTGATATTGTAGTGGCAAGTGACGCTAGTTCATACGGGGTAGGAGCGTGTATTCAACACATAATGCCAGATGGTGCTAGAAAACCAATTGCACATGCTTCGAGAGCATTACTCCCAGGAGAACGAAGTTACTCACAGATAGAAAAAGAAGTGCTGAGTATCATTTTTGCCATAACAAAATTTCATAGATACATCTACGGCAGACATTTTATGTTAGAAACGGATCATAAACCTCTGATCACTATTTTTGGGTCAAAGAAAGTGTTACCCGTTTATACGGCAAATTGACTGTTAAGATGGGGAACCATTCTTCTCAATTATGATTTTCACATAAAGCACCTATCTTCCAAAAATATAATTCATGCGGATACTTTATCAAGACTCGTACCGAGTCAAGAAGAAAGATTCGAAGAATCAATTATTGCAAATATCAGAGCAGATTATGAGGTGAAAAGCATGGTAAACAACATTGTAAGAGAGCTACCGGTTACATCAAAGGAAATCAAAAAAGAAGCTGAAAGCGATGATTTCATTTTAGAAATAAAAAGCAAAATTGTAGCAAATGACCAAAAAGTGCAGGAGATTTATTCAATATGTGACGGAATTTTATTATATGGTGAGAGAGTAGTAGTACCAAAAAAGTTGCAGAAAAGAATCCTACGGGACTTTCATATGGGTCACCCGGAGATTAATAAAACAAAAAGCTTAATGCGAAGCTTTGTATATTGGAAAGGAATGAATGTGGATATCGAAAACATGGTTCATCGATGTAAAGGGTGTGCGTTAGCAGCTAAGGTACCACCTATAGTACACAAACCATGGCCCAAGACGGATCATCCGTGGACAAGATTACACATTGATTTCGCTTACTTAATAGTGGTAGATAGTTTTACAAAATGACCAGAAGTACTACGCTGCAAAAAGCCTACGTCCAACAACACAACAACTTTTTTGCATGAACTACTTGCACGGTCCGGTGTGCCAGAGTGTATTGTGAGTGACAATGGTACACAATTCACTTCTGAAGAATTTAAGGAATTTTGTGAGTTATATCAAATTAACCACATAACGACGCCGCCGTATCATCCGAGATCCAATAGACTCGCAGAAAGATTTGTCGATACGTTAAAGCGCGCTCTGAAGAAAGCCTCAGGAGTTCCAACGGAAAAGGCGCTTCAGCAAGTATACAGAATCACGCCAAACCAGAGAACACAATCAAACATGGCACCAGCTGAACTAATGTTCACTAGGACAATTAAGTCAGTGTTTGACAAGCTTTTGCCAGGAAAAAATATAGTAAAGAATACTATGTATACAGCTAGAAAAAGATACACCGCCGGAGAGAAGGTGTTTTTCACGTGCTACAGAAACAACGTTGAGTTCTGGGAGCGACGCATAGTGAACAAGAGAATCTGTGACCTGATTTACATAATTAAAAGGCCGAAGAATACTCATAAAAGGCACCAGAACCAACTTAAAAAAGGTTACGTTCTAGAGCATGAAGAGAGTATACCGGATGAGGAGGAAGATCCCATTGATGTAATGTATGATATTTTTCAAGTAGAACCTCCACAGAATACTCCTGAACCGAGAAGATCCGGTAGGAAACGAAAGTTCACGGACCCATTGGACGTGAATCCAAAACGGAAAAGATATTAAAATTAAGCGGATTGACATATACAGATGAAGTATGCAAATGGGATCTACAAAGAAATAGCCATAATCATCATCCCATCTAGGAAGCCAGTTTGAAATCCAAAAGGGATTCCAAGGCTTGGGAGGGGGTGTTGTGGTAGGATCCACCTAATTGGCATAGTGGAGTACCGACTATATAAATATGGTTGGTACCGGGAAGACAGGGAGGCGAATCAAGAGATTCAACTAGAGACTCTGCCCGACTGCGACTTACTCAACACATTCTCCAGGAACGGTCTTCCCAGGAATATACAAAAGACTATATGTAAATATTGTGAACACTTTCTTGTTTCAATACATTTTGTTCTAAGTACATTTTGTGTTTCATTATTATTCCACGCATTAGTCAAGTTTCAACAGTTATCGACCGAGGCAGAGAAATTAAAGGAGAAATTAAAGAAGAGTTTCCCCGATGTATTTTCAGCCGGCCTCGGAAGGTGTAAAAACATTGCGGCAAAAATCGAAGTAAAACAAAATGTACAACCCATTTTCAAGAAGAAAAGAAATGTACCTTTCGCATGATAAGAAAAAATAGACAAAGAGTTGGATAGACTCGTGAAAACCGGTATATTGATAAAGGTGGAATATAGTCAATGGGCCGCACCTACGGTTTACGTGAAAAAGAAATGGGGTGAGATAAGAGTATGCGCTGATTTCTCGACGGGATTGAATGCAGCGATTAAGGATTATCACTATCCTCTCCCTAGTCCAGAGGAAGTTTTCACAAAATTGAACGAAGGAAAATTGTTCTCAAAGATAGACTTGAGCGAAGCATATCTACAAGTATGAGTAGATGAGGAAAGCTCGAGGTTGTTGTGCATAAACACACATAAAGGGTTATATAAGTTCCAGAGATTACCATTCGGGATCAAGGTCGCGCCGGAGATATTTCAGCAAATAATGGACACTATGCTAGGCGGACTGGATTTCACGATCGCATACCTTGATGACATCCTGATAAATAGCAAAAATATTGAACAACACTGTGAACACATTCAAGAGGTTTTCAACCAGATACAAAATTACGGTTTTACGGTAAAGGCAAATAAATGTGACTTCTTTTTGAAGGAGATTAAATATCTGGGCCATATTATTGACGAAGAAGGAAGAAGACCGGACCCAGAAAGGGCCACGACAATAAAAGTAATGCCGGCTCCAAAAAATTTAGCCGAATTACAAAGCTTCTTGGGCTTAATAAATTATTATCAAGAATTTATTCCTAACATGCACAAATTACGCGCACCTCTAAACGAACTGTTGAAGAAGGAAAAAGTTTGGGAATGGGCAGATGCATGTCAGAAAACTTTCGACAAAATCATTAAGACTCTAACAGCAGATTTATTTTTAGCGCATTATGACCCAAAATTGGAAATAATAGTCACGAGTGATGCGAGTGCCTATGGTGTTGGGGCATGTATACTTCATAAAATGCCGGATGGGACAATAAAACCCATCGCGCATCCGTCAGGAATGTTGCTACATGCCGAACAAAATTACTCGCAAATCGAAAAAGAAGGGCTGGGGATTATTTTTGCGGTTACGAGATTCCACAGATATATTTACGATAGATTTTCACCTTACAGACTGACCACAAGCCGTTATTGACAATATTTGGATCAAAGAAAGGTCTACCTGTCTACACTGCTAATAGATTGCTAAGATGGGGTACTATTTTATTGAACTATAACTTTAAATTGGAGTATCTTCCATCAAACAAAATCGGGCATGCAGATGGTCTTTCGAGACTAATACGAAAGAAAACGGAGCCATTGGAAGATTCCGTAATTGCAGCTCTACGATATGAGGAAGATATTAGAACATCATTATGTAGTACAATTCGAAAACTCCCCGTCACATTACAGGAAATAAGAAACGAAGCAGTGAATGACGAAATTATAAAGTAAACGAAAACAAAAATTGCAGGAAAAGATAAGCATGTCTCAGTTTTTCGTTATGTAATAATGTTCTGCTATATAATGAAAGAGTTGTGACCCTGAAAACGCTACAAAGACAAATACTCAAGGATTTTCAGATGGGCCACCCAGGAAAGAACAGGATGAAATCCTTATTGCGAAGTTACGTGTACTGGCCAAACATGGATCAACATATTATACATATGGCGGACAAATGCAGCCAAGGCACCTCCGATCATCCATAAGCCATGGCCTAAGACAGATTGACCGTGGTCAAGAATCCATGTAGATTTCGCATGTCCATTAGATCGTTTTTACTACTTGATTGTAGTAGACAGTTACAGCAAATGGCCAGAAGTATTTCGTTGTAGAAAACCTATTTCTGAGACTAAAATAAATTGCCTTCAGGAGCCGTTTGCTCGTTTCGGAGTAGTTGATTGTCTAGTCACCGATAATGGGACACAATTTACATCTGCGGATTTTCAAGAATTATGTGAAACTTTTCAGGTGAAACACATAAAATCCCCGCCATATCACCCAAGATCAAACGGGCAAGCGGTGAGGTTTGTAGATACATTAAAAAGTGCACTAAGGAAAGCTTATGACGTACCATTATAAAAGGCTTTACAACCATTCTTGCAAGTGTATAGAATTAGGCCGAAGAGTACTACGCCATCGGCATTATCGCCGGCGGAAGTGATGTTCGCCCGAAAAATTAGATCGGTATTCGACAAATTACTGCCAAAACAGACAAAGCAATCACCAACATCGTTTGTACCAAAAAGAAAATTTAACCCAGGGGAGAAAGTTTTGTTTTAAAATGTTAAAAAACAATACATCCTATTGGTAGCCAGGTACAATAGGGAAACGGATCGGGAACGTGATTTACATAATTAAGTGTTCGAAGTTTTCGCATAAATGACACTTAAATCAGATCAGAAAGAGGCTGTTAGAGGATTCTAACGGTCTGCCTCAGGAAGAGGAAGAAGTAATGGACACAATATTTGACACATTCCATCTACAAAGGCCTCAAGCAATTTCAGAACCGCGGAAATCAAGCAGAAAACGAAAGTTTACAGAGCGTTTGATGATTAATCCGAAGAGGAAAAAATATTTAAGACCCCTGCGAGGTAAAAGTTTTGGGTGAGGGGTGTTATGGGACCTTACCTATAACGACAGAATGAACTCTTCCTGACGCTGTGAATACTGCGCCTCTCAAGAGAGACGAGACGGAATCGACTCGAGCCAATAGTAGTTCACTCCAAACCAGACTGACATTCATACTAACAACTTCAACATCTTGTATTATTATTCTGTGTAATATATCTTTGTTATTTCTACTCTTGTGTTCGTGTTGTTCTTTCTTGGTCCTAACCTTGAACCATAACAGCGGCGACGAGAATATTGAACCATAACAGTGGCGACGAGGATATTAGACCATAACACAATCATAAAACGAAAAAAATATGTACAAATTATTCTTTTGACATTCTTCCTAAACTTCAAGGGCATTTAATGCGTTCAGCCAACATCGATGTTATTAACAACTACTAACACTTTTTTTTATCATACAGTCGAACAGGAAGACTAGAACGCTGCTCGAAAAGGAACTTAAAGAAATAAATATTTCATCTTGTGCAGGTAAATATCATTATTCATTTCATAAGTAACTAGATGGTTTTTAAAATACTTCTTTAATTCAAGATCATTCAAGATTAAGACGTAGGCACATCTAATTGCTCGCTGTAATAACATAATAGCATAATGAAAAAAGGCCCCATACTAAATAAAATCAAAGTTGTATCGTCAAAATGCTTGTTATTATTAAGAGGTAAGATTATTTCCTTGAATTTTTTAATCCTTTCTAGCACATTCGAGATTTTGGTTTTTCATTTTACGTCAACAATCGACATAATATTACATATAACAGTTGAAAAACGTAAGTTTAGGCAACCATTTATTTTCCACTCTAGAATCTAAGGTATACCTACGAATAGTTAGACTGGATTAAAAAAAGTTAGACATATTTCTGGTTTAGACTAGCGCACAAAGGTTAGACATAAGTCTCGTTTAGAATGGAATCAAAAAGATAGATATGTCGGCTTTAGACTAGAGTCACAGAAATAGACATAGCTCTGGTTTATAATATCGTTAAATAGGTAGGCCTGATTTAGACGAGATTAAAAACGTTTCACATAGATCTGGTTTAGACTAAAGTCAAAAAGCTAGACACATGTCTGGTTTGGTTTGTTTTAAGTCATATCAGCCTCAATAGATTATTTTTTATCGCTGTTAACATTTTTTTCAAAAATGTATGGCTGGTAATTTTTAAATGTATTGCTAGTAATAACTTATTTATAAATTATTTCTGGTATTAAACATATTTTTACACTTTCATAGTGTCTTGACCCCAGTTTGGGGGTTAACATTTTACCCATTGGTTGGACCTTAACAGGTGCTAACACCCCGGGTCAGGGTGGTCCTGAGAACATCAGCAATTAAGAGGTGATTACACGCTCCTCAAAACCTCCTGAGCAGAGGTCTTGCTGTTGGACATAGTTTATCGTATTAACCAGGACGCGGATGGAGTTTATCGTCATACTAAGGAAGGCATAGCTCTGGTTTAGAATGGATGCAAAAGGGAAGGCACAGAACTAGTTTAGACTAGAATACAAAAGGTAGACATAGGTCTGGTCTAGACTAAACTAAAAAAGATAGAGATAAGCCTGGGTTACATTAAAGTCTAAAAAAATAGATATAGGTCTGGTTAGGACTAGATTTTTAAAAAAGTAGACATAGCGACAAAAAATAGCGACAGAATGGCACGAGGCTTGTCATGTCTTCAAAATAGCGAGAACGACTTGTCTTTGCCTTCATAACATGCTGAGTCCCAGCTACAAGTGTAAGGGCTAGTGAAACTGACGAATGCAGAGGCTTAGAAGACTTGACTTCAAAATAGCGACAGTATAGCAAGAGGCTTGTGATGTCTCATCTGCGGAAAAGGAATTGTAGAGTGGAAAATGTTTGCATATTCAATACTAATCATCTACATTTGTAATTTGTCGGATCGTCCACTCCGATGAAGAATCCTAAATTTTGGATTCTCCCATTCTGAAGTGGGTGGAGTTCCCGCGGTTGAATTTGATTGGTGGAAAGGTGATTTATGGTTTTTAATGAAACCAAAATCTCCTTTCAAACCATTTGCATTCTGCGATTAATATTTTTACATGGCCTGTTGCTCAGTCACGTGTTGGTATTTGAACATTTCCAGCAGAGCTAACCAATTGAAGCAGTCTGAGGCTGGATACACCCGAAAATCCTAAGGATTCAAGGGCCACATCTCAATGTATTTCTAAAACAAACAGACAAAATAACCGTTATGCTAGAAATGACATCTCACTTATATAACATTTCATAGCATGCAGTGTCGCAGATTCAAATTTCTGGATTATTGGAATCGAGGAATTTCCGTATGCTAGAAATGACATCTCATTTAAACATTTATTTTTCTTTAGGGATATTGAACAGAGGAATATAGGGCTTTAGAAGAGTTGCCTTCAAATTAGCGAGAATAATTCGTCTTTGACTTCATAGAATCCTGGTCCCAGCTTCAAATGTCAGGGTTACTGGAAGCGAGGTAGTGGAAGCAATCTTCTAAGGAAATATGCCTTAGAAGATTGACTTCAAAATAGCGAGAAGGACTCGTCTTTGCCTTCATAGCACGCTGGGTCACAGCTGTAAAGTTTAGGCTAGTGGAACAGAGAAATGTAGCGCCTTAGAAGACCTGCCTTCAAAATAGCGATAAGAACACGTCTTTGCCTACATGTCATGGTGGGTCCCAGCTGCAATAGTCAGGGCTATTGAATACGAGGAGACCCGAAAATCCTAAGGATTCCAGGGCAACATCACAAATGTATTTAAAAAAAGAATTAACCGTTATGCTAGAAAAAACATTTTACTTATATAACATTTAATTTTCTTACAGGAGGATATTGACATGATGGCTACAAAGTTTCAAGAACTGATTGGCAAAAGCAAAACATGGACTCCTTGTCATGGATTAATGGGCACCAATACGGGAAAGCTGAAAATGTCTGCGCATATCGAATTATGGAAAATAAAATCGTCTAACCAATCCTTACCATTGGTGTTAATGTTTACCTGGTTAAAAGCTCCAATGTCTGCAGTGCAAAAATATGCAAATCTTTATCACCAGCACGGAATGGATGTGCTTGTCGTGAGAGGAACATCAAAGCATTTTCTATGGCCCTCATCTTCCTTTCAACTTGGCAATGAACTTGAGAAATGTTTGAATGAAATTCCTTCTTACCAAAAATACTTAATCCATTATTTTTCAGTTGGGTCTTATAATTACACTTTAGCACAAATGAACAGCAGGTCTGGAGTTCCTTGTTTCCCATCAGAAAAGGTTATTGGTCAGGTATATGATAGCATTACGTTTGGAAGCATTCAGAATTTGACAACTGGTTTCACTATTTCAATAACAAATAGAAAAATCCTACAAAGAATAATAAAAAGATTAGCCCTGTTATACATTCATCTAACTAGCAAGTACACCCGGGATGTCTACGATAATTGTCTTGAGTTCTCCAAAGAAAAATCATTGCCAGTTCCTTCGTTATTCTTTTATTGTGAGAACGATCCAATATGCAATCTGAAATCCATGAAGGGATTCTTGGCTTTACAAAGAGAAAAACACAGGGATAAAATCTGGGAAAAGAGTTGGCCGATATCTGCTCATGCAAGTCATCTTCGCTATCATCAAGATGATTATGTTGCAATTTGGAATTCATTTCTTAACAAATTAGGGTTTTAATTGTTAAATATCTATTATATATAAAATCATTATATTACAGTAATACAAACAGAAATATCAAACGACCATTCATATATTGTCATAAATTGTTAATACCAAAATTATATATAGACTAATATGCAAATAACAAATTTAACATTGAAGACTATTTACCTTTAAGCCTACCAACCATTGCTTCCATTTACAGAGAGGTTGGTAGGACTAAATGTATTTTTTTATCCTGTGACATATAAGGGCACCATGTGTCTTTCTTGGGCAAGATAGCATGACGGAGCCCAACCCTCTCCAGGCCGGTTTTGAATTCAGAGTTTTTCCTTCTCCTTCAACTCAAGGCTACAGAACCCAGTCTGCTTGCTATTTACCCATAGCTGGGGGGAGAAGAAGAGGAGGAATCATACCTTTCCCAAGATTATTAGAGAAAGAGAGTGAAGCGAAGGATAGCGAAAGACAGAGAGTGGAGGCAGGGATAGCAAGAGAGAGAGAGAGAGAGAGAGTGGAGTGAGGGATAGCAAGAGAGAGAGAGAGGTGAGAGATAGTGAGAGTATGTGTACTGCAGCCCCAGTAGAAGTTTATGTTTCCTGGGCAAGATAACCTGACAGAGCCCAACCCTGTCCAGGCCGGTTTTGAATTCAGAGTTTTCCTTCTCCTAGATCGGTTACCATCCAAAGTTATATAACCAAGACTGTCCTGCTATTTACCCTAAAAGCTAATCTCGATAAAACGTTAATGTGTGTGTGTGTCGGGGGGGACCGGATTATGATTATTATTTGTTTAAAAGGCCATGAAACACTAAAACAGAAAATATTCAACGGATGTTGAAGTGCTTTATTTGTTCTTATTTTTCTCCCTCTCCCACTTTCTCTTTATTTTACCTTCTCTCTTTATTCCTCTTTCTCTTTTTCTCTCTCATCCTGTTACTTTATCTCCCTCTCACTCCCTCTCCCCTCTCTCTCCTTCTTTCTCTTTCTTTACCTCTGTTCTGCCTCCCCTCTCTCTTTTCCCACTTTCCCGCTCTCTCACCCAATTTATCTCTCTTTCCTTCTCTTTCTCTTTTCCCCCACTCTCTCTCCCTCTCTCCGTCTGTGTCCATTTCTTTTCTTTTTCTCACAAGTTCTCTCTGGACGAAGACATGTGGGCCTGATGGTATTCCTGCAACAGTCCTTAGGAAATGTGCTCCAGAACTGACTCCTGTTCGCTCTGAACTTTACAATAAATTCCTTACTGCTTCTTGTGTTCCTGCCGATTTGGAATGGATATTGTAGTATATGAATTGTTTCTCGGCCAATCACCCAGAATTCTTCAAAATTACTTTGAAGTCTATAGAGAGGTTTTGTAAATAGAAAAACATAGACAGACTTAGCTTATGATGGCGACAGAGATAAGGACAATAGTCCGAATAATGTACAGAATACCTCATCTCAGAAATACAGACAGATACTGAAGAAGGTCGGAGCGTACAACAGCCGAAACGTTGTAATAAATATGGCGACAAAGATGAGGACAACAGTCCGAATAATGTAAATAGTGTACATCTCAGAAATATAGACAGATACTGAAAAGGGCGGAGCGTACAACGGCCGAAACGCTGTAATATATATGACGATAAAGATGAGGACAATAGTCCGAATAATGTAAATAATGTACATAATACCTCATCTCAGAAATATAGACAGTCAATTGAAACAATCGCTTTAATTTCCTTTTTTTTCATCATACGGTCAGTTTTAGAGCTTCTGAATTGACAGGGTGTAATCGGTTTCTATTTTCTCAGCAAATTATGTCATTTTCAGCGATGTGCAGTATAATGAATCTATTTTCGGGCGTATGATGAAAAATGATTAGCCTTGAAATATATCGCATCACCCGTGACTGCATTAGAGTTTTATAACGAATAGGCACGATCCTTACGACTGTCAACGAGATCCGCTATGGAAATTATCTGCAGTGGAAGTTACTCCAAGTAAGCGGACGAAAACTGTAATAACTGCCTTTACCCCAGTTACACATGGTGATGACATTTCATCATTCTAGAAATATAGATCTGAATTTTCATCTTTATAAAAACGACCTTTCCACTAGTGAAAATTCTTGATGATATTTCATCATTCTAGAAATAAAGATCTGAATTTTCATCTTTCTAAAAACGAGGTTTCCACCAATGATAATTCATGTTGATGATATTTCATCATTCTAGAAATAAACATCAGAAATTTCATCATTCCACAAACAACATTTCCACCAGTTATAATTCATGAAGACCATCTTTCATCATTCTAGAACTGAAGATCTGAAACTTCATCTTTTGAAAAAAAACGACATTGCAACCAGTGATAATTCATGATGATGTTATTTCATCATTCTAGAAGAAATCTCTGAAATTTCATTATTCTAGAAATTTCGTCAATCTATATACTGACCTGAGAAGTACAGTTCTGGTAGTCGCTGCAGATTGTTGTCATGAGAATAACAATTTTGTGGTGACTAGAGATTGGATGTCCTTTCATGGTTCGCTAGAGAGCAGTGTCTTGAAATGGTTAATGTCGCTGGAGATTGTTGACCTGAGAAGGACTATTTTGTGCTCACTAGATAATGGATGTGCCGAGAATGAGAGTTTCGTGGTCGCTATAGAGCTGTGGTCCAGATAAGGAGAGTTTCGTCACTGCTGGAGAGTCATGAAAAGGACAGTTTTTGTTGTCACTGTAGAGAGTTGTGCTGAAAGAGACAGTTTATTGCTTATCGCCGGCAAACATAATGGGAGAGGAAGGAGCTGGCGGTTTACTGCAGATGTCTGGAACTGAAGGTGTAATAGAGAATGCTGGAGATTTTTGTTTTTGAAAAGTCAAGCCTGGGATTGATAGAAGGCACTTAATATTTTGTAACATCAGTCATCCGACATGTAGAACACACTTGAAACAGCAGAAAAGTTGTTCTTCAGAAGGATGCTGAGCATACCCAGGACTAAATATGTGAGCAACATCGAAGTGGCAGATTAGTGGCTTTAGTAAATCACTATATGGTTTCTAACTGTAAGCTAAATTAGGTTTTAATATCTAATATAACAGTATATATCTATACACATCTGGAGAAACTAGTGTTTCCGGTAGGTGAAATGTATACTGATACAGTAATAAATTTCATCAAAGAGACGACACGCAATTCACTAACGCGTGGCTCGTTTACCGCTGGTATCATCATGTATACTGATAATAGATTTTATCAAAGAAAAGACACGCTATTGCCGTTAAAATGTTTATAAAAGGTGATGTCATTCAATACGCATACAGGTTAGGTAAGGTTGCTTAATTTAAAGATATATCAGCTCTTGTTGTATTTATTTTATTTACAAATATAAATAGAGCAACCAAGCGGAAATTCGGAGAGAGTAGGAGGCACTTCATCATTCCATTGTTCGACATATTCACTGAGGCAAATAAATTCTAATATTTCATTTGCGTCAAAGTTAAATCTATTCTGTCTTCTTAAATGAGACCGATTTCTGCTTAAAAGTTCCTTCGACAGTGAGGACAAGTTATTTCGGATGGTGGGTTATAATTTGTTTGTAGATGCTATGTGGAGTGGAACCCAGCCCGTGTTAAAGATTGAGGAGTCAGATTAATGGTAACCACGGTGGTCTGAAGGAGCCGATTTATGCTTGAAAAGTGGGCCTCTAGCGGTCCGCCATTGGTAATATTGCCGAGACGAACACCTCGACAACCCGACAGCGTGCCACCAGAGGTAAACCCTAGTGGCATGCCACCCAGTGGCAGATTAGTGTATTTGCTATTAAGAAAGCTTATTAAATCATAATGTGGATTCTTATTGGGAACGAAAATAGGTTTTACTATCTAATATAACAGTACGTATCTATATATCTGGGGATACTAATGATTCCAACAGGTGATAAATTGTACATTGATAATAAATTTTGTCAAAGAAACGACTCGCTGTTGGTGTTCAAATGTTTATAAAGGGTGATGTTATTCAATACACATGCAAGATAGTTAAGGTTGCTTAATTTAAAGATATATCATCTCCTGTTGTAATAGTTTTGTTTCCAAATATAAATAGAGCAACCGACCGAAAATTATGAGAAAGTAGGAGGTATTCATTACCCCATTGGCAAGGGTAGTGGGAGCAGAAGAAGCTGGAGGCCGACTGTAGATTTGGTTGTAGCTTAGAAGGAACATTTCGTAGTCAATAGAGAGTGGATGTCCTGAGAATGAGAGATTTGATTGTCACAGTAGATCGTTGTCCTGAAAAGTACATTTTATTACATATCGTTGGCAAGGAGGGTGAGAGGTGAAGAGGCCGGAGATCTACTTAAGATGGCTGAAGATTTCCATGTGTAAAGAATCAAGCCTGAGAGTTGACACATTCCAGTCAGTTTAAATTTACATTGAAATATGTCAAAGTATAGCAAGGATAGAGACGTCGCTTAATACTTTACAATATCATCAATCCTATATCGCCGTGAATTATGGGCAGATGAAGAAGAGACCTGAAGCAAGAGAAACAAAGAAAAGAGCACTGAACTGTTATATAATATCAGTCCTCCTATATGGCAGTGAATTCTTGACAATCTCCTCACAGATGAAGAAGAGACTTGAAGCAAGAGAAACAAAGAAAAGAGTACTGAACTGTTATGTCATATCAGTCCTCCTATATGGCAGTGAATTCTTGACAATTTCCACACAGATGAAGAAGAGGCTTGAAGCAAGAGAAACAAAGAAAAGAGTACTGAACTGATATGTAATATCAATCTTCCTATATGGCAGCGAATACTGGACAATCTACTCACAGATGAAGAAGAGACTTGAAGCAAGAGAAAGAAAGAAAAGAGTACTGAACTGTTACGTAATATCATTCCCCCTATATGGCAGTGAATGCTGGACAATCTACTCACAGATGAAGAAGAGACATGAAGCAAGAGAAACAAAGAAATGAGTAATGAACTGTTACGTAATATCATTCCCGCGATATGTAAGTGAAGGCTGGACAATCTACTCACGGATGAAGAAGACACTTGAAGTAACAGAAACAAAGGAAAGAATACTGAACTGTTACGAAATATAATTCCCCCGATATGGCAGTAAATGATGGACAATCTCCCCACAGAGGAAGAAGAAACTTGAAGCAAGAGAAACAACGAAAAGAGTACTGAATTGTTATGTAATATCAGACCTCCTATATGGCAGTGAATTCTGGACATTCTTTTCACAGATGAAGAAAGAGTTGAAGCAATAGAAACAAAGAAAAGAGTTCTGAACTCTTATGTAATATCAAACCTCCTATATGGCAGTCTATGTTGGACAATCTCCTCACAGATGGAGAAGAGTCTTGAAGCAAGAGAAAAAAAGAAAAGAGTACTGAACTGTTATGTAATATCAGACCTCCTATATAGCAGTGAATACTGAACAATCTCCTCACAGATGAAGAAGAGACTTGAAGTAACAAAGTAAAGAGTACTGAACTGTTATGTAATATCAGTCCACCTATATAGCAGTGATTGCTGGACAATCTCCTCACAGATGAAGAAGAGACTTGAAGCAAGAGAAACAAAGAAAAGAGTATTGAAATGTTATGTAATATCAGTCCTCCTATATGGCAGTGAATGCTGGACAATCTCCTCTCAGATGAAGAACAGACTTGAAGCAAGAGAAACAAAGAAATGAGTACTGAAGTGTTATGTAATGTCAGTCCTCCTATATGGCAGTGAATTCTTGACAATCTCCTCACAGATGAAGAAGAGGCTTGAAGCAAGAGAAAAAATAAAAGAGTACTGAACTGTTATGTAATATCCATCTTCCTATATGGTAGCGAATACTGGACAATCTCCTCACAGATGAATAAGAGACTTGAAGCAAGAGAAACAAAGAAAAGAGTACTGAAATATTACGTAATATAATTCCCCCTTTATGGCAGTGAATGCTGGACAATCACTTCACAGATGAAGAAGAGACTTGAAGCAAGAGAAACAAAGATAACGGTACTGAACTGTTATTTAATATCAGACCTCCTATATGGCAGCGAATGCTGGACAATCTCCTCATAGATGAAGAAGAGACTTGAAGCAAGAGAAACAAAGAAAAGAGTACTGACATATTATGTAAAATCAGTCCTACTATATGGCACTGAATGCTGGACAATCTCCTCGCAGATGAAGAAGAGACTTGAAGCAAGAGAAACAAAGAAATGAGTAATGAAATGTTACGTAATATCATTCCCCCTATATGGCAGTGAATGCTAGACAATCTACTCCCAGATGAAGAAGTGACGTGAAGCAAGAGAAACAAAGAATTGAGTACTGAACTGTTATGTAATATCAGTCCTCCTATATGGCAGTGAATGCTGGACAATCTCCTCACAGATGAAGAACAGACTTGAAGCAAGAGAAACAAAGAAATGGGTACTGAATTGTTGTGTAATATCAGTCCTCCTATATGGCAGTGAATTCTTGACAATCTCCTCACAGATGAAGAAGAGACTTGAAGCAAGAGAAACAAAGAAAAGAGTACTGAACTGTTATGTAATATCAGTCCTCCTATATGGCAGTGAATTCTTGACAATCTCCTCACAGATGAAGAAGAGACTTGAAGCAAGAGAAACAAAGAAAAGAGTACTGAACTGATATGTAATATCAATCTTCCTATATGGCAGCGAATACTGGACAATCTACTCACAGATGAAGAAGAGACTTGAAGCAAGAGAAAGAAAGAAAAGAGTACTGAACTGTTACGTAATATCATTCCCCCTATATGGCAGTGAATGCTGGACAATCTACTCACAGATGAAGAAGAGACATGAAGCAAGAGAAACAAAGAAATGAGTAATGAACTGTTACGTAATATCATTCCCGCGATATGTAAGTGAAGGCTGGACAATCTACTCACGGATGAAGAAGACACTTGAAGTAACAGAAACAAAGGAAAGAATACTGAACTGTTACGAAATATAATTCCCCCGATATGGCAGTAAATGATGGACAATCTCCCCACAGAGGAAGAAGAAACTTGAAGCAAGAGAAACAACGAAAAGAGTACTGAATTGTTATGTAATATCAGACCTCCTATATGGCAGTGAATTCTGGACATTCTTTTCACAGATGAAGAAAGAGTTGAAGCAATAGAAACAAAGAAAAGAGTTCTGAACTCTTATGTAATATCAAACCTCCTATATGGCAGTCTATGTTGGACAATCTCCTCACAGATGGAGAAGAGTCTTGAAGCAAGAGAAAAAAAGAAAAGAGTACTGAACTGTTATGTAATATCAGACCTCCTATATAGCAGTGAATACTGAACAATCTCCTCACAGATGAAGAAGAGACTTGAAGTAACAAAGTAAAGAGTACTGAACTGTTATGTAATATCAGTCCACCTATATAGCAGTGATTGCTGGACAATCTCCTCACAGATGAAGAAGAGACTTGAAGCAAGAGAAACAAAGAAAAGAGTATTGAAATGTTATGTAATATCAGTCCTCCTATATGGCAGTGAATGCTGGACAATCTCCTCTCAGATGAAGAACAGACTTGAAGCAAGAGAAACAAAGAAATGAGTACTGAAGTGTTATGTAATGTCAGTCCTCCTATATGGCAGTGAATTCTTGACAATCTCCTCACAGATGAAGAAGAGGCTTGAAGCAAGAGAAAAAAGAAAAGAGTACTGAACTGTTATGTAATATCCATCTTCCTATATGGTAGCGAATACTGGACAATCTCCTCACAGATGAATAAGAGACTTGAAGCAAGAGAAACAAAGAAAAGAGTACTGAAATATTACGTAATATAATTCCCCCTTTATGGCAGTGAATGCTGGACAATCACTTCACAGATGAAGAAGAGACTTGAAGCAAGAGAAACAAAGATAACGGTACTGAACTGTTATTTAATATCAGACCTCCTATATGGCAGCGAATGCTGGACAATCTCCTCATAGATGAAGAAGAGACTTGAAGCAAGAGAAACAAAGAAAAGAGTACTGACATATTATGTAAAATCAGTCCTACTATATGGCACTGAATGCTGGACAATCTCCTCGCAGATGAAGAAGAGACTTGAAGCAAGAGAAACAAAGAAATGAGTAATGAAATGTTACGTAATATCATTCCCCCTATATGGCAGTGAATGCTAGACAATCTACTCCCAGATGAAGAAGTGACGTGAAGCAAGAGAAACAAAGAATTGAGTACTGAACTGTTATGTAATATCAGTCCTCCTATATGGCAGTGAATGCTGGACAATCTCCTCACAGATGAAGAACAGACTTGAAGCAAGAGAAACAAAGAAATGAGTACTGAATTGTTGTGTAATATCAGTCCTCCTATATGGCAGTGAATTCTTGACAATCTCCTCACAGATGAAGAAGAGACTTGAAGCAAGAGAAACAAAGAAAAGAGTACTGAACTGTTATGTAATATCAGTCCTCCTATATGGCAGTGAATTCTTGACAATCTCCTCACAGATGAAGAAGAGACTTGAAGCAAGAGAAACAAAGAAAAGAGTACTGAACTGTAATGTAATATCAGACCTCCTATATAGCAGTGAATACTGAACAATCTCCTCACAGATGAAGAAGAGACTTGAAGTAAGAGTAACAACGTAAAGAGTACTGAACTATTATGTAATATCAGTCCTCCTATATAGCAGTGATTGCTGGACAATCTCCTCACAGATGAAGAAGAGACTTGAAGCAAGAGAAACAAAGAAAGGAGTATTGAAATGTTATATAATATCAGTCCTCCTATATGGCAGTGAATGCTGGACAATCTCCTCACAGATGAAGAAGAGACTAGAAGCAAGAGAAACAAAGAAATGAGTACTGAAGTGTTATGTAATATCATTCCTCCATATAGCAGTGAATTCTTGACAATCTCCTCACAGATGAAGAAGAGGCTTGAAGCAAAAGAAACAAAGAAAAGTGTACTGAAGTGTTATGTAATATCAATCTTCCTATATGGCAGCGAATACTGGACAATCTTCTCACAGATGAAGAAGAGACTTGAAGGAAGAGAAACAAAGAAATGAGTAATGAACTGTTACGTAATATCATTCCCCCTATATGGCAGTGAATGGTGGACAATCTACTCACAGATGAAGAAGAGACTTGAAGCAAGAGAAACAAAGAAATGAGTACTGAACTGTTATGTAATATCAGTCCTCCTATATAACAGTGAATGCTGGACAATCTACTCACAGATGAAGAAGAGAATTGAAGCAAGAGAAACAAAGAAATGAGTACTGAAGTCTTATGTAATATCAGTCCTCCTATATGGCAGTGAATGCTGGACAATCTCCTCACAGATGAAGAAGACACTTAAAAAACAGTAACAAAGAAAAGAGTATTGAGATTTAATGTAATATCAGTCCTCCTATATGGCACTGAATGCTGGACAATCTCCTCAGAGATAAATAAGAGACTTGAAGAAAGAGAAACAAAGAAATGAGTACTGAACTGTTATGTAATATCAGTCTTCCTATATAGCAGGGAATGCTGGACAATCTCCTCACAGATGAAGAAGACACTTGAAGTATCAGAAACAAAGGAAAGGATACTGAACTGTTAAGTAATATAATTCCCCCGATATGGCAATGAATGCTGGACAATCTCTTCACAGATGAAGAAGTGAGTTGAAGCAACAGAAACAAAGGAAAGAGTACTGAAATGTTATGTAATATCAATCTTCCTATATGGTAGCGAATACTGGACAATCTACTCACAGATGAATAAGAGACTCGAAGCAAGAGAAACAAAGAAAAGAATACTGAACTGTTATGTAATATCAGACCTCTTATATGGCAGCGAATGCTGGACAATCTCCTCACAGATGAAGAAGAGACTTGAAGCAAGAGAAACAAAGAAATGAGTAATGAACTGTTACGTAATATCATTCCTCCCATATGTCAGTGAATGCTGGACAATCTCCTCACAGATGAAGAAGAGACTTGAAGCAACAGAAACAAAGAAAAGTGTACTGACCTTTTACGTAATGTCATTCCCCCTATATGGCAGTGAATGCTGGACATTCTTTTCACAGATGAAGAAGTGACTTGAAGCAATAGAAATAAAGAAAAGAGTACTGAACTCTTATGTAATATCAGACCTCCTATATGGCAGTGAATGCTTGACAATCTCCTCACAAATGAGGAATATGCTTGAAGCAAGAGAAACAAAGAAAAGAGTTCTGAACTCTTATGTAATATCAGTCCTCCTATATAGCAGTGATTGCTGGATAATATCCACAAAGACGAAGAAGAGAGTTGAAGCAACAGAAACAAAGAAAAGAGTCCTGAACTGTTATGCAATATCAGACCTCCTATATGGCTGTGAATGCTGGACAATCTCCTCACAAATGGAGAAGAGACTTAAAGCAAGAGAAACAAAGAAAAGAGTACTGAACTGTTATGTAAAGTCAGTCCTCCTATATGGCAGTGAATGCTGGACAATCTCCTCACAGATGAACAAGTGACTTGAAGCAAGAGAAACAAAGAAACGAGTACTGAAATGTTATGTAATATCAGACCTTCTATATGGCAGTGAATGCTGGACAATCTACTCACAGATGAAGAAGAGTCTTGAAGCAAGAGAAACAAAGAAAAGAGTCCTGAACTGTTATGTAATATCAGTCCACCTATATGGCTGTGAATGCTGGACAATCTCCTCACATATGGAGAAGTGTCTTGAAGCAAGAGAAACAAAGAAAAGGGTACTGAATTGTTATGTATTATCAGTCCTCCTATATAGCAGTGATTGCTGGACAATCTCCTCACAGATGAAGAAGAGACTTGAAGCAAGAGAAACAAAGAAAAGTGTACTGAACTGCTATGTAATATCAGTCCTCCTATATAACAGTGAATGCTGGACAATCTACTCACAGATGAAGAAGATGCTTGAAGCAAGAGAAACAAAGAAAAGAGTACTGAACTGTTATGTAATATCAGACCTCGTATATGGCAGTGAATGCTGGACATTCTTTTCACAGATGAAGAAGTGACTTGAAGCAAGAGTAACAAAGAAAAGAGTATTGAAATTCTATGTAATATCAGTCCTCCTATATGGCAGGGAATGCTGGACAATCTCCTCACAAATGGAGAAGTGTCTTGAAGCAAGAGAAACAAAGAAAAGAGTACTGAATTGTTATGTAATATCAGTCCTCCTATATAGCAGTGATTGATGGACAATCTCCTCACAGATGAAGAAGAGACTTGAAGCAAGAGAAACAAAGAAATGATTACTGAAGTGCTATTTAATATCAGTCCTCCTATATGGCAGTGAATGCTGGACAATCTCCTCACAAATGGAGAAGTGACTTAAAGCAAGATAAACAAAGAAAACGGTACTGAAATATTATGTAATATCAGACTTCCTATATGTCAGTGAATGCTGGAGAATCTCCTCACAGATGAAGAAGAGACTTGAAGCAAGAGAAATAAAGAAAAGATTACTGAACTGTTACATAATATAATTCCCCCTATATGGCAGTGAATGCTGGACAATCACTTCACAGATGTATAAGAGACTTGAAGCAAGAGAAACAAAGATAAGAGTACTGAACTGTTATTTAATATCAGACCTCCTATATGGCAGCGAATGCTGGACAATCTCCTCACAGATGAAGAAGAGACTTGAAGCAACAGACACAAAGAAAAGAGTCCTGACCTGTTACGTAATATCATTCCCCTTATATAGTAGTGAATGCTGGACAATCACTTCACAGATGTATAAGAGACTTGAAGCAAGAGAAACAAAGATAAGAGTACTGAACTGTTATTTAATATCAGACCTCCTATATGGCAGCGAATGCTGGACAATCTCCTCACAGATGAAGAAGAGACTTGAAGCAAGAGAAACAAAGAAAAGTTTACTGAACTGTTATGTAATATCAGACCTCCTAATGGCAGTCACTGCTGGACAATCTCCTCACAGATGAAGAAGAGACTTGAAGCAAGAGAAACAAAGAAATGAGTAATGAACTGTTACGTAATATCATTCTTCCCATATGTCAGTGAATGCTGGACAATCTACTCATAGATGAAGAAGAGACTTGAAGCAACAGAAACAAAGAAAAGTGTACTGACATTTTAGGTAATGTCATTCCCCCTATATGGAAGTGAATACTGGACAATCTCCTCACAGAGGAAGGAAAGACTTGAAGCAAGAGAAACAACGATAAGAGTACTGAACTGTTATGTAATATCAGACCTCCTATATGTCAGTGAATGCTGGACAATCTCCTCACAGAGGAAGAAGAGACTTGAAGCAAGAGAAACAAAGAAAAGAGTACTGAACTGTTATGTAATATCAGTCCTCCTATATGGCAGTGAATTCTGGACGATCTCCTCACAGATGAAGAAGAGACTTGAAGCAAGAGAAATAAAGAAAATAGTACTGAACTCTTATGTAATATAATTCCCCCTATATGGCAGTGAATGCTGGACAATCTCCTCACGGATGAAGAAGAGGCTTGAAGCAACAGACACAAAGAAAAGTGTACTGACCTGTTACGTAATATCATTCCCCTTATATAGTAGTGATTGCTGGACAATCTCCTCACAGATGAAGAAGAGACTTGAAGCAAGAGAAACAAAGAAAAGAGTACTGAACTCTTATGTAATATTAGAACTTTTATATGTCAGTGAATGCTGGACAATATTTTCACAGATGAAGAAGCGACTTGAAGCAATAGAAACAAAGAAAAGATTACTGAACTCTTATGTAATATCATTCCCCCTATATGGCAGTGAAATCTGGTCAATCTCTTCACAGATGAAGAAGAGACTTGAAGCAAGAGAAACAAAGAAATGAGTACTGAACTGTTATGTAATATCAGTCCTTCTATATGGCAGTGAATACTGGACAATCCCCTCACAGATGAAGAAGAGACTTGAAGCAAGAGAAACAAAGAAATGAGTACTGAACTGTTATGTAATATCAGTCCTTCTATATGGCAGTCAATGCTGGACAATCCCTTCACAGATGAAGGAGAGACTTGAAGCAAGAGAAACAAGAAAGAGTACTGGACTGTTATTTAATATCAGTTTTTCTATATGGCAGTGAATGCTGGACAATCACCTCATAGATGAAGAAGTGACTTGAAGCAGGAGAAACAATGAAAACTGTACTGACCTGTTACGTAATGCCATTCCCCCTATATGGCAGTGAATGCTGGACAATCTCCTCACAGATGAAGAAGAGACTTAAAACAAGAGAAACAAAGAAAAGTGTACTGAACTGTTACGTAATGCCATTCCCCCTATATGGCAGTGAATGCTGGACAATCACCTCATAGATGAAGAAGTGACTTGAAGCAGGAGAAACAATGAAAACTGTACTGACCTGTTACGTAATGCCATTCCCCCTATATGGCAGTGAATGCTGGACACTCTCCTCACAGATGAAGAAGAGACTTAAAACAAGAGAAACAAAGAAAAGTGTACTGAACTCTTACGTAATGCCATTCCCCCTATATGGCAGTGAATGCTGGACAATCACCTCATAGATGAAGAAGTGACTTGAAGCAGGAGAAACAATGAAAACTGTACTGACCTGTTACGTAATGCCATTCCCCCTATATGGCAGTGAATGCTGGACAATCTCCTCACAGATGAAGAAGAGATTTAAAACAAGAGAAACAAAGAAAATTGTACTGAACTGTTACGTAATGCCATTCCCCCTATATGGCAGTGAATGCTGGACAATCCCCTCACAGATGAAGAAATGAAGCAGGAGAAACGTTGTTCATCAGAAGGATGCTGGGCATACCCTGGACAAAAACTTTTGGAAACATCGAAGTTTTAGAGAAAATGAAAGAAAAAGGATATGTCTACTTAACATCAGATGAAACTTCTAAGCCAAGTAATGAGCATAGGAAGCTTGGATTATTTGACACTCACAGAATATATTCAAGACAAGAGAGACAGAGAAAAGCTATGAATAAACTATGACCTTGTGGAAACAGATGGCAGAACTGTGACTGGGAAGAATAGTAAAAAGTGAAACATATTCAGAGCTACAAAAATCTTGGATAACTACGATCCCCCATATCCTTGAAGGGACATGGAACATAGAAGTCATATAGTCAATCCTAAATTGCAGGCCTGTGTCATACAAAACCCTATATTCACTACAAAACAAGTTATGTAATGTTTCTTAATTTAAGGATATATCAACTCTTGTAGTATTCATTTTGTTTACAAATATATAGAGAGCAACCAACAGAAAATTGGCGAAACGTTTTCATCATTCCATTACGCGACATATTCACTGAAACATATCAATTCTCTTTTATTTCATTTACGTGAAACTTAAATTTATTCTTACTTGTCAAATGAGACCGATACATTATTGAAATGTACTTTGGAATTGAGGCCAAGTAGTTCCTGATGGTTGATTATGAACCGATCCCATATTTATGATCCCAGCGGCAAACTATCCACGCGTTAAAGTGTGAGGTGTCGGATAAATGGTAACCACGGAGATCTGAACGTTCCTTCGACATTGAGGACAATTTGTTCCGGATGGTGGATTATGCTTTGGTTGTTGATGCTTCGTCCAGTGGATCCGAGCCCATCCTCATGTTACTAGCGGCAAACGAGCCACTGGTTAAAGAGTGGTAAGTTAAATTCGTCAAATAATTTTTATGTAAAAATGCCAAACATGTTATTGAACAGTTTTTTTTTATTCAGATTAATTAAACTTTAAAGAAGTTAATATTCCTCAAATAATATTTGTGAAGAACAATATTTTATTTTTGAAAGATTTTTAATATAGTGAATTATGTTGTGTTGACAGATTTATCAGTAAGGGCTGATTTTAGCGATTAAAAATATCATTGCAATCAATTTAAATTCAGTTTGAAATACCACAATGTATTAACTTGTAATTTAAACTGAAATAAAAGTATCAAAAGTTATTTAAATTTGTTTTAAGAAGCTAGATATTAAAATCCTATTCCACCGAGTTCGAATTCCAATCAGAAATATTTATGTGCTGCTAATACCCATGGGAACAGAATGAATCCTCTTCTCCCCTCACCTGTGGGTAAAATTGCAGCACAGATTGAATTGTATAGCCTTGCGTTGCAACCGGAATTTAAAACCGCCCTTGAGAGGATTGGCTTATCGCACAGGAAACCCCACTTCTACTGCGTCTGCAATACATGTGGTACCCCTACGACCCTGATAGTTCAAGAAGGCGCGCGACATAAGTTGATCTAGATCAGGTTTATTCTAAAAAAGCTAGAGATGTAATTTGCTTTGTCAATATGTTTTATACTTAGAAAGGTATTTTGTTTACTTACATTATCAACATTCGTCGGTTTCTTATCCTCATCTTCATTGCCATATTCACAACGATTCAGCCGTTGTACGCTCCGGCCTTCTTCAGGTGACTGGAATTTCGAACCGAAACCTTGAGAATATGGGAATATAGGTGTGTTTAACAGTTCGAATAATGTACATAATGTAAATTCTTGTTTATTTATTTATTTGCTCGTATATTTTACGGTGTTGATTCTTCACTAAAGAATACAGCGAGTGTGAAGTGTGAACCACTTTTTCTTATTGACATCAACGTGAACATAAAAATGATTAAATTGCCAAGGTTATCAAGGTGTATGTGTGCATCAAGGTACAAACTTTTTTTTATATAAAAAGATTTCAAATAGATGAATCTCTGTTTTATATTAAACTCGGCAGCAGCACCACCACCACC
This sequence comes from Acanthosepion esculentum, assembly GCA_964036315.1. Classification (NCBI taxonomy): domain Eukaryota; kingdom Metazoa; phylum Mollusca; class Cephalopoda; order Sepiida; family Sepiidae; genus Acanthosepion; species Acanthosepion esculentum. The sequence continues at coordinate 57,931,430 of OZ038519.1, read as the reverse complement.
AACTCAGCCCCAGGAGGTTGTAGCGAATTTTACTTACCACAGCCTGACAATGAAAAGACACAAAGTAAAGAAATAGATTTGGCTATGTACTAAGTCAGTTAAGTGAAACATGCAGGGACGATCATATCTCTTTGCAGTCTGGTGCCACCTGTTAGGGTTTCAGGTATAGGTAAATAGTGAAACCCCAAACAAAAACAAAACACTATGAATGTTTAAAAATATATTTTTATATAAAAAATACCAATAATACAATTAATAGTAAGAATTAACAACAATGCAATTTATAAAAGAATTACCAACAATATTTGTATCTGTAGTTGAAGGCATACAATTGCTTTCAAAATATATTTAGTTGAAGCCATAAAATTGTGTTCAAAATATTTAGATTTTGGTATTAAATAACCCATAGAGATGTTGATATGCCGCTAAACAAAATGACCAACAATACATATATGTAGTTGAAGGCATACAATTGCGTTCAAAATATATTTAGTTGAAGCCAGAAAATTGTGTTCCACATATTTAGATTTCGGTATTAAATAACCCATAGAGATGTTGATATGCGGCTAAACAAAATGACCAACAATACATATATGTAGTTGAAGGCATACAGTTGCTTTCAAAATATATTTAATTGAAGCCATAAACTTGTGTTCAAAATATTTAGATTTCGGCATTAAATAACCCATAGAGATGTTGATATGCTGCTAAACAAAATGACCAACACTACATATATGTAGTTGAAGGCATACAATTCCGTTCAAAATATATTTAATTGAAGCCATAAAATTGTGTTCCAAATATTTATATTTTGGCATTAAATAACCCATAGAGATGTTGATATGCCGCTAAACAAAATCAAACAATATTTTTTTATACTTGACTGAAGAAGGGAGAAGATTTTCTTACACTCTGTTGCTGTTTCTGCATTAGACTGGTTGGCAACCAAGGTTATAAGTCCCAATCGGGTATGGATATATAGTGACACCCCAATCAAAAATAAGTTCAATGACGGTTCCGTTTACGAATATTTCCTATGAAAATTTCTCGGACATTCAGGCAGGTAAATGTTATTTAATACTGTTTTTTATTATAAACAGAGGGTTTACTTAAATATTTGTATCTATAAAAAGAATGCATAAACATAAAAATATCTTAATATATATATATATATATATATATATATATATATATATATATATATATATACACATGCATACATATGTATGCATATCCTTTGGGTTGATAGCTGCTAGAGTAGACAATATCCATTGGTGGCAGTAAGAGGTTGGTAGTGTTCAAAGCAGTGATAGCTACTTCTGACCTTTTATATAAAATGTCTGTGTTCGCTTTGTTTAACTCGCATTATGAAGAGTATTTCTGTGTGGCAGTTCCTTCATAAAGAACAACGCTGGTATGTTTATTTTTTCTTTTTTTCTGACAACATTCTCGTCCTTTGAACTGTGTAAGCAACCATTTGTTTTGCGACGTGTAAACCATTTTAGCCTGTGCATCTAAGTTATATCTGTCTCATTAAATGTCTTATTTATTACGACCATGTATCTCGTCTTTCTATACTCATATTCAGTGTTAGTTTGTCACGGACTCCACTAATGATAATATTAGTATTTGGTGTACAGGAAAGCATTATTCTTCCTCGGCACTAAATAGCCGGTAAATTATAAAGTATATACACATGCATATGTGTGTGTGTGTAAAAATCCGTTGGTATATAATCCAAGTGAATCCTAATAATATAAAATATTATAACTGATCCACAAAAAAGCTCAATGTATTTATTATAACAGAGCATATAGATATATATATATGTTAACAGATGACAATGCAACATAGGTTTTGTTGGTTGAAATAGCTATTTGAAAGAGGTAAATTTGAATTTCTATGGGTACTATATATATTCTAGCTTATGTAACAGCGTTTACTCCTAGCTAAGGATCGTTAATTAATTTGAAACTTTTAAAACCATTTATTCTATATTCTACATCATCACTTGATAAGACACCAGAAGTGTCGAAACAAAATGGCTATTTTTGTAGTGATTTTATAACATATTTATGTTATAATATTCAAATAAATGATTATATACATATATATATATATATATAATCTAATATTTTTTAAATTCAAATTTTTTTTGTGGGGGATCACAAGTACATGATATACCGTCCTGTTGGCGACCTCGGCATTTAATAAGCTCGGGCGACTATCTGAGATGCCGGTACTTTGATCTGGCTCTGCTGTGAGCGAACTCTTTCTGAGACTACACAACCACGCCAGGACATTCCAAGAGACATCCCCACCATATTGTATATTCTGTACAACAAATATATAGTGATTTTTTCAAAAGTAGATCAGATGTGGCACAAGGTCGAAAGTATGGGGTACCCAGTGAGGCATATATATATATATATCGTTTTAAAATGATTTTTAATATAATTAAAATATCCGAGGATTTTTTTCAATGATTTCAAAATCAATTGTGAAAATGTTGAAATCTTGATTTTAAAAAAACCTTGAGAAAATATTGAGAAAATTTTTACATTTCTAGAAAGATCAAAAACGAGAAGCCCACATATAAAAAAGAATTAAATTTACGATGTGAAATAGGTACCTTCATGAGATCGCTAAAAACAGAGCATAGCTTGATGAAAAATACGCCAATCTTGACGAAACCAGAATTTTAGCGTCTAAATGTTTATGTTATTATTAAGAAGAAAGATCAAAGTATTTTTTAATTATCAAAACGTCAGGAATGTCTTTCGTCACATTGTTAAGTGACGCGGAAGGTTATGAGATGGTTTGTTTTATTTTCTAATTACGTCTTTTAAGCTTAGTTCAAAATATTTTAAATAAACATTATAATTTCTGATTTTCTTAAAATAAGTTTTGAAAACATTTTAATTGATTTTTAAAAGAATTTCAAACTGTGATTTTCATTTTTTTTATAAATTGGAAAAAAATGACTGACATGGTCGATTATCTGTCAATTTTGCTGACTAAAAAAACAAGATTTTTAACGAAAGTTTTGGACGTGCTAGGTACGATTAAGAAATGTAAAAAATACTTTGATCTTTCCTCTTAATAATAATATAAACATTTAGATGATAAAATTTTGTTTTTGTCAATTTGGCGTTTTTTTCGTCATGCTATACTCTTTTTAGAGATCTCATGAAGGTATCTATGTGAACACCCTGAAAAAGTTATTTGGAAATTTTATTTTTGTTTTGAAAAAAAAAACTCCAAAAAGAATATTTATACCGTGTTTTTGTTCAAGTCTAGTTGTAGGAACAATGTTATTTTGTATGGGTTGATCGAAAAACGAATTTCATTTGATACCTACATTTTATTCATTACACATTTTACAGTGAACTTTGAAAGACTTCGAATCTTTCTGCCTAAGAAGAATATTTGTAATTAAAGATTTATTTATTCTAAGAGTTCATGATTAAAGCTTCCCAATGAAGGATAGCATATTTTGCGAGATTTTAATAAACAGGGTGTCCATAAAGTTCGTGTGCACTTCAAAAAATGTATAACTTTATTTGTATTTGCGATATAAATAATTTACAAAAAGGATTAGAAAGAAGTAAATCTATATTTTTTAAGGTTTTATTGAAATTTTCATTAAGTTTCCATCATTAGCAATACAAAGGGTAATACGAATTTGCAGTTCATGGAAAATATTTGCCAACTGATTTACAGTAATGCCTGAAATCACATTAGTTATTTTAGCTATACTTAAAACTAGATACATTAAACTTTATAACATTTTTCACAGATTATTTCTATCGCAAATACAAATAAAGTTATAATTTTTTAAAAACATTTGGCAAGTGATTTACAGTCATGCCTGAAATCACATCAGTTATTTTAGCTATACTTAAAACCAGGTACATTAAACTTTATAACATTTTTCATAGATTATTTCTATCGCAAATACAAATAAAGTTATAAATTTTTTAAAACATTTGCCAACTGATTTACAGTAATGCCTGAAATCACATGAGTTATTTTAGCTATACTTAAAACTAGGTACATTAAACTTTATAACATTTTCACAGATTATTTCTATCGCAAATACAAATAAAGTTATAATTTTTTAAAAACATTTGCCAAGTGATTTACAGTAATGCCTGAAATCACATCAGTTATTTTAGCTATACTTAAAACTAGGTATATTAAACTTTATAACATTTTTCACAGATTATTTCTATCGGAAATACAAATAAAGTTATAATTTTTTAAAAACATTTGCCAACTGATTTACAGTAATGCCTGAAATCACATTAGTTATTTTAGCTATACTTAAAACCAGGTACATTAAAATTTATAACATTTTTCACAGATTATTTCTATCGCAAATACAAATAAAGTTATAAATTTTTTAAAACATTTGCCAACTGATTTACAGTAATGCCTGAAATCACATTAGTTATTTTAGCTATACTTAAAACTAGGTACATTAAACTTTATAACATTTTTTACAGGTTATTTCTATCGCAAATACAAATAAAGATATAAATTTTTAAAACATTTGCCAACTGATTTACAGTAATGCCTGAAATGACATTAGTTATTTTAGCGATACTTAAAACTAGGTACATTAAACTTTATAACATTTTTCACAGATTATTTCTATCGCAAATACAAATAAAGTTATAAATTTTTTAAAACATTTGCCAACTGATTTACAGTAATGCCTGAAATCACATGAGTTATTTTAGCTATACTTAAAACTAGGTACATTAAACTTTATAACATTTTCACAGATTATTTCTATCGCAAATACAAATAAAGTTAAAATTTTTTAAAAACATTTGGCAAGTGATTTACAGTAATGCCTGAAATCACATCAGTTATTTTAGCTATACTTAAAACTAGGTATATTAAACTTTATAACATTTTTCACAGATTATTTCTATCGGAAATACAAATAAAGTTATAATTTTTTAAAAACATTTGCCAACTGATTTACAGTAATGCCTGAAATCACATGAGTTATTTTAGCTATACTTAAAACTAGGTACATTAAACTTTATAACATTTTTTACAGATTATTTCTATCGCAAATACAAATAAAGTTATAAATTTTTTAAACATTTGCCAACTGATTTACAGTAATGCCTGAAATCACATGAGTTATTTTAACTATACTTAAAACTAGGTACATTAAACTTTATAACATTTTTCACAGATTATTTCTATCGCAAATACAAATAAAGTTATAATTTTTTAAAAACATTTGCCAAGTGATTTACAGTAATGCCTGAAATCACATCAGTTATTTTAGCTATACTTAAAACTAGGTACATTAAAATTTATAACATTTTTCACAGATTATTTCTATCGCAAATACAAATAAAGTTATAATTTTTTAAAAACATTTGCCAACTGATTTACAGTAATGCCTGAAATCACATGAGTTATTTTAGCTATACTTAAAACCAGGTACATTAAACTTTATAACATTTTTCACAGATTATTTCTATCGCAAATACAAATAAAGTTATAAATTTTTTAAAACATTTGCCAACTGATTTACAGTAATGCCTGAAATCACATTAGTTATTTTAGCTATACTTAAAACTAGGTACATTAAACTTTATAACATTTTTTACAGGTTATTTCTATCGCAAATACAAATAAAGATATAAATTTTTAAAACATTTGCCAACTGATTTACAGTAATGCCTGAAATCACATTAGTTATTTTAGCGATACTTAAAACTAGGTACATTAAACTTTATAACATGTTTTACAGATTATTTCTATCGCAAATACAAATAAAGTTATAAATTTTTAAAAACATTTGCCAACTGATTTACAGTAATGCCTGAAATGACATTAGTTATTTTAGCGATACTTAAAACTAGGTACATTAAACTTTATAACATTTTTTACAGGTTATTTCTATCGCAAATACAAATAAAGATATAAATTTTTAAAACATTTGCCAACTGATTTACAGTAATGCCTGAAATGACATTAGTTATTTTAGCTATACTTAAAACTAGGTACATTAAACTTTATAACATTTTTTACAGGTTATTTCTATCGCAAATACAAATAAAGATATAAATTTTTAAAACATTTGCCAACTGATTTACAGTAATGCCTGAAATCACATTAGTTATTTTAGCGATACTTAAAACTAGGTACATTAAACTTTATAACATGTTTTACAGATTATTTCTATCGCAAATACAAATAAAGTTATAAATTTTTAAAAACATTTGCCAACTGATTTACATTAATGCCTGAAATGACATTAGTTATTTTAGCTATACTTAAAACTAGGTACATTAAACTTTATAACATGTTTTACAGATTATTTCTATCGCAAATACAAATAAAGTTATAAATTTTTTAAAACATTTGCCAACTGATTTACAGTAATGCTTGAAATCACATTAGTTATTTTAGCGATACTTAAAACTAGGTACATTAAACTTTATAACATGTTTTACAGATTATTTCTATCGCAAATACAAATAAAGTTATAAATTTTTAAAAACATTTGCCAACTGATTTACAGTAATGCCTGAAATCACATTAGTTATTTTAGCGATACTTAAAACTAGGTACATTAAACTTTATAACATGTTTTACAGATTATTTCTATCGCAAATACAAATAAAGTTATAAATTTTTAAAAACATTTGCCAACTGATTTACAGTAATGCCTGAAATCACATTAGTTATTTTAGCTATACTTAAAACTAGGTACATTAAACTTTATAACATGTTTTACAGATTATTTCTATCGCAAATACAAATAAAGTTATAAATTTTTAAAAACATTTGCCAACTGATTTACAGTAATGCCTGAAATCACATTAGTTATTTTAGCTATACTTAAAACTAGGTACATTAAACTTTATAACATTTTCACAGATTATTTCTATCGCAAATACAAATAAAGTTATAATTTTTTAAAAACATTTGCCAAGTGATTTACAGTAATGCCTGAAATCACATCAGTTATTTTAGCTATACTTAAAACTAGGTATATTAAACTTTATAACATTTTTCACAGATTATTTCTATCGGAAATACAAATAAAGTTATAATTTTTTAAAAACATTTGCCAACTGATTTACAGTAATGCCTGAAATCACATGAGTTATTTTAGCTATACTTAAAACTAGGTACATTAAACTTTATAACATTTTTTACAGATTATTTCTATCGCAAATACAAATAAAGTTATAAATTTTTTAAACATTTGCCAACTGATTTACAGTAATGCCTGAAATCACATGAGTTATTTTAGCTATACTTAAAACTAGGTACATTAAACTTTATAACATTTTTCACAGATTATTTCTATCGCAAATACAAATAAAGTTATAATTTTTTAAAAACATTTGCCAAGTGATTTACAGTAATGCCTGAAATCACATCAGTTATTTTAGCTATACTTAAAACTAGGTACATTAAACTTTATAACATTTTTCACAGATTATTTCTATCGCAAATACAAATAAAGTTATAATTTTTTAAAAACATTTGCCAACTGATTTACAGTAATGCCTGAAATCACATGAGTTATTTTAGCTATACTTAAAACTAGGTACATTAAACTTTATAACATTTTTTACAGATTATTTCTATCGCAAATACAAATAAAGTTATAAATTTTTTAAACATTTGCCAACTGATTTACAGTAATGCCTGAAATCACATGAGTTATTTTAGCTATACTTAAAACTAGATACATTAAACTTTATAACATTTTTCACAGATTATTTCTATCGCAAATACAAATAAAGTTATAATTTTTTAAAAACATTTGCCAAGTGATTTACAGTAATGCCTGAAATCACATGAGTTATTTTAGCTATACTTAAAACTAGGTACATTAAACTTTATAACATTTTTCACAGATTATTTCTATCGCAAATACAAATAAAGTTATAATTTTTTAAAAACATTTGCCAACTGATTTACAGTAATGCCTGAAATCACATTAGTTATTTTAGCTATACTTAAAACCAGGTACATTAAACTTTATAACATTTTTCACAGATTATTTCTATCGCAAATACAAATAAAGTTATAAATTTTTTAAAACATTTGCCAACTGATTTACAGTAATGCCTGAAATCACATTAGTTATTTTAGCTATACTTAAAACTAGGTACATTAAACTTTATAACATTTTTTACAGGTTATTTCTATCGCAAATACAAATAAAGATATAAATTTTTAAAACATTTGCCAACTGATTTACAGTAATGCCTGAAATGACATTAGTTATTTTAGCGATACTTAAAACTAGGTACATTAAACTTTATAACATTTTTCACAGATTATTTCTATCGCAAATACAAATAAAGTTATAAATTTTTTAAAACATTTGCCAACTGATTTACAGTAATGCCTGAAATCACATTAGTTATTTTAGCGATACTTAAAACTAGGTACATTAAACTTTATAACATTTTTTACAGGTTATTTCTATCGCAAATACAAATAAAGATATAAATTTTTAAAACATTTGCCAACTGATTTACAGTAATGCCTGAAATGACATTAGTTATTTTAGCTATACTTAAAACTAGGTACATTAAACTTTATAACATTTTTTACAGGTTATTTCTATCGCAAATACAAATAAAGATATAAATTTTTAAAACATTTGCCAACTGATTTACAGTAATGCCTGAAATCACATTAGTTATTTTAGCGATACTTAAAACTAGGTACATTAAACTTTATAACATGTTTTACAGATTATTTCTATCGCAAATACAAATAAAGTTATAAATTTTTAAAAACATTTGCCAACTGATTTACAGTAATGCCTGAAATGACATTAGTTATTTTAGCGATACTTAAAACTAGGTACATTAAACTTTATAACATTTTTTACAGGTTATTTCTATCGCAAATACAAATAAAGATATAAATTTTTAAAACATTTGCCAACTGATTTACAGTAATGCCTGAAATGACATTAGTTATTTTAGCTATACTTAAAACTAGGTACATTAAACTTTATAACATTTTTTACAGGTTATTTCTATCGCAAATACAAATAAAGATATAAATTTTTAAAACATTTGCCAACTGATTTACAGTAATGCCTGAAATCACATTAGTTATTTTAGCGATACTTAAAACTAGGTACATTAAACTTTATAACATGTTTTACAGATTATTTCTATCGCAAATACAAATAAAGTTATAAATTTTTAAAAACATTTGCCAACTGATTTACAGTAATGCCTGAAATGACATTAGTTATTTTAGCTATACTTAAAACTAGGTACATTAAACTTTATAACATGTTTTACAGATTATTTCTATCGCAAATACAAATAAAGTTATAAATTTTTTAAAACATTTGCCAACTGATTTACAGTAATGCTTGAAATCACATTAGTTATTTTAGCGATACTTAAAACTAGGTACATTAAACTTTATAACATGTTTTACAGATTATTTCTATCGCAAATACAAATAAAGTTATAAATTTTTAAAAACATTTGCCAACTGATTTACAGTAATGCCTGAAATCACATTAGTTATTTTAGCGATACTTAAAACTAGGTACATTAAACTTTATAACATGTTTTACAGATTATTTCTATCGCAAATACAAATAAAGTTATAAATTTTTAAAAACATTTGCCAACTGATTTACAGTAATGCCTGAAATCACATTAGTTATTTTAGCTATACTTAAAACTAGGTACATTAAACTTTATAACATGTTTTACAGATTATTTCTATCGCAAATACAAATAAAGTTATAAATTTTTAAAAACATTTGCCAACTGATTTACAGTAATGCCTGAAATCACATTAGTTATTTTAGCGATACTTAAAACTAGGTACATTAAACTTTATAACATGTTTTACAGATTATTTCTATCGCAAATACAAATAAAGTTATAAATTTTTAAAAACATTTGCCAACTGATTTACAGTAATGCCTGAAATCACATTAGTTATTTTAGCGATACTTAAAACTAGGTACATTAAACTTTATAACATGTTTTACAGATTATTTCTATCGCAAATACAAATAAAGTTATAAATTTTTAAAAACATTTGCCAACTGATTTACAGTAATGCCTGAAATCACATTAGTTATTTTAGCGATACTTAAAACTAGGTACATTAAACTTTATAACATGTTTTACAGATTATTTCTATCGCAAATACAAATAAAGTTATAAATTTTTAAAAACATTTGCCAACTGATTTACAGTAATGCCTGAAATCACATTAGTTATTTTAGCTATACTTAAAACTAGGCACATTAAACTTTATAACATGTTTTACAGATTATTTCTATCGCAAATACAAATAAAGTTATAAATTTTTTAAAACATTTGCCAACTGATTTACAGTAATGCCTGAAATCACATTAGTTATTTTAGCTATACTTAAAACTAGGTACATTAAACTTTATAACATGTTTTACAGATTATTTCTATCGCAAATACAAATAAAGTTATAATTTTTAAAAACATTTGCCAACTGATTTACAGTAATGCCTGAAATCACATTAGTTATTTTAGCGATACTTAAAACTAGGTACATTAAACTTTATAACATGTTTTACAGATTATTTCTATCGCAAATACAAATAAAGTTATAAATTTTTAAAAACATTTGCTAACTGATTTACAGTAATGCCTGAAATCACATTAGTTATTTTAGCTATACTTAAAACTAGGTACATTAAACTTTATAACATGTTTTACAGATTATTTCTATCGCAAATACAAATAAAGTTATAAATTTTTAAAAACATTTGCCAACTGATTTACAGTAATGCCTGAAATCACATTAGTTATTTTAGCGATACTTAAAACTAGGTACATTAAACTTTATAACATGTTTTACAGATTATTTCTATCGCAAATACAAATAAAGTTATAAATTTTTAAAAACATTTGCTAACTGATTTACAGTAATGCCTGAAATCACATTAGTTATTTTAGCGATACTTAAAACTAGGTACATTAAACTTTATAACATGTTTTACAGATTATTTCTATCGCAAATACAAATAAAGTTATAAATTTTTAAAAACATTTGCCAACTGATTTACAGTAATGCCTGAAATCACATTAGTTATTTTAGCTATACTTAAAACTAGGTACATTAAACTTTATAACATGTTTTACAGATTATTTCTATCGCAAATACAAATAAAGTTATAAATTTTTAAAAACATTTGCCAACTGATTTACAGTAATGCCTGAAATCACATTAGTTATTTTAGCTATACTTAAAACTAGGTACATTAAACTTTATAACATGTTTTACAGATTATTTCTATCGCAAATACAAATAAAGTTATAAATTTTTAAAAACATTTGCCAACTGATTTACAGTAATGCCTGAAATCACATTAGTTATTTTAGCTATACTTAAAACTAGGTACATTAAACTTTATAACATGTTTTACAGATTATTTCTATGGCAAATACAAATAAAGTTATAAATTTTTAAAAACATTTGCCAACTGATTTACAGTAATGCCTGAAATCACATGAGTTATTTTAGCTATACTTAAAACTAGGTACATTAAACTTTATAACATTTTTCACAGATTATTTCTATCGCAAATACAAATAAAGTTATAATTTTTTAAAAACATTTGCCAAGTGATTTACAGTAATGCCTGAAATCACATCAGTTATTTTAGCTATACTTAAAACTAGTTACATTAAACTTTATAACATTTTTCACAGATTATTTCTATCGCAAATACAAATAAAGTTATAATTTTTTAAAAACATTTGCCAAGTGATTTACAGTAATGCCTGAAATCACATCAGTTATTTTAGCTATACTTAAAACTAGGTACATTAAACTTTATAACATTTTTCACAGATTATTTCTATCGCAAATACAAATAAAGTTATAATTTTTTAAAAACATTTGCCAAGTGATTTACAGTAATGCCTGAAATCACATCAGTTATTTTAGCTATACTTAAAACTAGGTACATTAAACTTTATAACATTTTTCACAGATTATTTCTATCGCAAATACAAATAAAGTTATAATTTTTTAAAAACATTTGCCAAGTGATTTACAGTAATGCCTGAAATCACATCAGTTATTTTAGCTATACTTAAAACTAGGTACATTAAACTTTATAACATTTTTCACAGATTATTTCTATCGCAAATACAAATAAAGTTATAATTTTTTAAAAACATTTGCCAAGTGATTTACAGTAATGCCTGAAATCACATCAGTTATTTTAGCTATACTTAAAACTAGGTACATTAAACTTTATAACATTTTTCACAGATTATTTCTATAGCAAATACAAATAAAGTTATAATTTTTTTAAAAAAATTGCCAACTGATTTACAGTAATGCCTGAAATCACATTAGTTATTTTAGCTATACTTAAAACCAGGTACATTAAACTTTATAACATTTTTCATAGATTATTTCTATCGCAAATACAAATAAAGTTATAAATTTTTTAAAATATTTGCCAAGTGATTTACAGTAATGCCTGAAATCACATCAGTTATTTTAGCTATACTTAAAACTAGGTACATTAAACTTTATAACATTTTTCACAGATTATTTCTATCGCAAATACAAATAAAGTTATAATTTTTTAAAAACATTTGCCAAGTGATTTACAGTAATGCCTGAAATCACATGAGTTATTTTAGCTATACTTAAAACTAGGTACATTAAACTTTATAACATGTTTTACAGATTATTTCTATCGCAAATACAAATAAAGTTATAAATTTTTAAAAACATTTGCCAACTGATTTACAGTAATGCCTGAAATCACATTAGTTATTTTAGCTATACTTAAAACTAGGTACATTAAACTTTATAACATTTTTCACAGATTATTTCTATCGCAAATACAAATAAAGTTAGAATTTTTTTAAAAACATTTGCCAAGTGATTTACAGTAATGCCTGAAATCACATCAGTTATTTTAGCTATACTTAAAACTAGGTACATTAAACTTTATAACATTTTTCACAGATTATTTCTATCGCAAATACAAATAAAGTTATAATTTTTTAAAAACATTTGCCAAGTGATTTACAGTAATGCCTGAAATCACATCAGTTATTTTAGCTATACTTAAAACTAGGTACATTAAACTTTATAACATTTTTCACAGATTATTTCTATAGCAAATACAAATAAAGTTATAATTTTTTTAAAACATTTGCCAACTGATTTACAGTAATGCCTGAAATCACATTAGTTATTTTAGCTATACTTAAAACCAGGTACATTAAACTTTATAACATTTTTCATAGATTATTTCTATCGCAAATACAAATAAAGTTATAAATTTTTTAAAATATTTGCCAACTGATTTACAGTAATGCCTGAAATCACATGAGTTATTTTAGCTATACTTAAAACTAGGTACATTAAACTTTATAACAAAATAAAGTTTGTATAAATACAAATAAAGTTATAAATTTTTTAAAGGGCACACGAACTTTATGGACATCCTGTATTTAAAATATACGAACGATATTTCATATAATAGATTTGGTCTTTTTGTAAATTGCGATGCTTCCCAAACCATAGTTATTTTAGGCAGGAAATTAAAAGTAAAATAAAAAGAAAATTATTTACGGATTCAGATTCAATACAATTAGTTTATTTTCCCGAAAAAAAGCAGATGAAAAGAGCGTACAAAGCTGACACTTGCTGCTAATTTGAAAGGCGGCACACCATAAAAATCCTGAAAAATTCGTATATAGATATTTTTTTACTACGCAAATTTTTTTTTCTGGAAAAATATCAGGCATACATAGATCCTTCACCACATATGTATGTCTGTGGGGGTAAGTTTTAACTTAGATAAAGATCTAATCAGGATTGTTATTATTAAATTTAACGTAACTTCTTACCTTGACTTTCCCGAGTTAATAGAGAGATGAGGATATTTTTATTCACCATTTAAATTTTGATTATAGCCAA
>OZ038519.1:57827456-57912456 GCA_964036315.1 Acanthosepion esculentum | reverse complement strand
AAAAATACTGCGGGAAAAAAAATCTGGCTCGTCAGTCATGTATCGAAAGATACATGATCGCCTATGCGTGTATCACGCATGTCAAATAATTAAGGTAGGCATAGTTCTGGTTTAGAAATAGAGTCAAAAAGGTTGACATAAGTCTGGTTTAGACTAGAATCAAATAGGTAGATATAGGTTTGTTAATCTATATCAGACTTAGGACTGGTTTAAACTGGAGTACAAAATGTAGACATGGTAGAGACTAGAGTAAGATTAGATAGACATAAGTCTGGTTTAGGCTATAGTACAAAGAATAGAGTTAGATGTGTTTTAGAAAAGGGTAGAGATAGGTCTGGTTTTGACTAGAGTCTAAAAGGTAGTGACAAGTCAAGTTTAGAGTACATTAAAAAGGTAGACATACTTGTGTTTCAGACTAGATTACAACGGGAAGACTTGGCCCTGGCTTATTCTATAGTCTTAAAGGTAGACATACATATGGTTTAGACTAAAATAAAAAAGGTAGACATAGTTGTGATTTAGACTAGAGTCAAAAAGGTAGACATATTCTGCTTTAGTCAAAAAAGTAGACATAGGTCAGGTAGACTGTATGTAGAAGGCTGACGAGTTGATATAAGAGGCAGACATTTCACATTAAAGACTGAAACTGCAGAAGAGGAATTTCCAACAGAATTTCCTAGAAGCAGCAAATTATTTATTGTAAAGGTTAGAAAGGAAAGTACCCGTTAGGGAGCACATTTCTTAAGGTCTAGTTAAGAGACAATAGCAGAATCCGTGTACAGAGTTAAATGCAGATCACACAATAGAGTATATGTTTAAGTGTAAAGTCATGTAAAAATACACCAGATAGCACAAAAGAAGAATTGGAAGAGAATTTACAAGCAAATCATTCTGCTTCATCCGCAAATTGATGGAAGAGAGAGAGAGAGAGAGAGAGAGAGAGCATGAGAGGGAGAGCGAGGGAGAGACACTATTACACAGCCGCCAGTATTCATGGCAATCAAATTTATTAGATGCTGTACTGTGCCACATTCATGTATTCATTAATTCATGTTCTAAAGGAAAATAACCATTAAACCTCAACTTGAAGAGGCCAAGACGATAACGACCAGGAAAACATCCTACTGGCTGTCTGTTCCATAAAGCAGCACTTGTAATCCATTGCTTCTAAGGAAGTTGGTTCACTGTGTCTTGCAAGACAATTTCTCTCTCCAGAATCTATCTTACATATCTATGAGTCTACCATTCGTCCATACTTAGAATGTTGCTGACACATATGAACCTGTACACCTGCAATCTAACAGAGACCCTTGATGAAATCCCAGGAACAATCAGCAATATTATCGGTCTTTTCTATAAATAATTTCATGGTAATTGTTCGGATCAGATCTTCGCTATGTTACTTAGAAGTTTTGAAATTAAGCTCAGTACGAGATTGGTGTCGAGATCTCATCAATTTACAGTTGAGCTGTTTAGATGTAGCCGTAAGTTCTATGCTGAAATTCTATCTTCCTTCACTTTCCATTTCTGGGTCGCCCTTCTGGATCCATGCTTTCAAGCCAATATTAATCTGCAAAAATTCAGATGTAATGTCAATCGCCATCTACTGTCCCTCCGATTCTTCTTTCCTCTTCCCGTTCATTATTAATGTTCCTGTTCCTAATCCTTCCACACCCTGTAACCCCATGTGTCTCAGTGGCTTTATGCCCTGCATGTGGTGATTGTGATTAAAAAGTTCTTTTGAAGAAGCAGTCCAAGTGGAACTTCGTACTAACTGATGGAATATGGAGAGAATTTGAATAACTCGTCTTTGCCTATATGGTAGGTCCCAGCTGCAAAGGTCAGGGCTAGCGGAACTGAGGAATATAGCACTTCACTTTAAACTAGCGAGAACTCGTCTTTGTCTTCATATCATACTTGGTACTAGCTACAAAGATCAGGGTTAGTGGAACCGAGGAATGTATTGCCTTAGAAGACTTACCTTCAAAATAGCGAGAAGGACTCGTCTTCATAGCATGGTGGGTCTCAGCTTCAAAGTTTAGGGTTAGTGGAGCCAAGGAATATAGCACATTACGTGACTTGCCTTCAAAATTGCGTGAAGGACTTGTATTTGCCTTTATACCATAGTGGATGCCAAATGCAAAGTTTATGGATAGTGGAACTAGGAATAGAGCGCTTTAGAAGACATTCCATCTAATAAGCGGAAGGATTCATCTTTGCCTTCATAGCCTGCTGTGTCCCAGCTGCAAAAGTCAGGGTTATTGGAATTGAGGAATGTATTGCCTTAGAAGACTTGCCTTTAAAATAGCGAGTAGGACTCGTCTTGCCTTCATAGCATGGTTGGTCTCAGCTTCAAAGTTTAGGGTTAGTGGAACCGAGGAATATAGTACATTACGTGACTTGGCTTCAGAATAGCGAGAAGGAATCGCCTTTACCTTTATAGCATGCTGGGTACCTGTTGCAAATGTAAGGGTTAGTGGAACCTGGGAATGTAGTGCCTTAAAAAACTTGCCTCCAAAATAACGAGAAGAACTCGTCTTTGACTTCATCGCATGGCGGCTCCCAGCTGCAAAGGTTAGGTCTACTGGACTTAGGAATATAGCGCTTTAGAAGACTTGCCTTCACTTTAGCGAGGAGGACTCGTCATTGCCTTCATAGCCTGCTGGGTCACAGTTGCAGGAAATTAGGGCTTGTGCTCCTAGAAATATAACGCTTGAGAAGACTTGCCTTGAAATTAGCGAGGAGGAAATGTCTTTCTCTTCACAGCTGCAAATGTCAGGGTTACTGGAACGGACGAATGTAGTGACTTAGAAGGATACGTCGTTGTATTTATAGCATGGTGGGTCCCATCTGCAATGTTCATGGTTAGTGCACCTTGGATTATAGCGTTTTGAAGGTTTGCCTTCAAAATAGCGTGAAGAACTCGTCTTTGCCTTCATAGCATGATAGGACCCAGATGCAAAGATTTGGGCTTGTGCCCCTGGCAATATTGGGCTTTAAAAGTCTTGCCTTCAAATTAGCGAGGTGGACTCGTCTTTGCCGTCATAGCATGATACGTCCCTCCTGAAAATATCAGGGTTAGTGGAACCGAGGTATGTAGTGCCTTACAATATTGGCCTTCACAATAGCGAAGAGGACTCGTCTTTGCCTTCATAGCATGATACGTCCCTCCTGAAAATATCAGGGTTAGTGGAACCGAGGTATGTAGTGCCTTACAATATTGGCCTTCACAATAGCGAGGAGGACTCGTCTTTGCCTTCATAGCATGATCCGTCCCAGCTGAAAATATCAGGTTTATTGGAACCGAGAGAGTAGAGCCTTACAATATTTGCTTTCACAATAAAGAGGAGGAATTGTTTTTGCTGTTACAATATTTCCCTTCGCAATAACATGATGCGTCCCACCTGAAAATATCAGGATTAATGGAACCGTGATATGCAGTGCCTTACAATATTTGCGTTCACAATAGCGAGTAGGACTCGTCTTTGCCGTCAAAGCATGAAGCGTCACACCTGATAATATCAGGGACAGTAGAACCGAGGTATGTAGTGCCTTACAATATGTGCCTTAACAATAGCGAGGTGGATTCGTCTTCGCCTTCATAGCATGATCCGTCCCACCTGAAAATATCAGGTTTAGTGTAACCGAGATATGTAGTGCCTTACAGTATTTGCGTTCAATAGAGCAAGGGGGACTCGTCTTTGACTTCATAGCATGATCCCTCCCAGCTGAAAATATCATGGGTAGTGGAACCGAGACATTTAGTGACTTACATTATTTGCCTTCACAATAATGAGGAGGACTCTACTTTAAGGTCATAGCATGATGCGTGCCCGCTGTAAATATCAGGGTTAATGAAACCGAGATATTTAGGGCCTTACAATGTTTGCGTTCACAATAGCGAGGAGGAATTATTTTTGCAGTCATAGCATGATGCGTTCCACCAGAAAATATCTGTGTTCGTGATACTGAGATATGTAGTCCCTTTCAGTATGTGCCTTAACAATAGCGAGAAGGACTCGTCTTGCATTCATAGCATGATGTGTCCCACCTGAAAATATCAGGGTTAATGGAACCGTGATAGGCAGCGCCTTACGATATTTGCCTTCACAAGAGGACATGTCTTTGCCGTCATAGCATGATGCGTCCCACATGAAAATATCAGGGTCAGTGGAACCGAGATATGAATTGCCTTACAATATTTGCCTTCACAATAGAGAGGAATACTCGTTTTTGCCTTCATAGCATGATGCGTCCCACCTGAAAATATCAGGGTTAGTGGAACTTAGATATGAAGTGCCTTAAAATATTTGACTTCACAATAGCGAGGAGGTATTGTCTTTGCCGTCATAGAATGATATGTCCCACCTGAAAAAAAACTGGTTAGTGGATTCGAGATATGTATTGCCTTACAATATTTGCCTTCAAAATAGCGACATGTCTTTGTTGTCATAGCATGATGCGTCCCACCATAAAATATCAGAGTTGTTGGAACCGAGATATGTAGTACCTTACAATATTTGCGTTCAAAATAGCGAAGAGAACTCATCTTTGCCGTCATAGAATGCGTCCCACCTGAAAATATCAGGATTAGTGGAACGGAGATATTAAGTGTCTTACAATATTTGACTTCACAATAGCTGGAAGGACTCGGCATTGCCTTCAGAGCATGATCCGTCCCATCTGAAAATATCAGGGTTAGTGGAACCAGATATGAAGTGCCTTACAATATTTGCCTTAACAATAGCGATGAGGACTCTTCTATGCCGTCAAAGATTGATGCGTCCCACCTGAAAATATCATGGGTTTTTGGAACCGAGTTATGTAGCGCCTTACAATATTTGCCTTCACAATAGCGAAGAGGACTCATCTTTGCTGTCATAGGATAATTCGTCCCGCCTGAAAATATCAAGGTTAATGTAACCAAGATATGTAGTGCCTTACAAGATATGCCTTCACAATAGCTAGGAGAACTCGTCTTTGCCGTCATAGCATGATGCGTCCCACCTGAAAATATCAGGTTTATTGGACCGAGATATGTGGTGCCTTACAATATTTGACTTCACAATAACTTGAAGGACTCGTCTCTGCTTTATAGCATGATGGGTCCCACCTGAAAATATCAGGGTTAGTAGAACCAGATATGTAGTGCCTTACAATATTTCCTTTCACAACAGCGAGAAGTACTCGTCTTTGCCTTCATAGCATGAGGCTTCCCACCTGAAAATATCAGGTTTAGTGGAACCGAGAAATGTAGTGCCTTATAATATTTGCTTTCACAAAAAGCGAGGAGGACTTGTTTTTGCCGTCATAGCATTATGCGTACCAATTGAAAATATCAGGGTTAATGGAACGGAGATATGTAGTGCTTTACAATATTTGCCTTCGGAATGGCGAGGAGGACTCGTCTTTGCTATCATAACATGATGCGTCACACCTGAAAATATGATTGTTAGTGGAACCGAGATATGCAGGGCCTTACAAGACTGCGAGAAGGACTCGTCTTTGCCGTCATAGCATGATGGGTGTCAGCTGCAAAGACCAGTGTTATTGGAACCGACGAATGTAGTGCTTTAAAAGACCTGACTTCAATGTAGCGTGAACGGCTCGTCTTTGCCTTCTTAGCATGATGGGTGCCAGCTTGTAAGTTTAGTGCTAGTGTAACTAGGAATATAGCGCTTTGGAAGAATTACCTTCAAAACAGATGGACGGGCTCGTCTTTGCCTTCATAGCTTGCTGTGACGCAGATTCAAATTTCTGGATTAGTGGAACTGAGGAATGTAGTGCCTTAGAAGACTTGCCTTCAAAATAGCGAGAAGGACTCGTTTTGACTTTATACCATACCCGTTCCCAAATGAAGATTTTGCGGCTAGTAGACCTAAGAATGTAGCGCCTTTTAAGACTTGACTTCAAGAGAGCGAGATAGACTAACTTTATAGCATTCTGGGTCACAGCTTCAAAGGTCAAGGTTAGTGTAACCGAGAAAAGTATTGCCTTACAAGATTTGCCTTCAAAATAGCGAGAAGGACTCGTCTTTGCCTTCATAACATCCTGGGTCTCAGCTGCAAAGTTTAGGGACAGTGAACATAGGAATGTAGGGCTTTAGAAGTCTTGTCTTCCCATTAGCGAGAATAACTCCTCTTTGACTTCATAGAATCCTGGTCCCATCTTCAAATGTCAGGGTTAGTAGAACCGAGGAGTGAAGTGCCTTAAAAGACTTGCCTTCAAAATAGCGAGAAGACTCGTCTTTGCCTTCATAGCATGCTGGGTCCCAGCTGAAAAGTTTAGGGTTAGTGAACATAGGAATATAGGGTTTTAGATGGGTTCCAGCTGCAAAGTTAATGACTAGTGGGCCTAGGAATATAGCGCTTTAAATGACTTGGCTACAAAATAGCGAATAGGACCCCTTTGTCTTCATAGGATGCTTGGTCCCAGCTTCAAAGTTCAGGTGAGTGGAACCTAGGAATGTTGTGCCTTAGAAGACATTCCTTCACAATAGGGAGAAAGACTCGTCTTTGCCTTCATAGCATACTGGGTCCCAGCTGCTAAGTTTAGGGCTAGTGAACCTAGAAATATAGCATTTTAGATGTCTTGCCTTCAAATTAGCGATAAGGATTCGTCTTTGCCTTTAGAGTATGGTGGGTTCCAGCTGAAGTGTTTAGAGCGAGTGAACCTAGGAATATAGGGCTTTTAAAAGACTTGCCTTCAAAACATCGAGAAGGACTAATCTTTGATTTCATAGCATGCTGTGTCCGGCTGTCAAATGTCAATTTCAAGTTAGTGGAACCGAGGAATGAAGTGCCTTAGAAAACATTCCTTCACAATAGCGAGAAGGACTCGTCTTTGTCTTCATGGCATGCTGGGTCACAGCTGCAAAGTTTAGGCTAGTGGAACAAAGAAATGTAGCGCCTTAGAAGACCTGCCTTCAAAATAGCGAGAAGAACACGTCTTTGCCTACATGTCATGGTGGGTCCCAGCTCCAAATGTCAGGGCTAGTGAATACGAGGAAACCTGAAAAACCTAAGGATTCCAGGGCAACATCACAGATGTATTTCTAAAAAGAATTAACCGTTATGCTAGAAATAACATCTCACTTATATAACATTTAATTTTCTTACAGGAGGAAATTGACATGATGGCTACAAAGTTTCAAGAACTGATTGGCAAAAGCAAAACATGGATTCCTTGTCATGGATTAATGGGCACCAATACGGGAAAGCTGAAAATGTCTGCGCATATCGAATTATGGAAAATAAAATCGTCTAACCAATCCTTACCATTGGTGTTAATGTTTACCTGGTTAAAAGCTACAATGCCTGCAGTGCAAAAATATGCAAATCTTTATCACCAGCGTGGAATGGATGTGCTGGTCGTGAGAGGAACATCAAAGCATTTTCTCTGGCCCTCATCTTCCTTTCGACTTGGTCATGAACTTGAGAAATGTTTGAATGAAATTCCTTCTTACCAAAAATATTTAGTCCATTCTTTTTCAGCTGGGTCTTATAATTACACTTTAGCACAAATGAACAGCAGGTCTGGAGTTCCTAGTTTCCCATCAGAAAAGGTTATTGGTCAGGTATATGATAGCATTGCAATTGGAAGCCTTCAGAATTTGACAACTGGTTTGGCTATTTCAATAACAAATAGAAAAGTCCTACAAAGAATAATAAAAAGATTAGCCCTGTTATACATTCATCTAACTAGCAAGTACACCCGGGATATCTACGATAATTGTCTTGAGTTCTCCAATGAAAAATCATTGCCAGTTCCTTCGTTATTCTTTTATTGTGAGAACGATCCAATATGCAATCTGAAATCCATGAAGGGATTCTTGGCTTTACAAAGAGAAAAACACAGGGATAAAATCTGGGAAAAGAGTTGGCCGATATCTGCTCATGTAGGTCATCTTCGCTTTCATGAAGATGATTATGTTGCAATTTGGAATTCATTTATTAACAAATTGGGGTTTTAATTGTTAAATATCTTTTCTATATAAAATCATTATATTACAGTAATACAAACATAAATATCAAATGACTATTCATGTATTGTCGTAAATTGTTAATACCCAAATTATATATAGACTTAAATGCAAATAACAAATTTAACATTGAAGACTATTTACCTTTAAGGCTACCAACCATTGCTTCTATTGACAGAGAGCTTGGTAGCACTAAATGTATTTTTTATCCTGTGACATATAAGGGCGCCATGTGTACTGCAGCCGGATTAGAAGTGCTGTATTTTGGACAAGATAGCAGTATGTTATATTGCCGTAAATTGTTTAAAACCAAAATTAAGTAAACGGGCAGGATTCGAATATGAGTACTCTTTGTTGGAGAAACCACCATCTGATCCATTGAATCTTGATCACTTGGCCACGGAGAACTTCAATTTTTTTCTGTCACATTCGCTTTTCTTGAAAGCCATATTTACTCGGTTTTGTATCTGAAACGTAAATAAAGCAATTTCTAAAGAAGTAAATGATTTCTTTCTTTTTTTTAAACGAGAATATAGAAACGGATCTTTTTCTGTTAATTTTGTTGGAGTTTTTGGGTACTTGGGTGAACTAGTGAGCAAGACAAAATGAGCTGACTCATTTTATAGTTCACCAATAGGAGATTTAACAATCAGAAGGCTCAAAATATTCATTGAGACGAGTATAAACGCGGCCATGTTTTTTGTCCGGAATATTCAATGCCAGCCTTTGATATCGAAGACTGGTATTGGCGATATAGTCAGATTCAGTAGAGTGTCTGACTCGTGAGTGTTAATCTTTAACGTTGTTTCATTGAACAGATTACGTACTGCGCTGGATTCTATATTCATAGACTATGGTGAACATAGTCAACAAAGGTTACGAGCCCAGATTACGACTGTATTTTGACGGAGACGAGTCAAAATACGAATTGTGGGAAGTGAAATTCCTAGGCTACCTTAGAATACAAAAACTTCATGACATCTTTCTTTGCCAAGATGACCAGAAAGAAGATGAGGATTTTATGGAAAGAAATGCGACCGTGTTCGCCGAATTAATACAATGCCTGGATGACAGGAGTTTGTCTTTAATAATGAGAGAAGCCAGGGACGACGGCCGGCAAGCTTTAAGAATATTGCGTAAACATTACTTGTCAAAAGGAATACCCAAAATTATTGCTTTATATACTGAACTAACCTCGTTAAGGAGACGAGAAAATGAATCCGTAACAGATTATATTATACGAGCTGAGAATGTCACAAATGCCTTAAAAATGACAGATGGGCTGCTAGTAGCCATGGTTTTAAAGGGATTACCAGCAACATTCAAACCATTCACGACAGTCTTAACTCAAAAAGATAAAAAAAATTAACTTTCACGGAGTTTAAAATTGCGTTACGTAGTTATAAAAAAATGTGTAATCCCCCAAGTCAAGGAAATAACGTAATGCAACTGAGAACGTCATTTAAAAAATTCAGAAAACCAGTCCCTCAGACCTACCAGACTAGGAATTATGATATTAAAAACAAGGGGCTTAAAAACAACTATTACAACAACAACATGAACAACAATAATAGAAAATCAAATATCATCTGCTTTCGTAGTGGAAGAGCCGGGCATGTACGTACGAAATGTCAATTTCATACAAAGAGTGATTTTTGTAAAAATATAAAAGCTTTTTCGAATGAGCGAACATATGCCTTTTTCGTTTGGGTTGGATACTGTAATGAATAACTCGAGGCGAATAAACTTAAGAAAGCTTTATTCAACTTAATACAACTGCTAAACGAAAGAAAAAGAAAAGAATTAAGTTAGCTTATTTGTAAGCATTTGAAGTCTGTCCATTAGCAAACAGAGGGGGAAGCAGGTTGTAGGAATTACTCACAACAGATACTATACCCAATAGTTATAATTCGTACCTAGTCGATATGGGTGCGACAAATCATGTAATTACAGATGAAACAAAATTTATTAATTTTGATCCCAACTTCGAGCCAGATTCCCACTTTATTGAGTTGGCTGACGGTACCAGAGCTAATAATTTAATTTTAAAAAGAGGCGATGCCTGTATTTATTTACGAGATACTAAAGGAAATATTTGTAAATGTTTATTAAAAAGGGCTTTATATATCCCTAAATATAAACAAAATATTTTCTCCGTTCAGTCTGCTGTTAGAACTGGTGTTAAAGTTAATTTTCACCGAGACAATTCAAAGTTAATATACCCAGACGGAACTGAATTTAATATACAACAAAATGGACGTTTGCATTATTTGAAAAGTATTAAATCTGTAAAAACAGCCACCCACGACTTAAGGACTTGGCATAAAATATTAGGCCACTGTAATAATTCGGATGTTAAAAGAATGTATTTATCTGATATTTCACCTTACGGAAAAGTGAAAATAATTAGAACAGATAATGGTGGAGAATTTACTTCTGACGATTACGAAAACCTCCTAATAAATGAAGGCATTAAACATGAGAAAACCTGTCCTCATTCCCCGAACCAAAACGTAGTTGGCGGACTCTTTTCGAAATGGTTAGATGTTTGCTAATAGAATCTAAGTTACCCAAAAATCTGTGGGTCTATGCATTAAATACCGCCGTATATATAAGAAACCGTTGCTATAATAGTAACATTAAAAAGACTCCTTACGAGGCTTATACGAACTACAAACCCAACGTAAGTGGTATGCATATTTTTGGTACAATTTACTACACATATGTCAACCACAGGGCAAAACTAGATGCAAAAAGTGAAAGAGGTCTATTCATTGGCTATGACAAAACAAGTCCGGCCTATATGATTTATTTCCCACAAAGTAAAATAATAAGGAAGATCAGATGCGTCAGATTTACAAATTCCTTTGAGCAAGTGGAGGATCCCGAAGAAAAGAACATTAACTGCGAGGAACTGGTCCAACACGAACTAGTATGGCCTAATTATGAGATAGGGCCTATAAATAGAAAACCCGTTCAAAATCCACAATTAAAGGAAGATGTTATACCAGATGATATAGACGAGGAAAAATCAGACGCAAACCTTGAGTTAAAAGCAATTACAACTGAGAAGGAGGGGCAAATTCCGCGTTATCCGACCAGAAATAGAAGAAAGCCAGACTATTTTGGAATGGGTCAATGTAATATCTGTGACTGTTGCTATTCGGTGCAATGTATCCCGAAGAACTATCAAAAAGCCATAAATTCTGATAATTCCAAACGATGGATAGTCGCCATGCAAAAAGAAATGGAATCCCTAGTATCAAATGATACTTTTGAATTGAAAAAGGCCCCGAATGATAAAAAATATTATCGGCAGCCGTTGGGTTTATACTATAAAGCTCGCTAGTGTATAAGACTCGTTTTGTAGCTAAAGGATTCTCGCAGATATACAGGGAAGATTATGTAGAAACATTCAGTCCAACAACAAAACATGACAACAATCAGAATTTTGAGGCAAATGACCACACATTATGGTATGGATATACACCATATGGATGTTAAAGCAGCGTATTTAAATGCTCTGATTGACTATGAAATATACATAGAACCGCCAGAAGGTTTTGAAAAAGGTGATAATCATGTATGGAAACTCAAAAAGTCACTATATGGGCTCAAACAAAGCGGAAGAACGTGGAATAAATTACTACATTCCTATTTAATTGAACAACATTTTTGACTCCTCCCCAGTTGACCCATGCCTGTACACAAGAATATTTAATAATGAAATATTAGCAATTCTGATTATTTGGGTCGACGATATGTTAATTGCTTCAAAATGTGAAGCTGCGCTATTAAAAATTAAAAATTCCTTAAATATAAGGTTTAGATTGACCGAATTGGGTCGACTATCATGGTTTCTTGGTATACAGTTCGAATTTAAGGTACAAATGAAAACAGTACAAATTGAATATGTTCAATCGGAAAATAACGTGTCGGATTTGTTTACAAAGCCAATTACAAAATTGAAATTAGGGGCTTTCATTCCTGTCATATTTGGTACTGACCTATAAGGTCCTTATTTGTCCTGGGTAGGACGTAAAACTGCATCCATTAGTTATTGTCTTAAGCGACGTCAGTTTTTTGGTATGAATGTGAGTCCTTAGTTTCGGGGTATAAACGTAAATAGTCCTACTTTTAGCCCAATTCTCCTCTGAATGACTCTCAGAATCACTTCGACCCGGAGTGATAGCGCCTGTTTTAATGGGTCCCAGCTATGGGTAAAATAACAATTTTTCCACTTTTTTTGTGATCACAACCCAAATTTATAATATTGTTATTAATGTTTATTAACCTGAAATACTTAACAGTGGACAAAATGATATAACTAATTTTTTTTATATTAATTAAAAAAAAAATTTATGTATACTAAAGTATTTGTTCCATATGAATATTGACTTTACTAATATTTTGAAAGAAGATTCCATAATGTACCCAAAATAGTGGGGTGTTGGAGTTTTTGGGTACTTTGGTGTATTAGTGAGCCAGCCAAAATGAGCTGACTCATTTTATAGTTCACCAATAGAAGATTTAACAATCAGAAGGCTCAAAATATTCATTGAGACGAGTATAAACGCGGCCATGTTTTTTTCCGGAATATTCAATGCCAGCCTTTGATATCGAAGACTGGTATTGGCGATATAGTAAGATTCATTGGAGTGTCTGGCTTGGGAGTGTTAATCTTTAACCTTGTTTCATTGAACAGATTACGTACTGCGCTGGATTCTATATTCATAGACTATGGAGAACATGGTCAACAAATTCATCCCAAATAATGTAATGTTAATATCGCTAATATTAATTCATACCAAGAAATTCTAAATTTTAGATCAAAGTTTGTATTTTTTTATTAAATGTTTGGTACTCTTTTGAAATAATAAATTTTAAAAATCAAAATTTGTTTTGCTTGCCTCGCAACCACTCCAATTCTCAGAATGTAAAATTATCAAAAATTACCAAAATTCTGGGAGTTCTTCACATTTCGTAAGTGCGGATGATATTCGAGGTACTTACAAGGAATTTTTTTGCAATTTAAACAAAGAAAGACAATCTGTTTTTGGCTTGCTTATCTGTGGTGAGTGCGAACGTTAAACCCACGCTTAGAAACAGCGCGATCAATTCGCCTACCTTTCGGGAGATCGAAAATGTCAAAATAACTGGAGTGTAATGGAAAGACCGATCCGAAAATTTGGAGTGAATTTTATTAAATATATTCTAGACAAGTGGAAGCTGTGAATAATCAATGAATTTGTTTATATGGTTGGCAGAACTGGGTCTGCGAAGGATTGCAAAAAGACAAACCTTATTCAGTACTACAAAGGACTTGGGTAGCTATAATCGGAACTTTTCTGTTAATTCACCCCAAATAATGTAAAGTCAATATCGCTAATATTAAATCAACACCAGGAAATTATCAATTTTAAAAATCAGAATATGTTTAGCTTGACTCCGGTCAAATATTTGAACTGATCCAATATTTTTTTTATCAAATTCGCTGTTTTCAGAATACCTAAAAATTAGTATTTCATTATTGATGGTATACCTGTGATAGTCCTTTTTAAAGCAATCTACTAGAGGTCCGAATCAATGCCTAATTAGTTAAACATCTCACAACGTCGGCCCTTTTTTTCAGCCAAGCAATAAGGCTTTCGTTTCTCTAGGTCAACTGCTGATGTATTAACGATTATTGCGGGAAGAATCTATCAAGCTATAAATAAGAATTGTGAATCTGTCGCTGTTGCTTTTGACATCCAGAAACCCTTCGACAATGTGTAGCAGACCGGTCTTCTTTACTAGTTGAAAAATCTTCGGACCAATATTTGAATTGATCCAGTCTTATCAGATTCGTTGTTTTCAGAAAACCTAATAATTATCAGTTCATTCATGATGGTATTCCTGCGATAGCCCTAAAGAAATGTGCTCTTGTTCTCTCTAAAGTTTACAATAAATACATGGCTGATTCCTGCTTATTGAAAATCATCTTCTGTAGTTGCAGTCCTTAAGAACTCAAGTGCAATGTTGTATTCTTCTAACTACCAGACTATTACCCTTCTACCTCATTTTGGCAAAATACGAGATGTCCTAATCACCTCACAACATGGGGTCTTCTTTCAAATAAACAATATAACTTTCGCTACTCTAGGTCTCCTGATATATTAACAATTATTGCTGAAACTGTCTATCAAGCTTTAGATCAGAATAGTGAAGTTCGGGCTGTTCCTCTGGGCACCCCGAAGGCAGTTGACAGTAGTCATCATAATCATCAACATCACTTAAATTCACTTTGAATCGCCAGTCCTCCTATATGGGAGTGAATGCTGGAAGACCTCCTCACAGATTAAGAAGAGACTTGAAGCAGCAGAAATGTTGCTCTTCAGAAGGATGCTGAGGATAACCGGGCACAAAAATGTGAGTAATATCAGAGTTGTAGAGAAAATGGAAGGAAAAATGACACTTCCACTTAAAATCCGACAGGAATAATTTATAAGCACATGATAAGGAGGATATATATATATATATATATATATATATATATATATATATATATATAAACCCTATTTATATATAGATATATATAACCGTATATATATATATATATATATATATATATATATATATATATATATATATATATATATATATATAAACCTATAATCACTACACAAAAAGTCATGTAAGATGCTTAATGTGAAGATATATCAGCTCTTGTATTTATTTTGTTTACAAACATAAATAGAACAACCAAACGAAAATTAGGAGAAAGTAGGAAGTACTTCATCATTCGATTACTTGACATATTCACTGAGGCAAATCAATTTTATTTTATTATTTAACGTCAAAGGTAAATTTATTCTGTCTTTTTCAATGAAACCGATTTATGATTGGAATGTCCTTCGAAATTGAGGGCAAGTTGTTCCGGATGGTGGATTATGCTTTGATAGTTGAAGTTAAGTCGAGTGGAACCGTGCCCAACTTTATGATATCAGCGGCAAACGAGCAACCCGTTAAAGAGTGGGAATTTAAATTCAAGTAATTTTTAGGTAAAAATGCCAAACATTATGTCATTGACCCGTTTTGTTTTTATTCAAATTAATCAAACTTTTAAGAAGTTAATATTTCTCAATTAATATTTCAGAAAAATAAATGTTTCAGATATATAGACAGATGTTGATGTGTTGTTTATTTATTTATTTACTTATAGATTTCACGATGTTGATTCTTCACTAAAGAATACAGAGAGTGTGAAGTGTGAACCACTTTTTGTCATTGAGATCAGCGTGTACATAAAACTAATTAAATTCCCAGGGTTATCGAGGTGTATGCGCATGAAGGTAGAAATGTTTTTGATATAGAAAGAATTCAAATGGATGGATCCTTGATTTATATTAAAGGCACCACCACCATCACCACCACCATCACTATCGCAGCCACCACACCACCATCACCACCACAAATATCATCACTGCCACCACCCACACCATCACCACCATCATCACCATCACCACCCCATTATCACCACCACCACTCCCACCATCACCACCAACATCATCACCACCACCACCATCACTATCAGCACCCCACCATTACTACCACCATCACTATCACCACCGCACCACCACCACCATCACCACCACCATCACTATCAACACCACTATCACCATCACCACCCCCATCACTATCAACACCACTATCACCATCCCCATAGCCACCACCACTACCCTCACCACCCCATCACTATCACCACCACCATCACTATCACCACCCCACCATTACCACCACCATCACTATCACCACCACCATCACCACCACCATCACCACCATCACTATCGCCACCACACTCATGACCACCATCACCACAATCACCACCCCCATCGCCACCACCACTACCATCACCACCATCACTACCCCATCACTATCACGACCACCATCACCACCACCATCACCATATGAATATGGCAATAAAGATGTAGATAAAAGTTCGAATAATGTACATAATTTAAGTAATCGTAATACCTCATCTCAGAAATATAGACAGATGTTGTTTATTTATTTATTTGCTAGTAGATTTTACGGTGTTGATTCTTCATTAAAGAGTACCGCGGGTGTGAATTGTGAACCACTTTTTATCATTGAGATTCGGGTTTACATAAAAATAATTAAATTGCCAACATTAACTCTCTCTGTGTGTGTGTGTGTGTGTGTGTGTGCGTGTGTGTGTGTGTGCGTGTGTGTGTGTGTGCGTGTGTGTGTATCAAGGTACAAACTTTCTTGATATAAAAAGAATTCAAATAGATGAATCTCTGTTTTATATTAACCGCGGCAACACCACCACCACCACCAAGGAGGTTGTAGCGAATTTTACTTACCACAGCCTGACAATGAAAAGACACAAAGTAAAGAAATAGATTTGGCTATGTACTAAGTCAGTTAAGTGAAACATGCAGGGACGATCATATCCCTTTGCAGTCTGGTGCCACCTGTTAGGGTTTCAAGTATGGGTAAATAGTGAAACCCCAAACAAAAACAAAACACTATGAATGTTTAAAATTATATTTTTATATAAAAAATACCAAGAATACAATTAATAGTAAGAATTAACAACAATGCAATTTATAAAAGAATTACCAACAATATTTTTATCTGTAGTTGAAGGCATACAATTGCTTTCAAAATATATTTAGTTGAAGCCATAAAATTGTGTTCCAAATATTTAGATTTCGGTATTAAATAACCCATAGAGATGTTGATATGCCGCTAAACAAAATGACCAACAATACATATATGTAGATGAAGGCATACAATTGCTTTCAAAATATATTTAGTTGAAGCCATAAAATTGTGTTCAAAATATTTAGATTTCGGTATTAAATAACCCATAGAGATGTTGATATGCCGCTAAACAAAATGACCAACAATACATAAATGTAGATGAAGGCATACAATTGCTTTCAAAATATATTTAGTTGAAGCCATTATTCTGTTTAATATATCTTTGTTATTTCTACTCTTGTGTTCGTGTTGTTCTTCTTTGGTCCTAACCTTGGACCTTAATAGCGGTGACGAGGATATTGAACCATAACAGTGGCGACGAGGATATTGAAAAAACGAAGTTCTACGCGGAGATTCTAAGAAAAAAAATCTTTTTGCTATTGGTCGTCCATAACAGAGGCGACGGAGGTATTGAGAAAAGAAAACAAGTTTCTACCTGAAGAAAAAAAAAAAGAAAATCTTTTTGGACACCAACCTTAAGAGTAGTAACGAAGACACGAATTGAATTCTACGCAGGAATTTTTTTTTCTCGTACTAAGGTTCCAGAACAACAGGTGACAAAGATCTGAATAAAAATAGTTACACAAAATTACGGTGTAAACATGGAAGACTTTAAGGCATCCATATTAGAACTAATGAAAATGCAATTCGAGCGGCAACAAAAAAATGAGGAAAGACAGACTAGGCTCGAAGAAAGACAATTAGAAATGCAATGGAAAAACGACGAGAAGCAACTCGAATTACAGGAATTACTACTACGGGCAGTAACAAATATAGGACAACATTCTGGAAATGAAACGGCATTCTCACAAAATGCTCTATGGAGCTCTATCGAAGACTTCACTTATGCACCGGACGAAGACAAAACCTTTGCGGCTTACTACAGAAGATATGAAGATTCATATGAGTTTGATTGCTGGAAATGGTCAGACGCGAAAAAAGTACGTCTACAACTGAGGAAACTAGTGTCAAGCGAATACACTAAATTCGTAGACTACATCCTATCGAGGAAAACGAATGAGTTGACATTCAAGGAAGCCGTGAAACTTTTAACGGAATT
Organism: Acanthosepion esculentum; assembly: GCA_964036315.1. Lineage (NCBI taxonomy): Eukaryota > Metazoa > Mollusca > Cephalopoda > Sepiida > Sepiidae > Acanthosepion > Acanthosepion esculentum. The sequence goes on along the minus strand of OZ038519.1, from coordinate 57,894,646 downwards.
ATTTAATCCGAACACTTCACTATTCCACAAAAGGTGGAAATGTTTAAATCTAACAAAAAAGGATAGCGAAGACTATATAACATTCGCTTCCATAGTAAACAAATACTGTGATGCCTTTAAGTTATCTGAATTCAGCTCGGACAATTTTAAATGTTTGATATTCGTCCAAGGCCTGGTTTCGACTAAAGATGCGGAAATCAGACGTAGAATTCTAACAAAACTTGAGAGTGAACCAAAATTGACGCTACAAAAATGGGCTGAAGACTGTTAGAGATGTATAAACGTAAAAAAGGACTCGAAAGATATAGAAGAGTCTGGCGTCGCTCAGATACGAAAGGTACAACGAAAAACACGTTTTCCCCCTACTCAGAAACAAACCAAACAAATTATTTTATTACAAAAAGTCAAATGAAACCGCAGAAGAAACTACCACCCAGTCCATGCTATCGCTGTGTGTCAAAGATTGTCCATACCGCTATAAGACTTGTCTGTTGTGCAATAAAGTGGGACATAAAAGTTCTCATTGTAGAACTAAGAAAGAAAGCAAAAGCCGAGTAAGAGTCACTAGAACTGACCAAGCGGACGAGATAAATATACAAAAATACGTACAAGTAGAAATGTTAAACAAAAAAATCAGTCTATAATTAGATTCCGGATCAGATTTAACAATTATTAACTTACAGACGTGGAAGAAATTAAACAAACCGACCATGTTGAGAACGGATAAATAGCCAGGTCGGTAACAGGAAGAAAAATCAAATTCGAGGGGGAAATTATCACAAATGTGACATTCAACGGAATTACAAAGAAATTAAAGATATATGTTCTAAAAAATACGGAATATTTATTTGGAACTGACTGGATGCAGAAATTTGACCTCTGGGATTTACCGATAAATACGTTCTGCCAAAAAGTGGAAAGGTTATCGACCGAGGCAGAGAAATTAAAGGAGAAATTAAAGGAGAGTTTCCCCGATGTATTTTCAGCCGGCCTCAGAAGGTGTAAAAAAATGGCGGCCAAAATCGAACTAAAAGAAAATGTACAACCCATTTTCAAGAAGAAAAGAAATGTACCTTTTGCATCATTAGAAAAATAGACAAAGAGTTGGATAGACTCGTGAAAACCGATATATTGATAAAGGTGGAATATAGTCAATGGGCCGCACCTACGGTTTACGTGAAAAAGAAATGGGGTGAGATAAGAGTATGCGCTGATTTCTCGACGGGATTGAATGCAGCGATTAAGGATTATCACTATCCTCTCCCTAGTCCAGAGGAAGTTTTCACAAAATTGAACGAAGGAAAAATCTTTTCAAAGATAGACTTGAGCGAAGCATACCTACAAGTATGAGTAGATGAGGAAAGCTCGAGTTTGTTGTGCATAAACACACATAAAGGGTTATAAAAGTTCCAGAGATTACCATTCTGGATCAAGGTCGCGCCGGCGATATTTCAGCAAATAATGGACACTATGCTAGGCGGACTGGATGTCACAAAAATATTGAACAACACTGTGAACACGTTCAAGAGGTTTTCAGGCAGATACAAAACTACAGTTTTAAGGTAAAGGAAAATAAATGTGACTTCTTTATGAAAAAGATTAAATATCTGGGCCATATTATTGACGGAGAAGGAAGAAAACCGGACCCAGAAAGAGCAACGGCAACAAAAATAATGCCGGCTCCAAAAAAATTAGCCGAATTGCAAAGCTTCTTGGGCTTAATAAATTATTATCAAGAATTTATTCCTAACATGCACAAATTACGCGCACCTCTAAACGAACTGTTGAAGAAGGAAAATGTTTGGGAATGGTCAGATGAATGTCAGAAAGCTTTCGACAAAATCATTAAGACTCTAATAGCAGATTTATTTTTAGCGCATTATGACCCAAAATTGGAAATAATAGTCGCGAGTAACGCGAGTGCCTATGGTATTGGAGCATGTATACTTCATAAAATGCCGGATGGGACACTGAAACCCATCGCACATGCGTCAAGAAATCTATGGCCAGCCGAACAAAATTACTCGCAAATCGAAAAAGAAGAGCTAGGAATTATTTTTGCGGTTACGAGATTCCACAGATATATTTACGATATATTTTTTACCTTACAGACGGACCACAAGCCGTTATTGACAATATTTGGATCAAAGAAAGGTTTACCTGTCTACACTGCTAATAGATTGCTAAGATGGGGTACTATTTTATTGAACTATAACTTTAAATTGGAGTATCTTCCATCAAACAAAATCGGGCATGCAGATGGTCTTTCGAGACTAATACCAAAGAAAACGGAGCCATTGGAAGATTCCGTAGTTGCAGCTCTACGATATGAGGAAGATATTAGAACATCATTATGTAGTACAATTCGAAACCTCCCTGTCACATTACAGGAAATAAGAAACGAAGCAGTGAATGACGAAATCATAAAGGAAACGAAAACAAAAATTGCAGGAAAAGATAAAAATATATCAGACAGCTTTTCGTTATGTGATAATGTTCTACTATATAATGAAAGAGTTGTGACCCCGAAAACGCTACAAAGGCGAATCCTTAAGGATTTTCACATGGGCCATCCAGGAAAGAACAGGATGAAATCCTTAATGCGAAGTTACATATACTAGCCAAACATGGATCAAGATATTATGCATATGGTTGAAAAATGCAAGGGGTGATCCTTAGAAGCCAAGGCACCTCCGATCATCCATAAGCCATGGCCTAAGACATATCGACCGTGGTCGAGAATTCATGTAGATTTCGCAGGTCCATTAGATGGTTTTTACTACTTGATTGTAGTAGACAGTTACAGCAAATGGCCAGAAGTATTTCGTTGTAGAAAACCTATTTCTGAGACTACAATAAATTGCCTTCACGAGCTGTTTTCTCGTTTCGGAATGGTTGATTGTCTAGTCACTGATAATGGGACACAATTTACATCTGCGGATTTTCAAGAATTTTGTGAAACTTTTCAGGTGAAACACATCAAATCCCCGCCATATCAACCAAGATCAAACGGGCAAGCGGTGAGGTTTGTAGATACACTAAAAAGAGCACCAAGGAAAGCTTATGATGTACCAACAGAAAAGGCTTTACAGCAATTCTTGCAAGTGTATATAATTACACCGAACTGTACTACGCCATCGGCATTATCAGCCGCGGATGTAATATCCGCGCGAAAAAGTAGATCGGTATTCGACAAATTACTGTCAAAACAGACAGAGCAATCATCTACGTCGTTTGTACCAAAAAGAAAATTTAACCCAGGAAAGAAAGTTTTTTAAAATGTACAAAAACAATACATTCTACTGGGAGCAAGGTACAATAGAGGAACGAATTGGGAACGCCATTTACATAATTCAGTGTCGGAAGTTCTCGCATAAAAGGCACTTAAATCAAATCAGAAAGAGCCTGTTAGAGGATTCTAACGGTCTACCTCAGGAAGAGGAAGAAGTGATGGACACAATTTTTGATACGTTCTATATGCAAAGGCCTCAAGCAATGTCAGAACTGCGGACATCGGGCGGAAAAAGAAAATTTACAGAGCCTTTGATGATTAATCCGAAGAGGAAAAATATTAAAGACCCCTACGAGGTAAAAGATTTGAGAGGGAGGTGTTATGGGACATTACCTATAACGACAGTGAACTCTTTCTGACACTATAAATACTGCGACTCTCTCGAGTCGAGCCGATAGTAGTTCACTCCAAATCAGTCTGACAGTCATACTAATACCTTACACATCTTGTATTATTATTCCGTGTAATATATCTTCGTTATTTCTACTCTTGTGTTCGTGTTGTTCTTCCTTGGTCCTAACCTGGACCATAACAGTGGCGACGAGGATATTGGACCATAACACTAAACAAAATGACCAACAATATATATATGTAGATGAAGGCATACAATTACGTTCAAAATATATTTAGTTGAAGCCATAAAATTGTGTTCAAAATATTTAGATTTCGGTATTAAATAACCCATAGAGATGTTAATATGCCACTAAACAAAATGACCAACAATACATATATGTAGTTGAAGGCATACAATTGCGTTGAAAATATATTTAGTTGAAGCCATAAAATTGTGTTCCAAATATTTAGATTTCGGTATTAAATAACCCATAGAGATGTTGATATGCCGCTAAACAAAATGACCAACAATACATATATGTAGTTGAAGGCATACAATTGCGTTCAAAATATATTTAGATGAAGCCATAAAATTGAGTTCAAAATCTTTAGATTTCGGTATTAAATAACCCATAGAGATGTTGATATGCCACTAAACAAAATGACCAACAATACGTATATGTAGTTGAAGGCATACAATTGCGTTCAAAATATATTTAGATGAAGCCATAAAATTGTGTTCAAAATATTTAGATTTCGGTATTAAATAACTCATAGAGATGTTGATATGCCGCTAAACAAAATGACTAACAATATATACATGTAGATGAAGGCATACAATTACGTTCAAAATATATTTAGTTGAAGCTATAAAATTGTGTTCCAAATATTTAGATTTCGGTATTAAATAACCCATTTGCCGATTTGGTGTCATATGAGATAATTTGTCGGCAATCATAGCTAAAATCTGATGTCAACTTCATCTGTGAGCGCGGCTAGTGTTCGTACATTTCCTGGCTGTAGCTTATCCAACCACATCTGTTTAAGGACGGTGTCAGACATGGTATTGCTGCCGAGTAAAGATTGCATTCGGCGCAAGAGTTGAGATGGTTTGCTAGTTCCTAAGGTTAAATTAGTCAGAAGATCCTTTATTCTACTTTATTCTAAACAACCTGCACGGTGTAATATGGCTTGCCTTAGTACATCATAAGGCTTATCAGTCTGAAGGCTTGTGACAATGTCTGCCACTTCTGCAGCAACCTCTGCAGGTAGTTTTTCAACGGCAAAGGCAAACTTGGATTGCTGCGATGTGATGTGTCGAGCTTGGAATATCGCATCGAGTTGTAAAAACCACGTTTGTGCGTTGGAATTGTATGCAGGCATTTCCAGTCTTATTGCAGCCTCGGTTTGGGGAATTGGTTCAGCCATGTCGATTGAATATAATTTTGGAGGGAAAACAAAACATTTTCGCGCCTTTTTGTGTTGTGCTAGATCCATTCTCGTAAAGCAAAGAAAATATTTTTTAGAGTGCTGTGTGTCTTGGACGTCGTGTTTTCCAATTTAGTTGATGCAAAGGTCAGCGATCATTAATAAATTTCTGTTGATGTTGTTAACGTCAGCATTACCAGGTTGTAGTTGCGTATTTTGTGTTGGGTCGCAAATGGCGGGGTTACCAACTTTGTTGCAGACTGGTGAATGTATTTTTAGTCATCAGAAGGATTTATGATGTCGGTGTTCTTAAACATTCATCCACAACAAATTAAGAGATAAAAGGAATATTGAAAACAAATCATGCAAGAAAATTCAGAGTGAAGACAAACATAATTAAAAGTGTAACAATAACATTGATTTATATACAATTGACATATACAATTGGGTTGAATATTTTTGGATAAATGAGGATGCTTGAATTAGATTGTGTAGAGTATTTTTGTGAGGTTTCAGCGTGTGTTAAGCTGTTATTAAGATTTGTTCGTAAAATTAAACTAAGTATTTGGTTATGTACAAAAATGTCATTTGTGTGAGTTCAATCAATAGTGTGTGTGAGTAAGTTTGTTTGAGTTATTGTTCAAAATTGGTAGGAGTTGTGTACCTTTAGTTGTTTGGATGTTTGATTGATTGTTTACGAATACTTATTTAGTAGTGAGTAAATATCACTTTTTAAGTATTGTAAGTAATTGCTAGAAATTGTTCCTGAGAGAGCGTGCTTGTTGTTTCCTGAGTCAAAGAAGTTTGCGCGGTAAAAGTTTAGTTGGTCAAGGTTTTGACATGCGTGGAATAGTTTGGCATCTCTGCAGGGGTGAAGTCTGACTGCTTGAGTCGATTCAGATTCTTCTATTTATAGAGTTTTACAAGTAACCCAAAGTTCACATGATATATAAACAAGATCTCATTTTTCAGATTCTCAGTTTTCTCGGATTTCCTATTGTATGCAATGGGATGCAAAAAAGGCAAATCCGTGACTTCTCACTTTACCTTTGTTGTGATAATCTGCAGAGAAGAAATGAAACATTTTGGCTGTAATCAAAATTTAAATGGTGAATTAAAATATCCCCGTCTCTCTATTAACTCGGGAAAGTCAAGATAAGAAGTGACTTTAAATTCAATAATAATGATCTTGATTAGATCTTTATATATGTTAAAACTTACCCCCACACACATGCACACACATATCAGCGGCGAGGGTCTATGCAATGCATGCAATGTAAGCTTGAGATTTTTTTCCGCAATAAACAATTTTTGTGTAATAAAAAAAATGTGAAAGATTTCGCATTGCTTAATTTCTTAGTATAACTTATGAAGAAGGGACATTAGTAAAGAAGTGTAAGCAGAGAAGATCTACGGACCAGTTATATACACAGATACTATAAGGTTAAGCGAGAAAATTTTAAAATGAATATGGAGTTACATGACCCTTCTTATTCTCAACCTGAAGATAGATTGAATAATTTGGATCTCATTTCTAGGAATAAAGACCTCTTGAAGGAATATAATTGTAGACCATGATACGGATATATTTTATAATAAAGTGATCGATGAATTTGCCATAAAGAAAACGAGGAATATATATATATATATATATATATATATATATATATATATATATATATATATATATATATATATGTATATGTATGTATGTATGTATGTATAAGTACATATATTTATATATACATATATATACTTATATATATATATATGAATATGAAAATGCCCCTTCTGGTTCTATGTATATATAAGTTATGTGCCAAGCGTGATACGCATTTAGGCGATCAGGTATTTTTCGATACATGACTGACGAGGTAGATTTTTTGAGTTTCACATTTCTTTATGTGGTAGACAAGTTGCTATCCAAAGATATAGAACCCAGTCTGTCCTGCTATTTACCCATGGCTGGGGGGGGAGAGAAGTAGAGGATTCATACCTTTTCCAAGGGTATACCACGTAAGTGAATGTAATGGATTCTTAGAATAAATTGTGAAGAAGGGACATCAGTAAAGAAAGAAGTGTAAACAGAGATCTCCGAACGAGTTATATGCACAGGTACAGGAAGGTTGAGCGAGAAAATGAAAAATGAAAATGGGATTACATTCCGCTTCTGGTTTTTAATATGAAGATAGATTGAGTAATTTGGATTATATTTTGGAGGAAAATAATTGTAGAGTGAGATACGGATATATTTTTAACATAATGACCGATGAATTTGCCGCAACGAAACGAAGAATATATATATATATATATATATATATATATATATATATATATATATATACACGGTGTTCCAAAAGTCGGTGGACAGTAAATAATTACATTTATTTTGAGATTTCATATACATACAATTATATTTACTAACACAATTATTACATTGACAATTAAATTTTATTGCGAACAATAATACAAAAGCCCTTAAATTTTATTCTGAACAATAATACAAAAGCCCTTAAATTTTATTCTGAACGATAATACAAAAGCCCTTAAATTTTATTGTGAACAGTAATACAAAAGCCCTTAAATTTTATTGTGAACAATCATACAAAAGCCCTTAAATTTTATTGTGAACAATAATACAAAAGCACTTAAATTGTATTGTGAACAATAATACAAAAGCCCTTAAATTTTATTGGGAACAATAATACAAAAGCCCTTAAATTTTATTATAAACAATAATACAAAAGCCCTTGAATTATATCAACGCAGGTACTCAAACAGTTTTCCATCACAATTTACACAGCTTTGAAGTTGACCTCTAACGCTTCGACAAACTTTTTTGCACAAGTCTTTTTGGGTATTCATTTCTTGAAATGCATCTCTTATGTAATTTTTCAAATCATCGACATTTCTTGGTTTTCAACTATAAACTTTGACCTTGAGTACTCCCGAAAAAAGAAATCCATTGGGGTCAAGTCTGGTGAACGTTCCGGCCAATCAATTGAACCTCTTCGGCTAATCCATTTCTCAGGAAATATTTGATCAAGATACTCAGTTATAATAATATAGCTGATACATAAACCTATTCCACATAGAGTCCACCTACTTTTGGACCACCGTGTATATAGGTAACTCCACTGAAGTTTCGATACCTGAAGTTTAAAATGATTTTTTCTAAATGAAAAAGCAGTCTTGAAGATTTCATTTGAGCTTAAATTGAAAGCTAAATGATTTAATTCATTATTTCCAGTAAGTCAAATATTCTGGTGTATTTCAAATAGAAATTATATAGATTGAAATGGCAAATATTTGCTCGATTTTTTAATTTTTTTTTAAAGCAGCCATTATCTTAATTTTAAGAAATTTGTATTCAAAACAAAATTATCGGTTTAAAAATCTTCTAAAAATAAAATTTATATTTCTGACACGTTATTTGAGTAAAATTAGAAAATTGAAATTAATCTAATTTAAAATAAATAAAATAATATACCTTAAAACATTAATATACAAGAATTTCTTCATGATGGGTCCTGTTTTTTTAACTTTAGTGGCGTATCGATAAGTTCTGAGGTAATGACAGCTTTTATGGATGGCCCGAATTGACATAAATTTACGAAATCATAGTGAACGCATTTTTTTTAGTTTTTAACTACCAATTAATTTTTACAAATTAACATATTTTCAGCAACTAATTAATATTTTATTGACTTTTAGTTACGTTTCAAGATGCTTTATGAAATTTGCGTTTCGTTATTAGGTTATTAAGTTTACTAAATAAAACAAAATATTAATTATTTGAAGTAAGACGCAAACTAAAATAAATACATAAAATAAAATTATTTAGTGAAATAGTAATTAAAAAAATAAAACTTACTTCGAAGTTTTTTAATAGATGTTTTGTAAAGTCGTTAATGATGAAAATGAATTGGATAAGGGAAGTGAGAAAATTACAGTTGGTCAGACGAAACTTACATCACGTGACATTTTAAGGATTATGTCATGTGTGGTTTACCATAGTTAGAAATTGGGAATGTTTTATAACCTAAAATTTTTCTTAAAAATTCTTTTAAAAATAAATTGGCTCAAACGACTGTTATGAACTTTTCAATTTTTGATTCGTACATATACTTTTGACTTAACAATATCACCAAATCTTCGCCTTGAAAGCAAGGAAGAATTTTAAACGATTTTGAAATATTATAAATTATTTAATTAAAATTTTTCAAGAAAGAAAACAGTTTTGTAAAAATTAATTATTTATCGAAATAAATTTTCTTATTAAGTCAGTAGTGTCCTTAAATCTTATTTATCAAAGCAATTGAAAGCTTTCCTAATTAAATAATGTAATAGTTTTATTGCATTTTTATTTTACAATTCGGAGCAGATTTTCTATGAAAGAGCCAAGTGTGTTACAAAAAAAAAAAAGAATTATGATTTACTTTTTGAGGTAGTCCTTCTTTTAATTAATAAAAATATCCCCGACCTGAAAATTGAATTTCTCGAAATAAATTAATTTATGAAATTAAGTAAGAGGGTGGTAACATATGTAAAAAAAATTTTCTGAAAAGATTATCGAAAAAAATTTCATTCATTTCTGAATATGTCCTGAAATTTTCCTTAAAATACGACAATTATTTGATCTTTTCAAGAATATCCAAATTAATGTGTGTGTTTACGGGAAAACGCGCTCAAAAACGGAAAAACTAAACTTTATCGTTGGTCCGACCGCTGACGTAAACAAAACAAGATTTTTAACCAAAATTTCGAACGTGCTAGAAAGGATTAAAAAATTTCAAAAAATAATTAAAAAATACTTTAGTATTTCATTTTAATAATAAGATAAGCATTTCGATGACAAAACTTTGTATTTATTGAGTTTGAGGCCATTTTTCATCATTATATGCAGTTTTGACTGCAAAAAATGTAAGTAGCGAAAAGTTTGCTCGCTGAAAAAAAAAAAACAGTGTAACATGGTGAAAAAATGCCCCAAACGTAATAAAATCAAAGTTTTATCGCCAAAATTCTTGTTATTATTAAGAGGAAAAATCAAAGACTTATTTTATTAAATTTTTAAATCTTTTACAGCACCAATCACCGACTCAGAAAAACGCTTGTATATTAATTTTAAGTAATGTTTATTTTATTTCAGATTAATTTTTAACTTTAAATTTCTTAATTTTACTCAAATAACATGTCACAAATATATATTTTATTTTTGGAAGATTTTTGAAAACGACAATTTTGTTTTGTTTAATAATATTTCTTCAAATTAAGAAAGTGGCCGTATTTCAGAAAATTTTCTTAACTCTACCAAACAGTTGATATTCCGATCAATATAATTTTAATTTAAAATACACCAGAATATTTTACTGATTGAAAATATTAAATTTAATCCTTTAGTTTTCTATTAAAGCTAAAAATAAACCTTCAAGAATGGTTTTTCATTTAAAAAAAATATATTTTAAACCTTAGGTAACGAAAATTTATACAAAATTAGTGGAATTTTATTAATCTTTTTTTCTTGAATGATCTTGGATTAGAGAAGTATTTTGAAAACCATCTAGTTGCTTTCATAAAGATACTTACCTACAAAAGATGAGATATTTACCTATTTAAGTTCTTTTTCGAGCAGCGTTCTAGTCTTTCTGTCCGACTGTAAGTAAAATAAAAAAATGAGTCAGTAGCTGTTAATAACATCAATGTTGTATGCATTAAATGCGCTTAAAATGGAGAAGAAAATAATTTGCACACATCTTTTTCGTTTTATGATTGCTTACAATATTGTAACATGCTTTTTATAAGTTATCCTAAATTAAATAAAAAAAAATTATATATATATATATATATATATATATATATATATATATATATATATATATATAATGTTTGACGGAAAAACAAAGAAATAAAGATACAAACCTTATGTTCTTTATGACCACATAGAAATACGCCCTACAATGCAAAGCAGGAAGTAAATAAACAAAAACAATGAACACAAACATGATATAAAAGGGCAGAAGAAGCTATCACTGCTTTGACCACAACCAACTCCTACTTTGACGAATTGATACTGTCTACTCTATCAGTAAAAATGACCAACTGAACTCTCAAAACTTTTTATGGTTGCAACAATTGCGTTCAAAATATATTTAGTTACTAAATATATTTTGAATGCAATTGTATGCCTTCAACTACATACATGTATTGTTGGTCATTTTGTTTAGCGGCATATCAACATCTCTATGGGTTATTTATTTATTTTTGTTTTTTAATATACATCGTGTGTTAACACGTGCGATACACTGTCTTCATCAGCCGCCGAACAGGGGTGATACTACGGATTCGGTGTCTATGACGGGACCGCCACCAGCAGCGTTTGTCACCAGGTAGGGTATGTAGATAAAATAATTGATCGTTCCTCTTTGTAAATTCTTGTAATGAAATAAATAAAATGTAATGAATGTTCCTGAACGCGTTTGCCGTTATTGACGCGCTCGTCAAAATCGTTATAGACGACTACGCAAATATTTCACTTGCGCATGTTAGGTCGTGATGTTGCGCGCGTTTTATTTGCTTGTTTTGATCTCGACCAAATCTTTACCAGATCTATAAACATAAGTTATATATATATATATATATATATATATATATATATATATATATATATATCCGGAAAGAACAAATGGAGTAAAAACCTATAGTTTGTAGTATGATTAGCATCCAACCTGACGCATGCTGAACTGTTTTTTGAATGTGACGCGAAACGGTCTTCAACCTACGGCTAGTGATGACTATTTCTCAAAAGAAGGAAATGACCGAATGTCCCAGAAACCCACGACACCCAATCTCAGTAGGCATCACATGACACGTCCAACCATTTTCCACTCATTCGGCACGCAGTGACTCGTACCGGTTTTTCTTTAGTTCGTGCGCCTCCATCCTGTTCTCTTCCCAGGGAACTGTTAACCCTATTAGGAAGACAGTCTTTTTATATTCAGACCACATCACGATGTCGGGACGCTTGTCTGTCTGTGCGATGTGTATTGGAAAATTTAAGGATGTCATTAGATCCACTGAAACCTTCCAATCACTGGCACCACTCAGCAGCTTCATATTGGGGGCTGTTTGTTTTTTCTTTGCAGGGCATTCACCCTCCTTATGGAACTCGATCCTAGCTTCCTTGGCTGCCACAATCCGTTGGTTTGCTGTCTCACATTGTGTTCTTATTAGCTCCCTGATCACCTCTAATACCTTGTTGTGTCGCCACGTGTACATCTGTAGCGATAGTGGACAAGCAGAAAGCACATGACGCAAGGTACCTCGGTCTTTTTTACACGAAAAACAGACATCTGTATCTGTGTATCCCCACATTTTGAGGTTTGTCTCATTAGGTAGAAGATCGTATGTTGATCGAAGAAGGAATGATATCGCCAATTTGAAATCCATTCGTTTTACTGTCCAAATACTTGTTTCACCTCACTGTATATGTATTGTTGGTCATTTTGTTTAGCGGCATATCATATGGCAGTGAATCCTGGGCAATCTCCTCACAGATGAAGAAGAGACTTGAAGCAAGAGAAACAACGAAAAGAGCAAGAGAAACAAATATATGTATTGTTGATCATTTAGTTTAGAAGCATATCAACATCTCTATGGGTTATTTAATACCGAAATATAAATATTTTGAACACAATTTTATGGATTCAACTAAATTTATTTTTAATACAATTGTATGCTTTCATCTACATATATGTATTTTTTGTCATTTTGTTTAGCGGCATATCAACCTCTATGTGTTATGTAATGCCGAAATCTAAATATTTTGAAGATAATTTTATGGGTTCAACTAAATATAGTTTGAAAGCAATTCTATGCCGCGGTTAATATAAAACAGAGATTTATCTATTTGAAATCTTTTTATATAAAAAAAGTTTGTACCTTGATTCACGCATACACCTTGATAACTTGGCAATTTAATTATTTTTATGTTCACGTTGATGTCAATAAGAAAAAGTGGTTCACAATTCACACTCGCTGTATTCTTTAGTGAAGAATCAACACCGTAAAATCTACAAGCAAATAAATAAATAAACAAGATATTACAGTATGTACATTATTCAAACTGTTATACACACCTCCATTGCCATATTCTCAAGGTTTCGGTTCGAAATTCCAGTCACCTGAAGAAGGCCGGAGCGTACAACGGCTGAATCGTTGTGAATATGGCAATGAAGATGAGGATAAGAAACCGAAGAATGTTGATAATGTAAGTAAACAAAATACCTTTCTAAGTATAAAACATATTGACAAAGCAAATTACATCTCTAGCTTTTTTAGAATAAACCTGATCTAGATCAACTTATGTCGCGCGCCTTCTTGAACTATCAGGGTCGTAGGGGTACCACATGTATTGCAGACGCAGTAGAAGTGGGGTTTCCTGTGCGAGATAACCTGACGGAAGCCAACCTTCTCAAAGGCGGTTTTAAATTCCGGTTGCAACGCAAGTCTATACAATTCAATCTGTCCTGCAATTTTACCCACAGGTGAGGAGAGAAGAGGTTTCATTCTGTTCCCATGGTTATTAGCAGCGCATAAATATTTCCGACTGGAATCCAAGCCGCCATACATTACCCCACCGTGGCCATTTTCCACGTCCCCCACAAAAAAAGCAAAAGTGGAATAGGATTTTAAAATCTAGCTTCTTAAAACAAATTTAAATAACTTTTGATATTTTTTTCAGTTTTAATTACAAATTAATAGATTGTGGTATTTCAAACTGAATTTAAATTGATGGCAATGATATTTTTAATCGCTAAAATCGGCCCTTATTGACAATTCTGTCAACACAACATAATTCTCTATATTAAAAAATCTTTCAAAATATTCCTCTTCCCAAATATTATTTGAGGAATATTAACTTCTTTAAAGTTTAATTAATCTGAATAAAAAAAAACCTGTTCAATAACATGTTTGGCATTTTTACCTAAAAATTACTAGACGAATTTAACTTACCACCCTTTAACCAGTGGCTCGTTTGCCGCTGGTAACATGAAGATGGGTTCGGATCCACTCGACTAAGCATCAACAACCAAATCATACTCCACCATCCGGAACAAATTGTCCTCAATGTCGAAGGAACGTTCAAACAGAAATCGGTTCCTTTAGATCCCCGTGGTTACCATTTATCTGACACCTCACACTTTAACACGTGGCTCGTTTGCCGCTGAGATCATAAAGATGGGCTCGGTTCCACTCGAACAGTTCAGTCTGCATCTCTTCGTTTCTCTTGCTTCAAGTCTCTTCTTCATCTGTGAGGAGATTGTCCAGCATTCAATGCCGTATAGGAGGACTGATATTACGTAACAGTTCAGTCTGCATTTCTTTGTTTCTCTAGCTTCAAGTCTTTTCTTCACCTGTGAGGAAATTGTCCAGCATTCACTGCCATATAGGAGGACTGATATTACATAACATTTCACTTCACTTTTCTTTGTTTCATTTGCTTCAAGTATCTTCTTCATCTGTGAGGAGATTGTCCAGTATTCGCTGTCATATAGGAGGACTGATATTACATAACAGTTCAGAACTTTTCTTTGTTTCTCTTGCTTCAAGTCTCTTCTTCATCTGTGAGGAGATTGTCCAGCATTCACTGTCATATAGGAGGACTGATATTACATAACAGTTCAGTACTCTTTTCTTTGTTTCTCTTGCCTCAAGTCTCTTCTTCATCTGTGAGGAGATTGTCCAGCATTCACTGCGATATAGGAGGACTGATATTACATAACAGTTCAGAACTTTTCTTTGTTTCTCTTGCTTCAAGTCTCTTCTTCATCTGTGAGGAGATTGTCCAGCATTCACTGTCATATAGGAGGACTGATATTACATAACAGTTCAGTACTCTTTTCTTTGTTTCTCTTGCTTCAAGTCTCTTCTTCATCTGTGAGAAGATTGTCCAGCATTCACTGCGATATAGGAGGACTGATATTACATAACAGTTCAGTACTCTTTTCTTTGTTTCTCTTGCTTCAAGTCTCTTCTTCATCTGTGAGGAGATTGTCCAGCATTCACTGCCATATAGAAGGACTGATATTACATAACAGTTCAGTACTCTTTTCTTTGTTTCTCTTGCTTCAGGTCTCTTCTTCATCTTTGAGGAGATTGCCCAGCATTCGCTGCCGCATAGGAGGACGGATGATATTGTAAAGTATTAAGCGACGTCTGTATCCTTGCTATACTTTGAGATATTTCAATGTAAATTTAAACTGACTGGAATGTGTCAACTCTCAGGCTTGATTCTTTACACATGGAAACCTTCAGCCATCTTAAGTAGATCTCCGGCCTCTTCACCTCTCACCCTCCTTGCCAACGATATGTAATAAAATGTACTTTTCAGGACAACAATCTACAGTGACAATCAAAACTGTCATTCTCAGGACATCCACTCTCTAGCGACTACACAATTCTCCTTCTAAGCTACAACCAAATCTACAGTCGGCCTCCAGCTTCTTCTGCTCCCACTACCCTTGCCAATGGGGTAATGAATACCTCCTACTTTCTCATATAAATGGTGGTATACGCTTGGGAAAACCAGTACCCAAGGAAAAATGAGGAATTAAAAAGATAGAACCAAGAACATAAAACTAAGGCGAAAATAAACGTCCAGGGTTCAAGCTCAAAGGCCAAAGACAAAAAACCCTCCAAAACGAGTAAAAGGCAACTACGTAAAGTACTCAATACATGAAGGAGACCAACACCTAAGTTAATCCTAGGGCGCCAGGCATTGCTCTGACCATCCGTTTAGGTGAAACCTAAGTAGGTTTGCCTGGCTCCTGAGGATTATCTTATATATATATATATATATATATATATATATATATATATATATATATATATATATATATATATATATATATATATATATGTATATATACATTCTTCGTATATATATATATATACATATATATGAATATATATATATATATATATATATATATATATATATATATAGCTTCCAGCATTTTAGTTTATATTTATTCGTTTCATATGTATATACATAAGTATAGGCTATTTCTTTTTTATTATTAAACTCACCATTATTTTTAACCATTTTTTACAGGTGGAACCAATTAATATATTAGTGTTTTCTAGTAGTTTATATATAATATAATTATATTTAATAATAAAAACGAAAAAGCCTACCCATAACAATAATAACTCCGAACAAAGCCACAACGTGCCTACCGTATTTGGAAATTAAAATTAAAAACATCCCTACTACACACTAAGACATACACATAATGCACACACTCAATTAATATATATATAGTTGTATATTTAGGCAGCAATCCTTCTTTTATGCAAGTTTCATTAAAAACGACAGACAAGGTACTACGGTTAAGATTTTTATTTAATTTTTCTTGTGTATGAACAAGACCTTTCTTTGCTGGACAAAGGGTGTGTAAGAACTGTCCAAATGTTTTATTTTTCCGAGCGCTTTCGGCTATACCTTTAGACATTATCAAGGATGATTTGATTTTTCAGCTTAATTGAGTGTGTGCATGATGTGTATGTCTTAGTGTGTAGTAGGGGTGTTTTAATTAATTTTAATATATATATATATATATATGTATATATATATATATATATATGCATATGAATATGAAAAGAATATTCATAAACTAAAAAATCTCAAAATTATCCATGTCAAAAAATTGAAAAAACCAAACCATAATAAAATTAATTACGAATATTCCACAGGTGTTTTAAAATGTGTACAATAGATAGGTCGAAATGACAAGGTTTTGACTACTTATTTCGTAAGCAATCACACGCTGACTCAGGGTTTGTCTCTCCAAATGTAAGAAACTTAACTTTTAGATAAACACAAAAGATTGTCATATTTATCTTGCAATAAACAATACCCTGATGATGACATTATTCCATGTTGAAAGTACTAGGAATAATAAAAATGAATGTGTTTCTCGTCTTTCAATAATCACTCCAAAATCTTGTCAATGAATATGAAAGAATCCAATTGAAAATAAGTAGACAAAACATGTTTAAAATTTTCAACGAAATGTGTCTCATTTCACCTGATCAGATGCACTGATATGCATCGAAACATGACTGCAACTGTGTAGCGATTTTCATACATTTTGATGTAATAACCTATATAAATAAATATATATATATATATATATATATTGTTTCACAGAAAAACAAAGAAATAAACATACCAACCTTATGTTCTTCATGAAGAAAATGACCACACAGAAATACGCCCAACAATGTGAAGAAGGAAGTAACAAAAAATAAATACAAACATTATATAAAAGATCAGAAGTAGCTATCACTTTATTGACCCCTACCAACCAATATATATATATAATTTAAGAAATAATATCATATATATACATATATATATATATATATATATATATATATATATATATATATATATATATATATATATATATATATAGCATAATGATAGGCCACGTATACTTTCTTGATATTTAATATTTCAGACCACCTCGGTCCTTCCTCAGAAATCAAATGGTCAAAAAAACTTTTTAAACAACATTTAAGACACTATCATCAGTCTTCCGCCAAAAATTAAAACACAGTCGCATTTCACATCACGTGACATCCACGCCTCACGACAAACGCTGTAAACAAACGCTGTAAACAAACACACAAACACAGTATCTCATTTGATTTATGAGGAAAGACCGAGGTGGTCTGAAATATCAAATATATACAAAAACACAGAAATAAATACTTTCATAAAAAAAACACCCAATTTTGTTTCATTTATTCTATACAGATATTATATATATATATATATATATATATATATATATATATATATATATATATATATACATATATATATATATAATATTTGACAGAAAAACAAAGAAATAAAAAGGAAGTAACAAAAAATAAATACAAACATTATATAAAAGTCCAGAAGTACCTATCACTGCTTTGACCCCTACCAACGAATATGTATATATAATTTAAGAAATAATATCATAGGTATATATATATATATATATATATATATATATATATATATATATATATATATATATAACTAAGGGTTCCTCACTCCTCAAGTAAAAAATCTTACATTCAAATGAACACAACAATCTTGTCTTTGAAAATAATGAATACTACAATAGTTGACTTGCAATAAACAACAACATTATGCTATGTCGAAAGTACTTGGAATAAGGAAATAGAAATATTTATCAACAGGAGGACTTTCCCACGTCTTTCAGTAACAACACCAAAAAGATTAAATTGAAAATAAGTAGACAAAATATGTCTAAATTATTCAACGAAATTTATCTCAATCGACTGATCAAAAGCATCGATATTCATCGAAACACGACTGCAATTGAGTAGTGATTTTCATACATTTTCAATGTAATATCCTAAATTATATGTATATATATATATATATATATATATATATATATATATATATATATATATGAATATGAAAAGAATAAATATAAAGTAAAATTTCTCAAAGCTATCCATATATATATACATATATATATATATATATGTGTGTGTGTGTGTGTGTGTGTGTGTGTGTGTGTGTGTGTGTGAATATTAAAAGAATAAATATAAAGCAAAAATTCTCAAAGCTATTTATATAAAAAACTTGAAAAACCAAACCTTAATAAAATTAATTACGAATACTCCTCAAATGTTTTAAAATGTGTAACATAGAGAGTTTGAAATGACAAGGTTATTTCATAAGCAATCACACGCTGACTCAGGGTTTGTCACTCCACAAGTAAGAAACCTAACTTTCAGATAAACACAACAATCTTGTTTCATTTGTCTGGCAATAGACAACACTCTGGTGATGACATTATTCTATGTTGAAAGTACTAGGAATAATAAATATTTCAATAACGACACAAAAAGGTTGTACATGAATATGAAAGGATTGAATTGAAAATAAGTAGACAAAATATGTGTAAATTGTTCAACGAAATATGTCACAATTGCCTGGTCAGATGAATTTTTATGCATCGAAACACGACTGCAAATGAGTAGTTATTTTGAAACGTTTTAAATGTAATATCCTAAATTAAATCTATATCTATATCTATCTCTCTATCTCTTTATCTATCTTTATCTCTCTCTCTATCTATCTATCTAACTATCTATCTATATATATATATATATTATATATATATATATATATATATATATATATATATATATATATATATATATATATATATGTATGTATATATATCTACATATATGTATATATGAATGTTTGACAGAAAAACAAAGAAATAAACACACCAGCCTCATGTTATTTACAAAGATAATTATCACACAGAAATATGTCCCACAATGCAAAGTAGGAAGTAAAAAAAAACAAATATACAGAAATATTTTATATGAAAGGTCTATATAACTGGTATTACAACTACCAACCTCCTACTTGCACTAACGGCACCTGCCTACTCTATCAGCAAGCTAATGCACAAACTGCACTACCATGCAATTAATGCAAGGGATGAGAACTGTTGTCTTCCTATATATATATATATATATATATATATATATATATATATATATATATATATTATGGTTCACAGGCAGCACAACGACGATTTTCATGCCCACGGAAATCTTGATATCTTATTAATTTAGTAATGGTCAGTCTCTGCCCAGCACCTTTACATTGTGCATGTAAATCAGAGTCGTGCATTTGGTGAAGTGTTATGGGAACTTACCCATAATAATAATGGACTATTCCGGACATTATAAATACTGCGCCTCAAGATGGAGCAGAGAGTAATATTGTAAGAATCATTCGAATAGTGATACTTGTCGAGACAACATAGTTCACTCTAACCAAATCTGATAGTCATTACAAATACTTCTACTTCTTTTTATATATTTCTGTTTATAATATATCTGTGTTATTCCATACCTGTGTTCGTGTTATTCTTCATTGGTTCTATCTTGGACCATCACCGTGGTACAAGGAACTTGGACCATAACATGAAGAATAATATACAAATTTATTAATATATATTTTATATATCTGTTATAATACAAGGTAACTAAAATGTTCTGTCCGTTTTTAAAGGTAAAAAAAAGAAAACGATTCACAGTATGTGTAACTTATATTTAGTCTTCGAAGTAATCGCCATCGCCATCCAGCACCTTCTGCCAACGTGTCTCCAGCTGTTCAATGCCCTTGCGGTAGAACTCGGGGGTGGGGGTGACGCAAAGTAGTCCGTGAGGGCTTTGCGCAAGTCTGCTTCATTGGTGAAGGATTTCCCACGGAGATGATTATCCAGGGAGTGAAAGAGGTGGTAATCGGATGGCGCAAGGTCAGGTGAATAAGGTGGATGGCACAAAGTCTCCAACCCAAGTTGCTGTATGGTATCCCTGACCACTCGCGCGACATGCGGCCTGGCGTTGTCATGGAGGAAAAGCACACATTTGCGATTCACCAGTGCTCGCTCCTTCTGGCGCAATGCCTGTTGCACACTTTTTAATTGCTGCGAGTATAGGTCTCCAGTGACCGTTTGGCCCGTTGGTAGCAGTTCATAATGAACCACTTGACGACCTGTCCACCAGACACAAAGCATAATCTTGCGAGAGTGCAGAGGCGGTCTTGCATCAGCATCCTGAGGAGACAACCAATGTCTGGAACGCTTGGGAGTTTCGTACAGAACCCATTTTTCATCACTGGTAAGCACTCGATTGAATAAGGATGCGGTACGGTGGCGAGAAAGCAGCGATACGCAGGCTGCCACTCGTTGTCCCTTGTGGACCTCCAACAGCGTTTGGGGAACCCACTTGCTCAGTTTGTACGTCTTACCAAGGCGGTGCAGGTGAAATCTAACTGTTTCATCGGAAACGTTGATCTGTTTTGCAAGTTCACCACACGTTAGACTACTGTCCTCTTCAATGGCCGCCTTCAGGACTCCGTCATTCAAGACCTGTGGTCGTCCACTGTGAGGCTCATCATGGAGAGACAAATCTCCCGACTCCCAAAACACTTGATATATGCGGCGACTTGATGCAGCTGCTGATAAGCCCACTATGAAGTCGTAACGCAAACAGCCTCGAACGAGATCTCTAGACACTTCCATCCTTCTTTTTTTTCCTTTTTTTCATAACGTCTGATGTTCCAACTTCCGGCTGTCCGAATTTGAATACAATTACTACAATCATTTCGTATATATTTCAACTTCATTCAATGACTAATCAAAAAATGGACAGAACTTTTTTGGTTACCTTGTACATCAGTCATTCTTTCATTAAAATACTGAACTGTTATGTAATATCAGTCCTCCTATATGGCAGTGAATGCTGGACAATCTCCTCACAGATGAAGAAGAGACTTGAAGCAAGAGAAACAAAGAAAAGAGTACTGAACTGTTATGTAATATCAGTCCTTCTATATGGCACTGAATGCTGGACAATCTCACAGATGAAGAAGAGACTTCAAGCAAGAGAAACAAAGAAAAGAGTACTGAACTGTTTTATAATATCAGTCCTCCTATATGTCAGTGAATGCTGGGCAATTTCCTCACAGATGAAGAAGAGATTTGAAGCAAGAGAAACACAGAAAAGAGTAATGAACTGTTACGTAATATCAGTCCTCCTATATGGCAGTGAATTCTGGACAATCTCCTCACAGATGAAGAAGAGACTTGAAGCAAGAGAAACAAAGAAAAGAGTACTGAACTCTTATGTAATATCAGTTCTCCTATATGGCAGTGAATGCCGGACAATCTTCTCATAATAATCTGGACTTATATGTAAAAACTATGTGATGAATAACTATAACCTTGGTTGCCAGCCAGTCTAATGCAGAACCAAACAGCAGCATACTGTCGGAAAATCTTCTGCCTTCTTCAGTAGAAAAAGATTGGATGATTCTTTTTAGCGGCATATCAACATCTCTGTGGGTTATTTAATGCCAAAATCTAAATACTTTGAACACAATTTTATGGCTTCAACTACGTATATTTTGCATGCAATGGTTTTCCTTCAACTACATATATTTATTATTGTATGCTTACAACAGGTTCTGGTATTTCAAAAAAGAGTTTTTAGTGATTGAAGTGATATTTTTAAACAATAAAATTGGGCCTTATTGACAAATCTTTCAACACAACATAATTCTCTATATTAAAAATCTTTCAAAAATAAAACATTCATTTTTTGAAATATTATGTGAGGAATATTTAACTTCTTTCTGAATAAAAACAAAACAGTTCAATGACATAATGTTTTGCATTTTTATCTAACAATTACTTGACGATTTTAACTTCCAACACTTTAACATGTAGATCGATTGCCGCTGGAAATGAGTACGGTTCCACTCGAATTTGGACCAACAACCAAAGCATAATCTAACATTGCTTCATCCACTGCAAGGAAACTGGGCTCCCTGTGCCGGGCCAGGAAATTTTTCTCCCCGGTATCGATCCACCAAATCTATAAATCAACCATTCGCCCTTGCATGGAGTATTGCTGCCATATATGGTCTGGAGCCCCTGCTGTTTGCCTCGGGGTTCTTGATAAGATCCAGAGACGGATATGCAATGTAATTAGCCCTGATCTGTCATCTCGTCTGCAGTCGCTCTCTCACAGACGCGACGTTGCCTGGCTCTGTCTTTTTAAAAATTACTTTCACGGTAATTGCTCCGATCAGCTGCTTTCGCTGGTCCCTAGGCCTCATGAATTTAAACGTCCTACGAGGCTGGCATCCCGTTCCCACCCCTTCACCGTTGAAACTGTTAGATGTAGACGTCTCTTCTACTCCAATAGCTTCATGTCTCGCACATATCGCCTTTGGAACACCCTTCCCTATTACTGTTTCCCTGACAAATATAATCTCCAACTAGCTAAGTGTAACGTCAATCGACATCTCCAGTTGCCTTGATCTATCCACTTCCCTTCTCCACATCCTTTCACCTTTCATTCCTATCTGCTCTCGCTCCAAATCTTCTGTAACCCCCTTGCCTTGATCGACCCACTTTCTCCACATCCTCTCCTTTACCACTCCTATCTGCTCTTCCTCCAAACCTTCTGTAACCCCTTGCGTGCTAGTGGCTTCCAGCCTTGCTTGGGGTGAATAGCTTTAAGAAAAAAAACCCAAAAACGACTTGTCCTCAATGTCGAAGGACCTTTGAAGCTAAAATCGGTTCCTTCAGAACACGGTAGTTAGCATTTATCTGACTCCTCATTCTTTAACCCGTGGCTCGTTTGCCGCTGGTATCATGAAGATGGTAACGGTTTCACTCGACTTAGCATCAACAACGAAAGCATAATCCACCATCCGGAACAACTGGTTCTCAATGTCGAAGGCAGTTTCAAACAGAAATCGGTTCCTTCAGACCACCGCGGTTACCATTTATCTGACTCCTCACTCTTTAAGGAATGGCTCATTTGCCCCTGGTATCATGAAGATGGGTTCGGTTTCATTCAACTTGTAATTGGAACATCTTGTCCTCAATTTTGAAGGATATTTCAATCATAAATTTGTTTCATTGAACAAGAATAAATTTAACTATGATCTTAAAGAATTAAATATTTTTTTTTGCATCAGTGAATATGTCGGACAATGGAATGATGAAGTACCTCCTACTTTCTTCCAGTTTTCGATAGGTTGCTATATTTATGTTTGTAAACAAAATAAATTTTTGTGCTGTGAATATAGGGTTATATATATATATATATATATATATATATATATATATATATATATATATATATATATATATACAATCGTATATATATATATACAAATATAACCCTCTCTCTCTCTCTCTCTCTATATATATATATATATATATACATATATATAGGGTTATATTGGTATATATATATGAGGTTGTATATATATATATATATATATATATATATATATATATATATATATATATATATATATATATATATATATCCTCCTTATTATGTGCCTTATAAATTTTTCCTGTCTGATTTTATGTGGAAGTGTCATTTTTCTTTCCATTTTCTCTACAACTTTGACGTTACTCATATTTTTGTCCCCGGTTATCCACATCATCCTTCTGAAGAACAACACATCTGCTGCTTTAAGTCTCTTCTTAATCTGTGAGGAGGTCTTCCAGCATTCACTCCCATATAGGAGGCCTGGTCATTCAAAGTGAATTTAAGTGATGTTGATGATTATGATGACTACTCTTAACTGCCGTCGAGATGTCCAAAGGAACAGCCCGAGCTACACTATTCTGATCTAAAGCTTGATTTACAGTTTCAGCAATAATCGTTAATATATCAGAAGACCTAGAGTAGCGAAACATATATTGTTTATTTGAAAGAGGACCCCATGTTGTGAGGTGATTAGGACATCTCGTATTTTGCCAAAATGGGGTAGAAGGGTAATAGTCTGGTAGTCAGAAGAATACAACATTGCACTTTTGCTCTTAAAGACTGGAACCCAAGAATATAATTTCCATTAAGCAGGAAGCAGCCATGTATTTATTGTAAACTTTAGAGAGAACAAGAGTACATTTATTTAGGACTATCGCAGGAATACCATCATGAATGAACTGATAATTTTTAGCTTTTCTAAAAACAGTGAATTTGATAAAAAATATTGGATCAGTTCAAATATTTGTCCAGAGTCAAGCTAAACATAATTTGATTTTTAAAATTGATAATTTCTTGATTAGCGATATTAACTTTATATTATTTGGGGTGAATTAACAGAAAAGATCCAATTATATATTTTCTTCTAAAAAAAAGAAAGAAATCCTTTACTTCTTTATAAATTGCTTTATTTTCGTTTCAGATACAAAAGTGAGTAAATATGGCTTTCAAGAGAACTTTGAACGAGTAAATGTGCCAGAAAAACAAAGTTCTTTGTGGCCGAATGGTCAAGATTCAATGGATCAGATTGTGGTTTCTCTAACAAAGAGGTCCCATTTACTTGAATAGGTTTTCTCGAGTATGTCAGCCAGTAGATGAAATAAATACGGTTTTAAAATAAACGTACGTCTTTTCAAACACTGTTATCCATTAAAAATAATGTGAGAAATATTTTAAAAAGTGTCAGATTAAAAAAACAATGTCTACTATTTCTTTAGAAAATCTTCCTCTCAGTTTGTCTATGTAGCAATTATAATGATTAAATTGAATCAGTTGATAACTGAAGGTTTTAGAATCGATAGACATTAAGTCAGGGAGGCACAGTGGATAGCGGACCGCGTTGAGAAATCAGAGGGCCGAGTTCGAATTCCAGTCGGATCCATTACATTCACTTAAGGCTAATACGCTTGGGAAAGGTATGAAACTTCTTCTCCCCCCAGCTATGGGTAAATAGCAGGACAGACTGGGTTCTATAACCTTGGATAGCAAATGGTCGAGAAGAAGCAAAAACTCTGAATTCACAACCGGCCTGGAGAGGGTTGGGCTCTGTCAGGTTATCTTGTCCCAAAGACACAAATTCGGAAGTGGCTGCCGTACACTTGATGCCCCTACTGGTCACAGGACAAAAAATCATTAACTCCTACCAATCTCTCTGTAAATAGAAGCAATTGTTGATAGGCTTAAAGGTAATCCTTTTATTTGTCTTTGTGTCTGTCACAATCATCCCATGCAAGGCATAAAGCCACTGAGACACATGGGGTTACAGGGTGTGGAAGGATTAGGAACAGGAACATTAATAATGATCGGGAAGAGGAAAGAGTAATCAGAGCGACAGTAGATGGCGATTGACATTGCATCTGAATTTTTGCAGAATAAAGTTGGCTAGAAAGCATGTATCCGGAATTGAGATCTACAAACGAAAAGTGCCGGTAAAAACTGTCAGCATAGGACTTACGGCTACATCTAGCCAGCTCAAATGTAAATTGATGAGATCTCGACTCCAGTTTATATAGTAGTGAACTTAAATTCAAAATGTCTAAGTAATAGAGCAATGATCTCATCCGTACAATTACTTTGAAAGTATTTATAGAAAAGACAGCGGTTAGAAACAGACTGAATCCAAGATGCCAGATCAGGACCAATAATATTGCTGATTCTTCTTTTGATTTCGTCAAGGGTCTCGTGTTAAATAGCTGGTGCACAGGACTATATGTGTCAGCAATATTCTAAGCATGGACGAATGGTAGACTTATAGATATATAAGATAGATTCTGGAGAGAAGAATTATCTTGCACGACACAGCGTACCAACAGCAATGGATTCCAAATGCTGCTTTATGGAACAGACAGCCAGATGGATGTTTTCCTGGTCGTTATCTTCTTGGCCTCTTCAAGTTGAGGTTCGATGGTTATTTTTCTTTATAACATGAATCAATGAATACATGAATGAGGCACAGTATAGAATTTGATAAATTTGATTGCCAAGAATACTAGCGGCTGTGTAATAGTGTCTCTCTCCCTCCCTCTCCATCTCATCTCTCTCTCTCTCTCTCTCTCTCTTCTATCAATTTGATGTGTTAACATCTTCTGCAGATAAATAAATTGAAAGCAATTCTTGATAGGAGTAAAGATAAGTAGTCTTTGTATTTTTTCTTCAATTATTGCTCTGGTGTGAGATTAACTGGTTTACCTGATTTTAATTGTTATAATTTTTGTATTAAAGAATTTCTGTTTTCATTACTGTAATATAGGGTGGCCTTCAAAAAACGGGAACTTTTTAACAATCCAATAAAACCAAGAGTGATGGAAGAAAAATATTTAATTCATAGTAATTGAAACCTTAAAACATGCCATTTAAAAAACAATGATGGAATTTTCATTTTTTTTAAATTATGTCCTGGAGATGGCGTCCTCCTGTACGAATGCATTCTTGAAATCTGCTGTTGAGATTCCTCATTGACTGCTGCAACATCTCAGCTGGGATACTGTAAATTTCATTCTTGTGACTAAAATGGCGAAATGTTTACTTGCTCAAGGTCACTGTCTCGCAGTGTTGCCACTTGCTCATGTCTGACAATAGGCACTTCAAAAATTCCCGTTTTATTTGGTCACCCTATACTACACCACGAAAATAATAAAGAAAAACTCTAAATTCTTGAGGCTCTCTATATCAAAATCAACTAACACTCAACAAAATTTATTACAAATATAGCAACAACATATTAAAGTGAATATAACTTTTAATGCCATTTTACATTTTTACCAATTTTTAGCCAGCTCCCTTATATTGAAATGCTTATTTGGCAAAATTTCCAAAACTAAACGGTTAAGATTTTTAAAAAAACTATAAGAGAGCGTGTTTGCTCATGTTTTTAAAAAATGGCCATCACAATGGAATGCAGATTGTATCGCACTTATAATAAGTTTGTCTTTGTAATTTATCCCTGAAAATCGAAAGTAGTTGGGTAAAAAACAAACTACGGTGCCTTCTTGATGACTTTCATTGTTTTCAGCCTTTTTGTACATGTGAATGATGCTTTTATATTTGTATTATCAACGTGTATGTTACGGACAGAGTTTGGTAGGCCTTTATATGCATTTAAATGAGATCTAAATGAGCTATGGTCAGAGAGATGTAATGTGGGTCTTCTTCAGTATCTGTCTATATTTCTGAGATGACGTATTATGTACACTAATTACATTATTCGCATTATTGTACTCATCTTTGTCGCCATATTTATTACAGCGTTTCGGTCGTTGTACGCTCCGGTCTTCTTCGAAAATTCCCGTTTTTTTGGTGGCCACCCTATATAATGATTTTATATATGAAAGATATTTAACAATTAAAACCCCAATTTGTTAAGAAATGAATTCCAAATTGCAACATAATCATCTTGATGATAGCGAAGATGACTTGCATGGGCAGATATTGGCCAACTCTTTTCCCAGATTTTATCCCCGTGTTTTTCTCTTTGTAAAGCCAAATTTTCCTTCATGGATTTCAAATTACACATTGGATCATTCTCACAATAAAAGAATAATGAAGGGACGGGCAATAATTTTTCTTCAAAGAACTCAATGACCTTATAATAGATATCTCGGGTGTACTTGCTAGTTAGATGAATGTATAACAGGACTAATCTTTTTATTATTCTTTGCAGGATTTTTCTATTTGTTATTGAAACAGCCAAACCAGTAGCTATATTCTGAAGGCTTCCAAATGCAATGCTATCATATATCTGACCAATAACCTTTTCTGATGGGAAACAAGGAACTCCAGACTTGCTGTCCATTTGTGCTAAAGTGTAATTATAAGACCCAACTGAAAAAGAATGGACTAAATATTTTTGGTAAGAAGGAAATTCATTCAAACATTTCTCAAGTTCATGACCAAGTTGAAAGGAAGATGAGGGCCAGAGAAAATGCTTTGATGTTCCTCTCACGACCAGCACATCCATTCCACGCTGGTGATAAAGATTTGCATATTTTTGCACTGCAGACATTGGAGCTTTTAACCAGGGAAACATCAACACCAACGCTAATGTTTCCTTAGCTGATTGCAATTTCCATAATTCGATATGCTTAGGCATTTTCACCTATGGGTTGTGGACAGCTCTAAAGACGTATTTGTGTTCCTTGATCCCTGAAAAGTGATCCATGGTCTGCTTTTGCCAAACAGTTTTTGAAACTTTGTAGACATCATGTCAATCTCCTGTAAGAAAAAAAATGTTTGTTAAATAAGTGAGATGTTATTTCTAGCATAACAGTTATTTTGTTTGCTTGTTTTAGAAATACATTTGTGATGTTGCCCGGGAATACTTAGGATTTTGGGGGTTTATTCAACATCAAGCCCCTTCATTTGCTTAACTCTGCTGGAGATGATAAAATAACAACAAAGAGCCGTGTAAAAATATTAATCGCAGAATGCAAATGGATTAAAAAGAGATTTTGGAATCCTAAAAACCATAAATCAACTTTCCTCCAATCAAATTCAACAGCGGCCACTCCACCCAAGTTAGAATGGATGAATCCAAAATTTAGGATTCTTCAATGAAGTGGACGATCCCACAAATTACAAATATGGCTGATTAGTATTTAATCTGCAAATATTTTCCACTCTACAATTCCTTTTCCACAGATGAGACATCACAAGCCTCTTGCTATTCTGTTGCTATTTTGAAGGCAAGTCTTCCTCGGTTCCACTAAACTTGACTTTTGTATCTGGGACCCACCTTGACATTTAGGCAAAGACGTGTCCTTTTCGCTATTTTGAAGGCAATCTTCTATGGCGCTACATTCCTCAGTCCACTAGCCTTAACCTTTGCAGCTGGAACCCACCATGCTATGTAGGCCAAGATGAGTCTTCTAAGGTGCTATATTCCTCAGTTCCACTAGCCCTGATATTTGTAGCTGTGACCCAGTATGTTATGAAGGCAAAGACGTGTCCTTCTCACTATTTTGAAGGCAAGTCCCCAAAGGCACGCCACTAACCCTGATCTTTGTAGCTAGTACCCAGTATGCTATGAAGACAAAGCCGAGTTCTCGCTAGTTTAAAGTGAAGTGCTATATTCCTCAGTTCCACTAGCCCTTTGCAACTGGGACACAACAGGCAAAGACGAGTTATTCAAATTCTCTCCATATTCCATTAGTTACTATGAAGTTCCACTTGGACAGCTTCTTCCAAAGAACGTTTTTAATCAGAATCACCCGATGCATAAAGCCACTAATGCACATAGGGGTTACAGGGTGTGAAAGGATTAGAAACAGAAATATTAATAATTATCGGGAAGAGGAAAGAGTAATCAGAGGGATAGTAGATGGCGATTGACATTGCATCTGAATGTTTGTAGATTAATGTTGGCTGGAAAGCATGGATCCGAAAAGGAGATCTACAATCAAAAAGTGCGACAAAAAGACTGTCAGCATAGAACTTACGGCTACATCTAGCCAGCTCAATTGTAAATTATTGAAATCTTCATTCCAGTCTAATACTGAGCTTAAATTCAAAATGTCTAGGTAACATAGCGAAGATCTCATCCAAACAATTCCCATGAAAGGATTTATAGAAATGATATAGAGAGGCAACCTTATGGCGGTTGAAAAGTGACTGAAGCCGAGCTGCAAGATTAGGAACGATAATATTGCTGATTCTTCTTTGGTTTTTCAGCAAGGGGCTCATATTAAATATCAGGGGCTCAGGACAATATGTGTCAGCAATATTCTAAGCATGGATGAATGGTAGACTTATAGATATCTAAGATAGATTCTGGAGAGAGAAATTGTCTTGCACGACACAGTAAAACAACTTTCTTAGCAGCAATGGATTCCATGTGCTGTTTGATGGAACAGACAGCCAGTAGGATATTTTCCTGGTCGTTATCATCTTGTCCTCTTCAAGTTGAGGTTTAAAGGTTATTCATCCTGCATGAATAAATAAATAAATTTAATTTAATTTAAACCAGATCAATTTTTTACTTTTTATCTCGAGTCTAAACCAATGTCTACCTTTTTTACTCTAGTCTAAAGGAGATCCATGTCTACCTTTTCGAATTTGTCTAAACCAGACCTTTTCCCATCGTTATGATTCTTGTCTTAACCAGAACCATGGCTACCTTTTTGACACTAGTCCAAATCAGACCCATGTTTCCCATTTTGGCTGTAGTCTGAAGGAGATCCATTTCTACATTTTTGTCTCTAGCCTAAATCATATGTATGTCGACACTTTATATTCTAGTTTGAACTAGACACATGCCTACCTTTTTTGAATCCAGTCAAAACCAGATCCATGTCTACCTTTTTGATTCTAGTCTAGATATGGTCCATGTATACTGTTTTGATTCTAGTCTAAATGAGATCCATATCTACTTTTTTGACTCCAGTCTAAAGGAGACCCCTCTCTTCCTTTTTGGTTTCTTTCTGAACCAGACCCATGTCTACCTTTTTGACTTCATCCTAAATCAGACAAATGTCTCCCTTTTTGATTTTAGTCTAAATTAAATCTATTTCTACTTTTTTTATTCTAGTCAAAAGGAGACCCATATCTACCTTTTTGTCTCTAGTCTAAACCAGACCAATACTACCTTTTTCTATCGTTTTGATTCTTGTCTGAACCACATCCATGTCTACCTATTTGACTTTAGCCTAAATCAGACCCATGTCTCCCCTTTTGATTCTAGTCTAAATTGGATCCATGTCTACTTTTTTGACTCCAATCTAAAGGAGACACATGTCTACCTTTTTTGTCTCTAGTCTAAACCAGACCGATGTCTACATTTTTCTATCGTTTTGATTCTTGAACCAAACCTAGTTCCTGTCACTCATGACACATTTAAGCAACTATTTTACCTTTAATTAAAATACCTACTGAAAATGATAAATTGTATTGTGGCCATTCCTGTTTTCTTTACACTTTTCTTTTTTCAAAAACAACATACACTAATAAGTCGTGATTACAAGAACAACTTTAATAGTAATTACTAAAGAATTAGCAATACTCTTACCACTATTAATAAAGATCTATCAAGATAAAAATAAGCACTACAAACTTACTTCAGTAATTTCATTGTAGTGGTGTTTACCCTATACAAGGCCTGATTGCCACTAGACTTAGATGATTATACGGTGAAAGGCACTGATTATTCAGATACGTGTAGGAGATTATGGTCAACTGTAGCCTTGAACAGCTTAAGATTATAGTGATCGGGGAAGACATCTCTTGAGAAATATTTCCACAAGGCATTGGTTCTTGGGAAGATGACGCTTCTTGAGGAACTTACATTTCACTCGGGGAATAGTCATTTTTCCAAGCGTAGCTTAGATGTGGCAAAAGGGCAAAACAAGCAGTGAGGATCAAACTCACTACTCAGTCGTAATTTTTCTAACGAGACAAGCTTGCTAATCATTACACCGCCTCGAGTTGCCCTATCTCACCAGGGAAATATGAAAGGAATGAGGGTGGTTCGTTACAATGGGCGTGGCATAACAGGTCTTAGCTGTGAATGTTAGGACCGGTGGAACTAAGGAATGTAGTTCATCTGAACACTTTCCATAGAAATATCGAGGAAAAGGGTGCAAAATAATTCGTTGCCTACAAGGAAGCTTTTGGACTGTAATAAGTAATATTACATCAATTGCCGCCGTAAAAAAGACTTTTAATAAAATTTCGAACGTGCTAGAAAGGAGTAAAATGTTTAATCAAATAAGACTCTAATCTTTCCTCTTAATAATAACAAGCACTTTGACCATAAATCTGTGTTTTTATTAAGTTTTGGGGCCTTTTTTCATCATGATATGCTGTTATCTTTTTCAGCAAGCAAAGGGACGTGCCTACGTTTTATTAATCTTCTTTTCTTGAATGACCTTGGATTAAAGAATTATTTTTAAAACCATTTAGTTGCTAATGACATTAATAAAGATATTTACCTGCACAAGGTGAAATATTTATTTCTTTAAGTTCCTTTTCGAGCAGAGTTCTAGTCTTCCTCTCCGACTGTAAGATAAAAAGAGATGATTAAATGCGCTTAAAGTTGAGAATAATGACACACAATAATTTCTACATATCTTTTTCGTTTTATGAATGTTTACAATATTGTAACATGTTTTTTTTATAATTTAGAATAATGTAAAATGTGTAAATATAAAAGTGAACATAGAAGTCAACACTTAGAGGCGACAGTCTGTTTCATGCTAGATGCAATCGTCAGGCCACGAGTGCTGTTATTTTTCTCGGCTAATTATATATACGGGTCAGTGGTGCATTGTGGTTACCCTATTTTGGCAGATATTTTACCGGAAGTCGTTTATTTGTTTATTGGTGTCAAATTATTTTGCTTGTTTTTATTTAATTTTATTTTTGTTTTTTAACCTTTATAATTATTTTATTTTTTATTTTGATCGGTGTTTTTATTAACGTAGTAAAATTTATTTATATAGCTTATTGTGGGTAGTCTAATATAGCGGCTATTTTACCGCAAGTCGTTTATTTGTTTATTTATTTGGGCCAAACAAACCAGTACCCAAGGAAAAACGAGGAATATATATGTAATTTTATTTATTTAAAATTATTACATGAACATATCACTAAAAAATAGAACCTACTATATTCAACACCATCATTTGAGAGGACCCCAGAATGTTGAAAGAAAATGACAATTTTTGTTATGACATGTTTATGTTATAATTTCAAAAAAATAAAATTATATATATATATATATATATATATATATATATATATATATATGTATATATATATATATGTACTTATGTATATACATATGAATATGAAAAGAATAAATATTAACTCAAAATTCTTGAAGCTATATACATATATAAATATATATTGATATATGTATATATATATAAACGAAGAATGTGTACATATATATATATATATATATATATATATATATATATATATATATATATATATATATATATATAATGAATATGAAAAGAATAAACATTAACTAAAAATTCTCAAAGCTATCCATATAAAAAATTGAAAGCGTTAATAAAATTAAATCCGAATACTCCAGAAATGTTATAAAATGTGTACCATAGAGAATTTGAAATGACCATGATTTGACTTCTTATTTTGAAAGCAGGGTTCATCACGCCACAAGTAAGAAATTTATCTTTCAGCTGATGACAACAATCTTGTCTTTGAAAATAATGAATTCTACAATATTTGCCTTGCAATAGAAAAGAACCTGATGATAACATTATGCTATGTCAGAAGTAATTGGAATAATGAAATAGCAATATCTATCAACTGGATGATTTCCCCACGTCTTGTCCATGAATGCGAAAGGATTAAATTGAAAATAAGTAGACAAAATATGTCTAAAGTATTCAACGAAATTTATCGCAATCGACTGATCAAAAACATCGATATTCATCGAAATACGACTGCAATTGAATAGTGATTTTGATACATTTTCAATGTAATATCCTAAATTATATATATATATATATATATATATATATATATATATATATATATATATATATATATATATATATATATATATATAAATGTTTAACAGAAAAACAAGGAAATAAACATACCAGCCTTATGTTATTTGCGAAGGAAATTTCCACTCAGAAATATGTCCCACAATGCAAAGCAGGAAGTGAAAAAACAAACAAACAAACAAAAAGAAATATTACAACAATCACCTCCTACTCGCACTAATGGAAACCGGCTGCACTCCCATACGTTTTATATAAGGAGAAACAGCTGTTGTCTTCCTACATGCATATATATATATATATATATATATATATATATATATATGTGTGTGTGTGTGTGTGTGTGTGTGTGTGTGTATGATAAAAGACATACATAGATACACAAAGAAATTATGCGTACACACACACACAGATATATATATATATATATATATATATATATATATATATATATATATATATATATCTTCCAGAGGATATATAAATACTATGCTCAATGTGATGAGACGGAGGCATTACTGAATATATATAATATCCAATGTCGATAGCACAATTCATATGTATGTACATGTATATATATATATATATATATATATATATATATATATATATGTATATAAAAGTGAACATTGAATTTAACACTTAGCGGCGACAGTCTGTTTCATGCTAGACGCAATCGTGGCATGACAATTGCGTCTAGCTTGAAACAGACTGTCGCCTCTAAGTGTTGACTTCTATGTTTAATTTATATTTACACACGCTCTATAGCTGACGTTAACACTATATTTCTTCATATATATATATATATATATGTATATATATATATATGTTTGTATTCATGTGAATATATATATATATATATATATATATATGTATGTGTGTGTGTCTGTGTGTGTGTGTATGTATATATATATATATGTGTGTATATATTAAAAAATAAATATTAAATAATATATATTTTAAACATCGGTTATATAATAACAAGCAATTTTTCATTAGAATAATGAATTGCTATGTAATATCAATCCTCCTATATGGCAGTGAATGCTGGACAATATCCTCACAGATGAAGAAGAGAGTTGAAGCAAGAGTGACAAAAAAGTGTACTGAACTGTTATTTAATATCAATCCTCCTATACGACAGTGAATGCTGGGTATTCTCCACACAGATGAAGAAGTCACTTGAAGCAAGAGAACCAAAGAAAAGAATACTGAACAGTTATGTAATATCAGTCCTCCTATATGGCAGTGAATACTGGACAATCTCCTCACAGATGAAGAAGAGACTTGAAGCAAGCGAAACAAAGAAAAGAGTAATGAACTGTTATTTAATATCAATCCTCCTATATGGCAGTGAATACTGGACAATCTCCTTACAGATGAAGAAGAGACTTCAAGCAAGAGAAGCAAAGACTAAAGTATTGAACGGTTATGTTAGAGTTCTGTCAGTAAATAATCATGAACTCAAAAAAATTCTTATAATTTAAAAATATTTTCTGGCTTTATCAACTTCTAAAACAAAATTACAATGTAAAAAAACTGTTGTGTAGTTTTAGAAAAAATCACTCAGTCACTGAATAACTTAAACTCGGAAATATGAACTTGTTTCCAGCAAGTACACTTACGTGCAAGTACCCTTGGGAAATGTCTGAATCCCCCTCTTCTTCAAACCAGCTATAGGTTGAATAACTGGACTGACAGGGTGTTATAACCTTGGTTGCCAACCAGTCTAATGCAGAAACAGACAGCAGCATACTGTCGGAAAATCTTCTGCCTTTTCAGTAGGAAAAATTGTTTGGTTTTGTTTAGCGGCATATCAACACATATATGAGTTATTTAATTCCAAAATCTGAATATATTGAACACAGATTTATGGCTTCAACTGAATATATTTTGAGCATAATCATACGCCTTCAATATATATATATATACGTATATGTATATATGTATGTTTGACAGAAAAACAAGGAAATAAACATAGCAGCCTTATGTTATTTACGAAGATAATTATCACACTGATATATGTCCCACAATGCAAAGTAGGAAGTGAAAAAAGAACAGAAATATTTTATATGAAAGGTCTATATAACTGGTATTACAACTACTAACCTCCTACTTGCACTAATGGCAGCTGCATAATCTAGCAGCTAGCTAATGTACAGGATGCACTCCCATGCGATTAATGCAAGGGAAGACAACTGTTGTCTTCCTATATATATATATATATATATATATATATATATATATATATATGTATATATATATATATATATATATATATGTGTGTGTGTGTGTGTGTGTGTGTGTGTGTGTGTGTGTGTGTGTGCGTGTGTTTGTATACACACACACACATATATATATATATATGTAGGTATATGTATGATAAAAAACATACATACACACACGAAGGAATTATGTGTACACACACACAAATACACACACACATGTATATATGATAGAAATTATATTATTATAATCACTGAACGGCCGTTTCGTCCTATATTTGGGACTCATCAGCAGTGCGCATCCGCTACCGAGAATTGAAACCCGGACAGTTACGATATCAGGCCAAATGTAAATAAATATATATTTTTTTCTTACACAGGAGTTTCAAATACAATGGTCAATGTTATGAGATGGAGCCATAAATATATATTAGTGAATATAAATAATATATAAAGTCGATAGCCCAAATCATGCATATATATATGTATTCATATATTTATATATATGTATATATATATATATATATATGTATATATACATATATGTATAAATATATATGTGTGTATATTAAAAACAAATAAAATGAAATAATATATATAGTAAATAAGAGACAAAAATAAGAAATAATATGAAGTTATAATAATAATAATAATAATAATAATGATAATAATAAATACAAGGACCTTGAAATCGAAATCTCAAAAATGTGGCACATGGGAACATCAACAACCCCTGTTGTAGTTGGAGCCCTTCGACTTGTTGGAAAAGATTCCAGTAGACTAATTGAAGGGATCCCTGGAAGTCCATGCCTCAAAGCGATACAAAATATTGTTCTGACAAGTACAGCCCACACTTTACGAAAGGCTTTATCTATGTAATATATTTTTCAGTGGAAAGTGTCATGATGCCATTTCTAACCTTAGGTCCCTGGGCGGGACCAGGAAAGAAATGTGTAAACGCCAGATATCAAAGAAAATAAAAATCATAATAATAATAAAATAATGAAGAGAGCAAGATGATAAACAAAGAGGAAAAGTAATGACGGTAAAAAATAATGGAATAAAATAATGACGAAAAACAAATTAAAGTAAAAATACTACAAAGAAGAAGGATTATGAAAAAGAAAAACCCTGGTTGGTGGAAGGTTATTAGATAGGATTGAAAAAGAATAGAAATAAAGATATATGAGCCAGATGATAACAGATTAATCAGGCTCAATATTATTCCAGATTTATTACATTTACTCTCTCTCTATCTCTCTCTCTCTCACTCTCTCTCTATTTATATGTATATATATATTATTGCTCACAGGCAGCACAACGACGATTTTCATGCCCACGGAAATCTTGATATCTTATTAATTTTCTAATGGTCAGTCTCTGCCCAGCACCTGATAATTACATTGTGCATGTAAATCAGAGTCGTGCATTTGGTGAAGTGTTATCGGTACCCTACCCATAATAATAATGGACTATTCCGGACATTATAAATACCGCGCCTCAAGAGGGAGCAGAAAGGATTATTGTAAAAACATTGGAATAGTGATACTTGTCGAGACAACAAAGTCTACTCTAACCAACTCATTACTAATACTTCTACTTCTTTGTATATATTTCGGTTTGCAATATATCTGTGTTATTCTACACCTGTGATTGAGTTATTCTTCATTGGTTCTAACTTGGACCATCAGCGTGGTACAAGGAACTTGGACCATAATATGAAGAATAATATACAAATTTATTAATATATATTTTATATATATGTTATAATACTACATCAAGCATTCTTTCATTAAAATACTGAACTGTTATGTAATATCAGTCCTCTTATATGACAGTGAATGCTGGACAAAATCCTGACAGATGAAGAAGAGACTTCAAACAAAAGAAACAAAGAAAAGAATACTGAACCGTTATGTAATATCAGTCTTCGAATATGGCAGTGAATGCTGGATGGACAATCTCCTCACAGATGAAGAAGAGACTTTAAGCAAGAGAAACAAAGAAAAGAGTACTGAACTGTTATGCAATATAAGTTCTCGTATATGGCAGTAAATGCTGGACAATCTCCTCACAAATGAAGAGACTTGAAGCAACAGAAACAAAGAAAAGAATACTGAACTCTTATATAATATCAGTCCTCCTATATGGCAGTGAATGCTGGACAATCTCCTCACAGATGAAGAAGAGACTTGAGGCAAGAGAAACAAATAAATGAGTACTGAACTTTTATGTAATATCAGTCTTCCTATATGGCAGTGGATGCTAGACAATCTTCTCACAGATGAAGAAGAGGCTTGAAGCAAGAGAAACAAAGAAAAGAGTACTGAACTGTTATTTAATATCAGTCCTCCTATATGGCAGTGGATACTAGACAATCCTCTCACAGATGAAGAAGAGACTTGAAGCAAGAAAAACAAGGAAAAGAGTAATGAACTGTTATGAAATATCAGTTCTCCGATATGGCAGTGAATGCTGGAGTTTCCCCTCACAAATGAAGAATGCACTTTTAACAACGGAAAGAAAGAATTGAATATTAAACTTTTATCTCAGAATTTTGTCAGTAAATAATTATGAAATCCAAATATTCAGTCTATAAATATTTACTAAATTTTCAAGTTGATAAATTTTAGAAAACAAATGAATCAGTCAATGAATAACCGTGCTTGAAATAGGGAAAAATAAACTTTCCAGCCAGTGCACTTAAATGTAAAAACTTTTGGAAATGTATGAATATCTCTCTCCTTCACCCTAGCTATGTGATGAATAACTGAACTGACAGGGCCTTATAACCTTGGTTGCCAACCAGTCTAATGCAGAAAAAGACAGCAGCATACTGTAGGAAAATCTTCTGCCTTCTTCAGTAGAAAAAGATTAGATGATTTTGTTTAGTGGCATATCAAAATCTCTATGGGTTATTTAATACCGAAATCTAAATATTTTGAACACAATTTTATGGCTTCAACTAAATATATTTTGAACGCAATTGTATGCCTTCAACTACATATATGTATTGTTGGTCATTTTGTTTAGCGGCATATCAACATCTCTATGGGTTATTTAATACCGAAATCTAAATATTTTGAACACAATTTTATGGCTTCAACTAAATATATTTTGAACGCAATTGTATGCCTTCATCTACATATATGTATTGTTGGTCATTTTGTTTAGCGGCATATCAACATCTCTATGGGTCATTTAATACCGAAATCTAAATATTTGGAACACACTTTTATGGCTTCAACTAAATATATTTTTTAAAGCAATTGTAGCATTCAACTCCAAATATGTATTGTTGGTCATTTTGTTTAGCGGCATATCAACACCTCTATGGGTTATTTAATACCGAAATCTAAGTATTTTGAACACAATGCTATGGCTTCAACTAATTATATTTTGAACGCAATTGTATGCCTTTATCTGCATATATCTATTATTGGTCATTTTGTTTAGTTTTATATCAATCTCTATGGTTTATGTTTAGGACTCCAGATTCAAACATTCCAATTGAGAGCATAGGTTACACACTTGTCTTGAGCTTCCCCAAACTGAGGAATGTGAACTGCACTTTCATTCTATATTTGGGAAAATTATATTCCTAAAGAATAACCGTACAATGGACTTGTAATCTACAGAGGAGACTTGGACTAAACAGGGAACCTTCTCTTTTTGCTGTAAATGAATTGAATTTAACTGCCACTTTCCTTACTATACGTATGACATTACTAAGCGGTTGTCATGTTTCTCAAGAGAATTATCTCCACCAAAGGAAAATAATTCCCTTCTGTGTGCTTACAACAGTTTCTGGTATTTTAAAAAGAGTTTTTATTGATTGTAGTGACATTTTCAAACACTAAAATTGGGCCTTATTAACAAATCTTTCAACACAACATAATTCTCTATATTAAAAATCTTTCAAAAATAAAACATTCATATTTTGAAATATTATGTGAGGAATATTTAACTTCTTTCTGAATAAAAACAAAACAGTGCAAGGACATAATGTTTTGCATTTTTATCTAACAAATACTTGAAGATTTTAACTTCCAACACTTTAACATGTAGATCCTTTGCCGCTGGAAATGAGTACAGTTCCACTCGAATTTGGACCAACAACCAAAGCATAACCTAACATCCGGAACTACTTGATTTATCTGACTCCTCACTCTTTAACCCGTGGCTCGTTTGCCGCTGATATCATGAAGATGGTAACGGTTCCACTCGACATAGCATCGACAAACAAAGCATAATCCACCATCCGGAAGAATGGTCCTCAATGTCGAAGGCAGTTTCAAACAGAAATCGGTTCCTTCAGACCACCGTGGTTACCATTTATCTGACTCCTCACTCTCTAAAGAGTGGCTCATTTGCCGCTGGTATCATGAAGATGGGCATCAACAACGAAAGCATAATCAACGATTTGGAACAACTTGTCCTCAATTTTGAAGGATATTTCAATCATAAATTTGTTTCATTGAAATTTAACTATGACGTTAAAGAATAAAATATTTTTTCCTCAGTGAATATGTCGGGCAATGGAACCATGAAGTACCTCCTACTTTCTCCCAGTTTTCGAATGGTTGGTCTATTTATGTTTGTAACCAAAATAAATACAACAAGAGCTGATATATCTTCACATTAAGCATCTTACATAATTGTTTTGTGTAGTGAATATAGGGTTATATATATATATATATATATATATATATATATATATATATAGGGTTATATTTGTATATATATATATATATATATATAGTTACAATATATATATATATATATATATATATATATATATATATCCTCCTTATTATGTGCCTTATAAATTTTTCCTGTCTGATTTTAAGTGGAAGTGTCATTTTTCCTTCCATTTTGTCTACAACTTTGACGTTACTCATATTTTTGTTTCCGGTTATCCTCAGCATCCTTCTGAAGAACAACATTTCTGCTGCTTTAAGTCTCTTCTTAATCTGTGAGGAGGTCTTCCAGCATTCACTCCCATATAGGAGGACTGGCGATTCAAAGGGAATTTAAATGATGTTGATGATAATGATGACTACTGTCAACTGCCTTCGAGATGCCCAGAGGAACAGCCCGAGTTCACTATTCTGATCTAAAGCTTGATAGACAGTTTCAGCAATAATCGTTAAAATATCAGGAGACCTAGAGTAGCGAAAGTTATATTGTTTATTTGAAAGAAGACTCTGTGTTGTGAGGTGATTAGGGCATCTCGTATTTTGTCAAAATGAGGTAGAAGGGTAATAGTCCGGTAGTTACAAGAATACATTGCACTTGAGTTCTTAAAGACTGCAACTACAGAAGATGATTTTCAATAAGCAGGAATCAGCCATTACTCCTGCAAGGTGAATGGATTATATGTTTTTTTTCTTTAATTCACCCCAAAATAAAATAAAAGTTACATTTCACACCATTTTTCCCAGAGTGAAGTCTTTTCATTTCACTCCGGTTGGGTTGACATCTTCGAACTACCGAAAGGTAGGCGACTCGAGTGCGCTAATTCTAAGCGTGTGGTCAACGTTCGCACTCACCCCAGATGAACAAGCCAAAAACAAATTTTCTTTTTTTTTTTAAATTGTAAATTTCAAATGAGTGCCTGAGATTTAATAATAATCATAATAATAATGATATTAAAAACTTTTATCTAGAATTAATAATTTCTTGTTTTGAATTAATATTAGCGATATTAACTTTGCATTATTTGGGGTGAATTAATAGAAAAGATCCAATTATATATTCTCTTCTAATAAAAGAAAGAAATCCTTTACTTCATTAGAAATTGCTTTATTTACGTTTCAGGAACAAAATGAGTAAATATGGCTTTCAAGAAAACTCTGAACGAGTGAATGCGACAGAACCTCTTCGTGGCCGAACGATCAGGACTCACTGGATCAGATGGTGGTTTCTTCAACAAAGGAGACTCATTTTCGAAATCCTGCCCGAGGGCCAATATTTTTTAATATGTTTTATCGAGTGCGTCGGCCAACAGATGAAATAAATACAGTTTTAAAATAAACGGAATGTCTTTTCAAATTCGATTATCTATTAAAAACAACGTTTGAAATAATAATAAAAACTTGTCAGATTAAAAAAACAATGTCCACTAATTCTTTAGTAAATATTCCTCTAAGTTTGTCTATGTTTTCTAGCTGCAAAACTTCTCTATAGACTTCAAAGTAATTTTGAAGAATTCTGGGTCATTGGCCGAGAAACGATTCATATACTACAATATCCATTCCAAATCGGCAGGAACACAAGAAGCAGTAAGGAATTTATTGTAAAATTCAGAGAGAACAGGAGTCAGTTCTGGAGCACATTTCCTCAGGACTACTGCAGGGATACCATCAGGCCCACATGTTGTTGGGAACTTCCGTTTTCGACCAGAGAGAAAGGGTGAGAAAAAGAAATGGAGATAGACAGAGAGGAGGGGAGAGAGAAAAGAGAAAAAAGAGAGAAAGGAAGAGAGAGAAAAAGAGGGAAAAAGAGGGATAGGGAGGAGAGAGAGTGGTAGAGAGATAGAGGGAGGGAGGGGGAGAGCGAAAAGAGGAAGAGAAAGGGAGAAGGAGAAACGAAGTAATGAGAGACAAAGAGGGAGAGAGAGGAAGAGAGGGAGATAAAGCAAAAGGGACAGAGAGCCAAAGAGAAAGAGGAAGAAAGAGATAAAGGATGAAATAAAGAGAAAGAGGGAGAGGGAGAGAGAGAGAAAAATTTTAAGAAAAAATAAAGACGCTTAACATCTGTTGAATTCTTTATCATCCATTGTTTTTTGTTGACGAGCACATGTTGCAGGTGCTGGGCGTATAAATAAGAATCTAGTGTTTAATTGCCTTTTAAGCATTCTAAACTTTTATTATTATTATTATTATTATTATTATTATTAATAATAATAATCAGCGACCCCCCCCCCCAAGATACATTAACGTTTTATCGAGCTCAGCTTTTATGGTCGGTTGTAGAGATTTATCCTCGTCAATCACCTGCCTTTTGCATCTAAAATTGTCATATGACAATGATGCAATAACCCTTACAAAAGATACCCCAAAACGGAAATTACTTCTGACACAACCTAATTCATACCTTTTATTCGTTAATAGCAAGTATGTTGACCCAGATAGGAACCTTGAATGCTAAGTGTGATGGTTTCACTCGTTCAGGTAGATAAAATCCGATAATTATAGCGATTAATTGAAATAGTTACATTTGAATGTTTTAGAATCAATTGACATTAAGTCGGGAAGGCACGGTGGATAGCGGCTCGGATTGAGGAATCGGAGAGCCGAGTTCGAATTCCAGTTGGATAATTTACATTCATTGACGGCTAATACCCTTGGGAAAAGTATTCTTTTCTCACAAGCTATGGGTAAATAGTAGGACACATGGGTTTGGATGGTAACCGATCTAGAAGATAATTCTAAATACAAAATCGGCCTGGAGAGGGTTGTGCTCCATCAGGCTATCTTGCCCAAGAAAGACCACTTCTACTGTGGTTGCAGTACACATGATGGCCCTACGTGTCAAGGGATAACAATTACATTAAAATCTACTAACCTCTCTGTAAATAGAAGCAATGGTTGGTCGGCTTAAATGTAAATAGTCTTCAATGTTATATTTGTCGTTTATATATGAGTCAATATATCATTTTGGTATTAACAAGTTACAACAATTTATGAATGGTCATTTGATATTTCTGTTTGTATTACTGTAATATAATGATTTTATATAGAAAAGATATTTAACAATTAAAACCCCAATTTGTTAATAAATGAATTCCAAATTGCAACATAATTATCTTGATGAAAGCGAAGATGACGTACATGATCAGATATCGGCCAACTCTTTTCCCAGATTTTATCCCCGTGTTTTTCTCTTTGTAAAGCCAAAGATTCCTTTATGAAATTTAGATCACACACTGGATCGTTCTCACAATAAATGAATAACGAAGGAACAGGCAATAATTTTTCTTTAAAAAACTCAACGCAATTATCGTGGATATCTCGGGTGTAGTTCCAAGTTAGATGGATGTATAACAGCACTAATCTTTTAATTATTCTTTGTAGGATTTTTCTATTTGTTATTGAAATAGCCAAACCATTAACCGAATTCTCCATGTTTCCAAATGCAATGCTATCATATACTTGACCAATAACCTTTTCTGATGGGAATCTAGGAACTCCAGACTTGCTGTCCATTTGTGCTAAAGTGTAATTATAACACCCAACTGAAAAACAATGGACTAAATATTTTTGGTAAGAAGGAATTTCTTTCAAACATTTCTCAAGTTCATAACCAAGTCTAAAGGAATATGAGGGCCATAGAAAATGCTTTGGTGTTCCTCTCACGACCAGCACATCCATTCCGTGCTGGTGATAAAGATTTGCATATTTTTGAACGACAGGCATTGGAGCTTTTAACCAGGTAAACATTAACACCAATGGCAAGGAATTGTTAGCCGACTGCATTTTCCATAATTCGATATGCTCAGACATTTTTACCTTTCCCGGTGTGGACTTCTCCAAAGATGTACTGGTGTTCCTTGATCCCTGATTCGTGATCCATGGGTTGCTTTTGCCAAATAGTTTTTGAAACTTTGTAGCCATCATGTCAATCTCCTCCTGTAAGAAAAGAAAAATGATATATACATGAGATATTATTTCTAGC
This sequence comes from Acanthosepion esculentum, assembly GCA_964036315.1. Lineage (NCBI taxonomy): Eukaryota > Metazoa > Mollusca > Cephalopoda > Sepiida > Sepiidae > Acanthosepion > Acanthosepion esculentum. Next base: position 57,849,803 of record OZ038519.1, on the reverse strand, counting down.
ATAACTGTTTTGTCTGTTTGTTTTAGCAATTCATCTGTGATGTTGCCCTGGAATACTTAGGATTTTCGGATTTATCCAACATCAGATTTCTTCATTTGGGTTACTCTGCTGGAGATAATCAAATACCAACATGTGACTTCGCAAAGGTCCGTCGCAGAATGCAAATGATTTTAAAGAGATTTTGGAATTCTAAAACTGCACCTTCTCTCCAATCACATTCAACTGCGGGCACTCCACCCGCCATCAGAATGGGTGAATCCAAAAGTTAGAATTCTTCAATGGAGGTAAAGATCCCACACATCACAAATATAGCTGATAAAGATTTCATCTTCAAAATTTTCCACTCTACAATTCCTTTTCCACAGATGAGACATCAAAAGCCTCTTTCTATTCTGTCGCTACTTTGAAGGTAAGTCTTCTAACGCGCTACATTCCTCGGTTCCACTAACCCTAACCTTTTTAGCTGGGATCGACCATTCCTTGTGGGCAAATACGAATCATTCAAATTCTCTTCATATTCCATTAGTAAGTACGAAGTTTCACTTTGACAGTTACTTCCAAAGAACTATTTAATCTAAATCAGCCCATGCAAGACATAAAGCCAGTACGACACATGGGGTTACAGGATGTGAAAGGATTAGGAACAGAAACATGTGCGGGAAGAGGAAAGAGTAATCAGGGTGACAGTAGATACAGGAATGAGGCAAATATAGCATCTAATAAATGTGATTGCCATGAATACTGGCGGCTCTGTAAGAGTGTTTCTCTCTCTCTCCTCCCCCTCTCTCTCTCTCTCACGCTCTCTCACTCTCTTTTATCATTTTGATGTGTTAACATCTTCCGCGGATAAAGCGGAATGATTTGCTTGTAAATTCTCTTCCAATTCTTCCTTTGTCCTATCTGGTGTATTTTTACCTGACTTTACACTTAAACTTATACTCTATTGTGTGATATGCATTTAACTCTGTACACGGTTTCTGCTATTGTCTCTTAACTAGACCTTAAGAAATGTGCTCCCTAACGGGTCCTTTCCTTTCTAACCGTTACAATAAATAATCTGCTGCTTCTAGGAAATTCTGTTGGAAATTCCTCTTCTGCAGTTTCAGCCTTTAATGTGAAATGTCTGACTCTTATATCAACTCGTCAGCCTTCTACATACAGTCTACCTGACCTATGTCTGCTTTTTTGACTAAAACAGAATATGTCTACCTTTTTGACTCTAGTCTAAGCCAGGCCCAAGTCTTCCCGTTGTAATCTAGTCTGGAACACAAGTATGTCTACCTTTTTAATGTACTCTAAACTAGACCTGTCACTACCTTTTTGACTTTAGTCTAAACCAGACCTATCTCTACCCTTTTCTAAAACACATCTAACTCTACTTTTGTACTATAGTCTAAACCAGACTTATGTCTAACTTATTTTACTCTAATCTTTACCATGTCTAATTTTTATAATTCAGTTTAAACCAGTCCTAAGTCTAATATAGATTACCAAACCTATATCTACCTATTTGATTCTAGTCTAAACCAGACTTATGTCTACCTTTTGACTCTCGTGTAAACCAGACCCATGTCGACCTTTTTCACTCTAGTTCTAAACCAGAACTATGCCTACCTTAGTTATGTGACATTCGATTCATGACAGACGCAGTATTTCTTGTCATTTCCTACTGCGGTAGACTAGTTGCTTTCCAAGGCTATAGAACCCAGTCTGTCTTGCTATTTACTCATAACTGGGGGGAGAATAAGAGAATTCATTACTTTCCCAAGGGTAATCCGATTCCTCAATCCGTGCCGATATCCATTACTCCACCGTCCTATTGGAAAATCATTTGTTGCCTACAAGGACATTTTCAGACTGTAATGTGTAAAATTATATCGATCGTTGACTTAAAAAGAAAGAGATGTCTAACCAAAATTTCCAGCGTGCTAGAAAGGATTAAAAAATTGGATGAAATAAGACTTTGATCTTCCCTATTAATAATAACAAGCATTTTGACGATACAACTTGGTTTTTATTAAATTTGCGCCTTTTTTCATCATGCCATGCTCTTTTCTCAGCGAGCAAGTGGACGTGCCTACATCTAATTAATCTATTTTTCTTGAAGGATCTTGGAATAAAACAAGTATTTTAAGAGCCATCTAGTTACTTATGACATTAATAAAGATACTTACCTGCACAAGATGAAATATTTATTTCTTTAAGTACCTTTTCAAGTAGCGTTCTAGTCTTTCTGTCCGACTGTAAGTAGATAAAATAGTGAGTTAGTAGTTCTTAATAACATCGACTGTGTATGCGTTAAATGTGCTTCAAATGGAGAATAATGTCAAGAAAATATTTTTTACATATCTTTTTCGTTTCATGATTGCTTATAATATTGTAACATGCTTTTTATAATCTCTATCTTGACTGATCTTGAATTAAAGAAGTATTTTTAAAAAAGCATCTAGTTACTTTAATGTTTTTAATCTATAAGGACATCCCATAAGTTCTGTCCGAATTTTGAATTTTGAAACAAGTGACCAAATGTTACATTTAATTACAGATTCAATCAACAATGTATTTTCCCTGATTATGACTTCCTTCCATCTATTAACAAGCTTACTAATTCCATTACTGTAAAATTCTTTTGGTTTTGATTCGAAGAACTCACAAATGTGAGTTTTAACCTCTTCCACTGTTACAAAAGCTGTTTCTTCCAAATGATTCTGTAAGCAGAAACAAATGGTAGTCTGAAGGAGAAAGATCGGGAGAATAAGGTGGATGAGGAATCTTTTGTAACTTTGCTGTGTGTGGTCGCGCATTGTCCTGATGAAACATCATCCGTTTTCGATTCACTAGAGCAGGTCTCTTTTTCCTCAAAGCTTGGTTCAAACGCTCTAATTGCTGAGAGTATATTTGAGCATTAATTGTTACATTAGGTGGTAAGAATTCAAAGTGGATTATTCCTTGGCAATCCCACCAGATTGAAAGAAGAATCTTTTGTCCATGAAGTTCCCTTCTCGGCTGTGACTGGGCTCCTTCCCCTTTACCAAGCCACTGTCTACGACGCTTAGCATTTCGATAAAAGATCCATTTTTCGTCGCCAGTCACAAGTCTATCCAAAAAAGGTTAAACATGTTGGCGAGAATGGAGACAAGAGCAGATGTCAACTCGGGATTTGAGGTTGTTTTCAGACAATTCATCAGGCACACATTTTACAAGTTTAGGAACTTTTCCAAGTTGTTGAAGATGACGATGAACAGTTGTATGGTTTGAACTGAGAAGAAGCTTTTCATCAAACTCAACTGGACGTCCGGTTCGATCTTCATCTTCAAGGGTGAAATCTCCACCTCTGAATTTTGCAAACCATCTTCTGCAAGTTCTTTCATTCACACATACCTCTCCATAAACTGAGTGAATGTTTCTAGCCGCTTCGGCTGCTGAGTTTCCTTTCTTTCATAAAGCATTATGTGCCTCAAATGATTCTTGCGTACTTCTATGTTAGCAGGGTTTTAATCAAACAAAATTTAATTTTATTGTTCTCTGAAATAAAATTTGATCAGTTTAAATGCATCTAAACAGAAAAATAATGTACATCTCCATTAGACATTATAAAATACTCTTTAAATTTCGTCCATTTTAACAAAAAGCTAAATTTCGGACAGAACCAGTCCAATGTCTACCTTTTTTCTTCCAGTTTAAACCAGTTCTAAGTTTACAATTTGTACTCTAGTCTAATCCAGACCTATGTCTACTTTTTGAATCTAGTCTAACCCAGACCTATGTTTTCCCATTTGTTTTATAAACCTGACCTATATCTATCTTTTAGACTCTAGTTTAAACTAGACCAATGTCTATATATCTGTGACACATTATTTGAGTCAAATTAGTTAATTGAAAGTTAAATTCATCTGAAATAAAATAAACATTACTTACTTATAGCATAAAAAATTAATATACAAGCGAGTGAACTTGTTTTTCTGAGTTGCTGATTGATGCTGAAAAGTATATAAAAATTTAATAAAATAAATTTTTGATATTTCTTCTTGGTGAGTCGCAAAAATGCTGAAACGGTTTTTGATCTTTCCTCTTAATAGTAACATAATTATTTATTAATAATAATAACGATAAACCGCTCCATGGCCAATACTCTGCCCGTACCAAAGAAGCTGACGTAGACAAAAATTGCACCCATCAGTGGCTACGTACTGCATGGTTGAAAGGTGAAACTACAGGTTTTATCATTGCTGCACAAGACCAATGCTTGTTAACTACAAATTATCAAGCACATATACTAAAATACTGTGTTAGACCAAGATGCAGATTCTGTGACAAATATCCAGAAACCATTGATCATCTTATATCATGTTGCACGATATTGGCACCCACTGAATATAAAACTCGGCATGACAGAGTGGGCCAATATCTGCACTGGAAAATTTGCAACTCCTATGGGAAGGAAACTAGAAGAAACTGGTACGAACACCACCCTGCCCCGGTTACGGAGATAGGACCTGTTACAATTCTATGGGACTACACAATACACACTGACAGAACAATCAAAGCCAACCGCCCAGACATTGTTATTAAAGACCACAAACAAAATAAGTGCCTCCTTATTGATCTGGCAGTCCCTGCAGACTGCAATGTATCTTTGAAGATATTCGAAAAACTGTCAAAATACAAGGACCTTGAAATAGAAATCTCAAAAATGCGTCACATGGGAACATCAACAATCCCTGTTGTAGTTGGCGCCCTTGAACTGGTTGGAAAAGATTCCAGTAGGCTGATTGAAGGGATCCCTGGAAGTCCATGCCTCAAAGAGATACAAAAAATTGTTCTGACAAGTACAGCCCACACTTTACAAAGGGCTTTATTTATGTAATCATTTTTTTATTTTTTATTTTTATTTTATTTTATTTTCTTTCTTTGCAGTGGAAATTGTCATGATGCCATTTCTAACCTTAGGTCCCCGGGCGGGACACGGAAAGAAATGTGTAAACGCCAGGTATCAAAGAAAATAATAATAATAATAATAATAATAATAATAATAATAATAATAATAATAATAATAATAATAATAATAATAATGAACTCTCTCGTCGGATTCGACGTATGAGGATCTGACAAATTAACCAACCTCTTCAGTTATATATATATATATATATATATATATATATATATATATATATATATATATATATATATATATATATATAGTGATTGAAAATTGATCGTTGCATAATGTAAATATTGATATTTATACTGAACTTTAATCATAGTGGATCTGTCCATTTATTGATAGGGAGTAATAAAATAAGCATAACATTACGCACATATATATACACACACACGCACACACACACATATATTTACATACCTTCAAATACAATTATATAACAACAATTCAAATATTTCTAACGGCGAAATACCAAAAGATCTCCTCAGATCAAATCTAATTATATTAATTCTTTGATTTTGCCGCAGTCTTTATTACTATGCATCTTTTTATTTGATTTATAAGTTCTGACTGTAGAGTACAAATGAAAGATGATGAGGGACCTCCACAGGCAGATATTTCTCTGGCACTCCTTATTACTGGTTCCCATATTGTATTCATTTCTATGCTTGGTCGGCTCAGGAGGCTTTTGTGGCCTAGCATATGTGCTGATTCCTTAAGTTTACGAATTTTCCAATGGTGTTCTTTGTCTATGATCTCAACCTCATCCCACAGAGGGTAGTAATCTCCCTTCTCTCTCCATATGTGGTCAGCCACGCCTGATTATTCCACTTCCCCTTGTGTTACAGCTTTCTGATGTTCTTGAAGCCTTACTTTAAGGGGGCGGCCTGTCTCCCCTTTATATTTCTTTCCGCAGCTGCACGGGATAGCGTACACACAGTCTTTAGCCATGTTCTCCTCTTTGGGGGGTCTTATTTGGGAGAGATATCTGCGAAGTGTCGTCTAGCTTTTGAAGGTTGTCCTGATATTGTATGGACCGCAGATCCTTTGTAGTTTCTCCGATAACCCCTTCACATAAGGCAGGCAGTCTGTTTTCTGAGTGTTTTTGTCCTCCTCTTGTACCCACCTATGCCAGTTTTGGGTGGGATTCTGCCATGTACCCAGGGTAGTTGTTACGTTGTAGGGTACTACTTATACTGTCCAATACTTTATCTAATGTCTCTGGTTCGCCACTTATGACTTTTGCTCGGTGTTGTAAGCAGCGAACGATCCCTTTCTTTACGCTGTATGGATGGTGGGAGCTGAAATTGAGGTACTGTCTGGTGAATATAGGTTTACGGTATACGGATGTCTTGAACCCATGCCCTGTTCGAGATAGTAGAACATCCAGGAATGGGAGTGTTTTCTTACTCTCTTTCTCCATCGTGAACTGTATCGAAGATCTTATTGAGTTCACATGGTCCAGTAGAACCTGAACATCTTCCTGGTGTGGCCAGAGTATGAAGGTGTCATCTATGTACCTTAAACATATAGTTGGCTTTAGAGATATAGAAGAACGGACCAGTATTCCAATAGATAATCTGATGGAGATGTTGACTTTCTGTACACAAACAACACACTTCGGAATGGGATCACACATATATCGACAGGATGAGGGATTAGCAATGGGCTCGCCATTATCACCAGCAATGGCGAATATATACAAGGAATACTTTGAGGAAATGGCATTAGAATCTATGGAGCATGGGTTCAAGACATCCGTATACTGTAAACCGACATTCACCGGACAGTACCTCAATTTCAACTCCCACCACCCATTCCGCCATATGTGAGCACCTCTTAAACAACGGAGAGTGTGCTGCTAAATTTAGAGCTCTTTAGTTTAGTGTTCTGTCCCGGTCATATTCTTTATTTCATCTCAAGGTGCTGGAGGCACTTTATATCGGGTCCCGCAAGCCTTCCCTGTGTAAACAGCGTGAATGTTTGTTAGGGATTGCAGTTATTTTCTCTAGCTCCTTGTGTTCATTTTTCCCTTCTTCTCATTACACATTTTCTGTTGTTTCTTATTTAAGTTAAATATCCCGTAGAGGCCGGAAGAGCAGGAGCGAAACCGGTTGCTTTGCTTTTAACATGTCATGTAATATTAAGGTGCACACTTTTTTTCTGTAATTAGATTATCAGAAATATTTTAATATATATATATATATATATACATACATACATACTATATATATATATATATATATATATATATATATATATATATATATATATATATATATATATATATATATTACATAACAAAGGAATCTAAATATACCTTTTTCGAATAGGAATATCGACCTACAAGACAAATGTTGTATTGCCAAATGTTGACTTATATATGCTCTGTCATAATAAATACATTGAGCACTTTTTGTCAATCAGATTTAATATTTTATATAATTAGGATATATTTGGATACACCAATGGAGTATTACATGTACAAAAAATACTAATATTACGATTAGTGTAGACATTGACAAACTAACACTGAATGTGAGTATGGAAAGACAAGATAAAAGACCCTAATAAACAAAACATTTAATAAGACATTTCAATGCTTTTCTAATGTTATATTTATGAGGGTCTTTTTCTACAATTACAGTATTAGTTTTCTTTATAAACCAGTCATATTTTACCGTCTATTTAGTGTTTAGGAAGAATAATGCTTTCCTGTACAAGAAATACTAATATTAGCATTAGTGTAGACATTGATAAAGTAAAATTGAATGTGAGTATGGAATACGAGATACACGACGCTAATAAACAAAACATTTAATAAAACATTTTAATGCTTTAATTATGCCATATTAATATAGTTTTTAATCTACAGTTTTTTATTAGCTTTGTTTATAAACCCTAATAAACAAAACATTTAAGGAGAAATTATAATACGTTTACAATGCAATGTTTATGTTTTTTTCTTGAATTACAGTATTAGTTTTGTTGAAAAACCAATCACAATTTACCGTCTATGTAGTGTTTTGGAAGAATAATGCTTTCTTGTACACCCAATAGGAATATGTGTATTAATGTAGCCCTTGATAAACTAATACTGAATGTAAGTAGGGAATGACGAGATATATGCCTGTAATGAACAAAACATTAACAAGACAGATATAATTTAGATACACATGGTAAATTCATTTAGATATGTCCCAAAACAAATGGTTTCACACACAATTCAAAAACGCGTAATTTGTCAGAAAATATGAAGAAATTAACATACCTGTGGAGTTCTTTTATGAAGGAAATTGTCACACATTTATACGCCCCACAGTGCGAAGAGAGAGTTAATCACTTGTTTGACCACTACTAACCTCCTACTGCCACCAATTGATTTTGCATACTCTAGCAGTAAGTAATGACTAACCTGCACTCCTATGAGATCAACCAAAGGGAAAACAACTGCTGTCTTCCTACATATATATATATCTATATATATATTTATTCATATATATATATATATGTATATATATATATATATATATATATATATATATATCAATATATATATATATATATATATATATATACATTCATACATATATATATATATATATATATATATATATATATATATATATATATATTAATACATATTTCATTAAAAAATACGAAAATAAATCACCATCTTGATACATATTTTATTCTTCATCCTTTCTAAGCTTTAAGTCATCATCGGAGATTAAATATAGTAATTTTGCAACAATGATAGTTTGCATGTTTGCATGAAAGTTTGCTTGTTTGCATGAAAGTTTGCTTTGCGAAAAAAATCGTGCATATGAAACGCAGGAAGTAAATATCGCATTGCTGTTCATGACGTCACACTTGACTACGTGAGAATGAATATGAAGGGAAGTATTAAGTATGAAAAGCCGTTGCTATCAACGAACAGCTTCTGTTATAATCTATAAGCATTTAAATATATTTGTCGAGTTCTCACAATTTATTTTGTTCAGGTTAGATTTCAACTGTTTTATAAAAATAGCTTCAAGAACGTTTAGTTTTTGTTTATTGTTTTCATGCTTAAGTATATTTGTATTTTCAACAAGGATTTTCTGGAATTGTATATGTAGCCTGTCATGTTGCTTTAATGTTTAAATATGTTGGAATTGTCATTGAAATGGAGAGTTAAGCGGCGTGAAAGTGAGTTTGTTGTGTGACATAGGGGACTTGAAATTGTAAACTATGTTGGTTTTTGCAAATCTCTAACTGGCGGGGAAGAATCATTGCGATTAATTGAGTTGGATATACTAGATTTAGTGTAGTATATGATTAACTTAATTTTTTTGCTAGGATCTGTGGAAGGTATATTAGTATTTACCAATTGTCTAAGTATATTTCCTACTTTTTTATAATTAGTATGCATTTGATTACGATATAGGAGATTAATATGTTTGGGATTAGTTGAAGCAGCATTATGTTTTATTTGTTTGGTATTAAGTTTTCTGAGAAAGTATCTTATTTGTTCATCAACTATATAGTTTGGAAAGCGATTATTAAGAAGTGTTTGCTTTATATTCCTTAGTTCACAGTAAAAAAAATCTGTTTTGTAGATGAATTAGATTTTGTACGATGTATTAGATTTTTTATAATTGCTATTTTGTAATAATATGGACATTCACTCTTGTAGTTAAGTGTGCACGAATTTATGCTGGTAGGTTTTTTGTATGGCGAAATAGTAAATTTGTTATTATTTGTGTTAATCAATATGTCCAGGAAGGGAATTTTATTAGTAGTATTGAGTTCATATGTGAATTAATGACAGAATTATTTGGGAAATATTTTTGAAGTTGAAGTATTTCATCTGTATTTTTAACTAACATAAAAATATCATCAACATATCTCAGGTAGATGGAAGGTTTTTTAATAAATGTAAATATCTTATTTTTGACGTTCGACATGTAGAAATTGCTAAATATCGGAACCAGTACTGAACGCATGGAGACACCATCAAGTTGTATATATATTATGATTATTATTATGATCTAAGAGAGGAAATTTTGTAGTACAAGTTAGTAGTAATATATTAGGATTAATTTTAAGTGGGGGTAAAATGAGTTACTGTATATATTTCTTGTAATTATGTCAATAGTTTCACTAACAGGGACATTGGTAAATAAGTTTTCAACATCAAGTGAAGCTATGATTTCATTGTCGGGTTTTTCACTTTTTAGGATTTGGATCAACTAATGTTGATTTAACACTATATTTACAAGGAAAGTAGGGACTAATGAGTTGGTTGATGTATTTTGTTACTTGATATACAGGAGTTGGAATTTGCGATATGATAGGATGGAGAGGACAGTTTGGTTTATGTGTTTTTATAGTGCCTTATATGTAACCAGGTCTATAATCACCAACAATTTTAAGGAGTTTTAAAGAGTTCTGTTCAGCATTATTAGCATTAATGAGTTTATTAAGTTTTGATTTTATTTGGTTGGTCGGGTTCTTGTTGAGTTTATTAAACTTTATATGATCATGGAGTATGTGGTCAAGTTTTTTGTCGTAATCCAATTTGTTTAGGATGACGAAAATGTTAGTCTTATCAGCTTTTTTACGATTATGTCAGGGTAGTTGCGTAGTTCTTGTGCTGCAATTTTTAGTTGTGTAGAAAGTATTTTTGAGGAGTTTCGGCTTTTATCATGCCGGTCCTTGAATACCTCGGCCTTAAGTAAGTCTTTAAATTCTGTTGTCGTTTCTATTACTTGTTCATCTTGGAGTTTAACAATGTTTTGGTATAGCGTCTCAAGTGTAATTGCTGGTATCAAGAAGATGGACAAAGTTCCAGTGGGAATGACTACAGTCGACTTAGCATCACCAAGCCAAGCATAAAACATAATCAAGAAAAAATTGTCATCAATGACAAAGGAACTATCAGGAAGATGGCGACGGTACCAGTCGACTTAGCATCAACAACCAAATCATAATCCAACATCCGAAAGAAACTGTACATATTGTCGATGGACAATTCAAGCAGGAATCGATTCCTTCAGACGACTGTGGGTAAAATTTATCTTATTCTTTGCTGTTGAAAGAGTGGCTCGTTTGCGGCTGCTAACATGAAGATGGGAAGGGTTACAGTCGAGTTAGCATGATCAAGTAAAGCATAAAGAACAATCCAGAAATAAAAATTGTCCTCAATGTCGAAGGAACTTTCAAGCAGAAATCGGCCCATTCAGACCAGAGTGATTACCATTTGTCTGATTCCTCATTCTTTAAAGAGCGATTCTTTTTCCGCCGCTATCATGAAGATGGTATCGCTTCCACTCAACTTGGCATCAACAGCGAAATCGCAATCCAATATTAGCAAGAAATTGTCCTAATGTCGAAGAAAATTTCAAACAGATATCTTTTCATACAGACCACCGTGGTTACCATTTGTCTGATTCCTCACTCTTTAAAGAGTGGCTCGTTTTTCTATGGTTTCCTGAGGATGGTGTTCGTTGCACGTGACTTAGCGTCACCAACCAAATCATAATCTACCATCCGGAACAAATTGTCATCAATGTCGAACGAACTTTCAAGCAGAAATCGGTTCATTCAGACCATCGTTGTTACCATTTGTCTGACTCCTCACTCTTTAAAGAATGACTCTTTTGCCGTCGGTATAATGATGATGGTATCGCTTCCACTCAACTGGCATCAACATAATCGAACATTCGGAAGAAATCATAATCGAACATTCGGAAGAAATTGTCCTGATGTCGAAGGACATTTCAAACAGAAATCTGTTCCTTCAGTCCGCCGTGGTTACCATTTAACTGATTCCTAACGTTTTATATTGTTTGTTTATTGAATAACGTCCACTTTTATAAACATTTTAACAGCAATTGCGAGTCGTTTCTTTGATGAAATTTATTATCAATGTACATATCATTACTTGTTGGAATCACTAGTTTCTCCAGATATATATATATATATATATATATATATATATATATATATATATATATATATATGTTCACAGTTATATTAGATAATAAAACCCACTTTAGCTTACAATTAGAAACAACATAGTGATTTACTAATTCTCCCTACGCGCTAGCCACTAATCTGCCACTGGGTGGCATATTTCTAGTGTTTACCTCTGGTGATCTGCTGTCGGGTAGCCGGCGTGTTCGTCTCAGCAATGTTACCACTGACGAACCGCTAGATGTCCACCTGAGTACCGCACGTGACGCGATAGTGGCTGACACCAGAGAACCGCCGGCGGTCCACCAGCGGGCCTCTAACGGCTTGCGTGTTGGTTTATACGTGGCACAAGGCTGCAACTGATGATTGAATACATTTCTTCTATGTTCCATATCCTTTCAAGGACATGGCTGATCACAGCTCCAATTCCACTCATCTCCAGTAGGCCTCCAGCCTCTTCCGCTCCCACCATCCTTGCCAACGATATGTAATAAACTGTACTTTTCAGGACAACGACCTCCAGTGACAACCAAACTAACAATTTTCAGGACCACCACTCTCTAGCGATTATGAAACTGTCATTCTCAGGACTGCCGTTCCCTAGCGACCACGAAACTATTTCTCGGGATATCTACTCTCTAGTGACCCCGAAATTGTCCTTCTCATGACAGCGATTTCCAGCGACAACTAAAACTGCCCTTTTCATGACACTGCTCTCTATCGGCAACGAAACTTTCCTCCTCAGGACCACCGCGCTGTAGCGATCATGAAACTGTCATTCTTGGAACATCCACTCTGTGGTGACCACGAATCTGTTCTCAGGACAACCATCCCCAGCGACAACCAAAACTATACTTTTCATGACACCGCTCTCTAGCGGCAAAGAACTTATTCTTATCAGAAACAGCGCTCTCTAGCCTCAACAAAATTTTAATTCTCAGGACCAAGACTTTTAGCGAGCATGAAACTCTGATTCTCAGGAAATCCACACTGAAGTGAATACGACATTGCCCTTCTCAGGACGACGATCTCCAGAGACTACCAAAACTCTACATCTCAGGATAATATATAGTCTGATGAAATTTTAGAGATATATTTTTAGAAAGAAGAAATATCATCATCTTTAATTATCACTGGTGGAATGGTCGTTTATAGACTGACAAAATTTCAGATCTTTATTTCTATAATATTGAAATATCATCACCAGGAATTATCACTGATGAAAAAGTCGTTTTTAGAATGTTGAATTTGTAGATCATCATTTCTAGAAAGATGAAATTTTAGATGTTTATGTCTAGAATGACTAAATATTAACATGAATTCTCACTGCCGAGAATATCGCTTTTAGAAAGATTAAATTTTAGAGATTTATTTCTAGAATGAAGAAATATCATCTACTTGAATTTTGACTGTTGTAAAATCATTTTAGGAAGAGGAAATTTCTTATATTTATTTCTAGAATGATGAAATATCATCATCATGTATTATCATTGGCTGAAAGGTCATTTTAAAAATGATGAAATTTCACAGCTTTATTTCTAGAATGATTAAATATAATCATGATGAATTATCACTGGTGGAAATGTTGATTTTGGAATGATGAAATTTCAGATCATTATTTCTAGAATGATGATATGTTATCTTCATGAATTATCACTGGTGGAAATTTCTGTTTTAGAGGGATGAATTTTCAGCTCTGTATTTCTAGAATGATGAAATATCATCATCTTAAATTATCACTGTTGGAAATGTTTTAGTTTTAGAATGATGAAATTTAAAACCTTTATTTCTAGAATGATGCAATATTATCTTCCTGAATCATCACGGGTGTAAATGTCGTTTTTCGTATGATGAAATTTCAGAGATTTATTTTTGAATGTTGAAATATCATCATGAATTAGCACTGGTAAAACGTTCGCGTTTAGAATGATGAAATCACAGATCTTTTCTAGAATGATATAATATTACCATCAAGAATTATCAACGGTGGAAACGTCATTTTTAGAGGGATGTATTTTCAGATCTTTATTTCTAGAATGATGAAAATTCATCATCATGTATTACGACTGGTTGAAATGTAGTTTTTAGAATGGCGATATTTCAGAGGTTTATTCTTAGAATTATGAAAAATCATCATGGATTATCACTGGAGGAAATATCGTTTTTAGATTGATTAAATTTCAGATCTTTATTTATAGAATGATGAAATGTCATTCAAACTAAAACGGTTGTTTCAATTTATTTGCACAAGGGTGAATATACATTGAAGTATTGTCTTTACTGAAAATTTTCTGTACTTTTATAAGAGCTAAAAACATATTCGGGGCTTTTTGGAAACTTTATCAGCATGCCATTGCTCCTGAAATTTGAATAGATTATATGGTTCTTTTTTATTAATTCACCCCAAAATAAAAATAAAATAATTTACTAAAATTCACACCAAATTTTCTCAGAGCGAGTTCCTGCCATTGCACTTCGTTTGGGTTGACATTTGCGATCACCCGAAATGTAAGCAACTCGAGAGAGCTGTTTCTAAGCGTGGGGGTCAACATTCACACTCACCACCGATAAACAAACCAAAAACATTTTTTCTTTTAAATTGTAAAAGATTCCTTGTAAGTACCTCGAATATCATCCGACTTACGAAATGTGAAGAACTCCCAGAATTTTGGTCATTTTTCATTCTGAGGGTTGGAGTGACTTCGAGGCAAGCTAAACAAATTTTGATTTAAAATTTATAATTTCAAAAGAGTGCCTAAGATTTGATGATGATAATAATAATAATAATAATAATAATAATAGTAATAATAATAATAATAATAATTTTTATCTAAAATTTATAATTTCTTGCTGTGAATTAATATTAGCGATATTAATATTACATTATTTGGGATGAATTAATAGAAAAGATCCGATTATATATTCTCTTCCAAAAAAAGAAAGAAATCCTTTATTTCTTTAGAAATTGCTTTATTTACGTTTCAAGTACAAAACTGAGTAAATATGGCTTTCAAAAAAACTCTGAACGAGTGAATGTGACAGAAAGGTAAATTGAACCTTGGTCCGTTTTGAAGCTCTTCGTGGCCCAACGATCAGGACTCACTGGATCAGATGGTGGTTTCTCCAACAAAGGAGACTCTTTTTCGAATCCTGCCCGAGGGCCAATTTTTTTTTAATATGTTTTATCGAGTGCGTCGGCCAACAGATGAAATAAAATACAGTTTTAAAATAAACGGAATGTCTTTTCAAATACGATTCTCCATTAAAAATAACGTTTGAAATAATAAAAAACAAAAAAAAATAAAGATTAAAAACATAATGTCAGTAATTCTTTAGAAAATATTTCTCTAAGTTTGTCTATGTTTTTCTATCTTCAAAACTTCTCTATAGACTTCAAAGTAATTTTGAAGAATTCTTGGTCATTGGCCGAGAAACGATTCATATACTAGAATATCCATTCCAAATCGGCAGGAACACAAGAAGCAGTAAGGAATTTGTTGTAAAGTTCAGAGAGAACAGGAGTCAGTTCTGGAGCACATTTCCTAAGGACTACTGCAGGGATACCATCAGGCCCACATGTTGTTGGGAACTTCCGGTTTTGACCAGAGAGAAAGGGTGAGAAAAAGAAAAGAAAGTGAGATAGACAGAGAGGAGGGGAGAGAGAAAAGAGAAAAAAGAGAGAAAGGAAGAGAGAGAAAAAGAGGGGAAAAGAGGGATAGGGAGGAGAGAGAGTGGTAGAGAGATAGAGGGAGGGAGGGGGAGAGCGAAAAGAGGAAGAGAAAGGGAGAAGGAGAAACGAAGTAATGAGAGACAAAGAGGGAGAGAGTGGAAGAGAGGGAGATAAAGCAAAAGGGACAGAGAGCCAAAGAGAAAGAGGAAGAAAGAGAAAAAGGATGAAATAAAGAGAAAGAGGGAGAGAGATAGAGAGAAAAATTTTAAGAAAAAATAAAGACGCTTAACATCTGTTGAATTCTTTATCATCCATTGTTTTTTGTTGACGAGCACATGTTGCAGCTGCTGGGCGTATAAATAAGAATCTAGTGTTTAATTGCCTTTTAAGGATTCTAAACGATTATAATTATTATTATTATTAATATTAATAATAATAATCAGCGACTTCCCCCCCAAGATACATTAACGTTTTATCGAGCCCAGCTTTTATGGTCGGTTGTAGAGATTTATCCTCGTCAATCACCTGCCTTTTGCATCTAAAATTGTCATATGACAATGATGCAATAACCATTACAAAAGATACCCCAAAACAGAAATTACTTCTGACTCAACCTAATTCATATCTTTTATTCGTTAATAGCAAGGATGTTGACCCAGATAGGAACCTTGAATGCTAATTGTGATGGTTTCACTCGTTCAGGTAGATAAAATCCGATAATTATAGCGATTAATTGAAATAGTTACATTTGAAGGTTTTAGAATCAATTGACATTAAGTCGGGAAGGCACGGTGGATAGCGGCTCAGATTGAGGAATCGGAGAGCCGAGTTCGAATTCCAGGTGGATAATTTACATTCATTGACGGCTAATACCCTTGGGAAAAGTATTCTTTTCTCACAAGCTATGGGTAAATAGCAGGACACATGGGTTTGCATGGTAACCGATCTAGAAGATAATTCTGAATACAAAATCGGCCTGGAGAGGGTTGTGCTCCATCAGGCTATCTTGCCCAAGAAAGACCACTTCTACTGTGATTGCAGTACACATGATGGCCCTACGTGTCAAGGGATAAAAAATACATTAAAATCTACTAACCTCTCTGTAAATAGAAGCAATGGTTGGTCGGCTTAAATGTAAATAGTCTTCAATGTTATATTTGTCGTTTATATATGAGTCAATATATCATTTTGGTATTAACAAGTTACAACAATTTATGAATGGTCATTTGATATTTCTGTTTGTATTACTGTAATATAATGATTTTATATAGAAAAGATATTTAACAATTAAAACCCCAATTTGTTAATAAATGAATTCCAAATTGCAACATAATCATCTTGATGAAAGCGAAGATGACCTACATGAGCAGATATCGGCCAACTCTTTTCCCAGATATTATCCCCGTGTTTTTCTCTTTGTAAAGCCAAAGATTCCTTCATGAAATTCAGATTACACACTGGATCATTCTCACAATAAAAGAATAATGAAGGGACGGGTAATAATTTTTCTTTAAAGAACTCAATGACCTTATAATAGATATCCCGGGTGTACTTGCTAGTTAGATGAATGTATAACAGGACTAATCTTTTTATTATTCTTTGTAGGATTTTTCTATTTGTTATTGAAATAGCCAAACCATTAACTGAATTCTCCATATTTCCAAATGGAATGCTATCATATACCTGACCAATAACCTTTTCTGATGGGAAACTAGGAACTCCAGACTTGCTGTCCATTTGTGCTAAAGTGTAATTATAACACCCAACTGAAAAAGAATGGACTAAATATTTTTGGTAAGAAGGAATTTCATTCAAACATTTCTCAAGTTCATAACCAAGTTGAAAGGAAGATGGGGGCCATAGAAAATGCTTTGGTGTTCCTCTCACGACCAGCACATCCATTGCGCGATGGTGATAAAGATTTGCATATTTTTGAACGACAGGCATTGGAGCTTTTAACCAGGTAAACATTAACACCAATGGCAAGGAATTGTTAGCCGACTGCATTTTCCATAATTCGATATGCTTAGACATTTTCACCTTTTGGATTGTGGACAGCTCTAAAGACGTATTTGTGTTCCTTGATCCCTGAAAAGTGATCCATGGTTTGTTTTTGCGAAGCAGTTTTTGAAACTTTGTAGCCAGCATTTCAATCTCCTCCTGTAAGAAAAATAAATTTTATATAAGTGAGATGTTATTTCTAGCATAAGGGTTAATTTATCTGTTTGTTTTAGAGATACATCTGCATTATCGCCCTGGAGTCCTTAGGATTTTCGGGTTTCCTCGTATTCACTAGCCCTGACATTTGGAGCTGGGACCCACGATGTCATGTAGGCAAAGACGTGCCCTTCTCGCTATTTTGAAGGCAAGTCTTCTAAAGCCCTACATTCCTATGTTCATAATCCCTAAACTTTGCAGCTGAGACCCAGGATGTTATGAAGGCAAAGACGAGTCCTTCTCGCTAATTTGAAGGCAAATCTTGTAAGGCAATACTTTTCTCAGTTACATTAACCTTGACATTTGTAGCTGTGACCCAGCATGCTATAAAGTTAGAGTCTATTTCGCTATCTTGAAGTCAAGTCTTAAAAAGCGCTATATTCCTAGGTCTACTATCCGTAAACTTTGCAACTTGGACCGGGCATAGTATGAAGGCAAAAACGAGTCCTTCTCGCTATTTTTGAAGGCAGATCTTCTAAGGCACTACATTCCTCAGTTCCACTAATCCAGAAATTTGAATCTGCGACACAGCATGCTATGAAGGTCCTTCACGCTATTTTGAAGACAAGTCTTCTAAATCCCTATATTCCTAGGTTCACTATCCCTAAACCTTGCAGCTGGGACCCACTATGCTATAAATGCAAAGACTATTCCTTCTCACTCTTTTGAAGGCAAGCCTTCTAAAGCGCTATAATCCAAGGTGCACTAACCCTGAACATTCCATTGTAAATAGATTCTGGAGAGAAAAATTGTGTTGTACGACACAGTGAACCAACTTCCTTAGCAGCAATGGATTCCAAGTGCTGCTTTATGGAACAGACAGCCAGTAGGATGTTTTCCTGGTCGTTATCATCTTGGCCTCTTCAAGTTGAGGTTCAATGGTTATTTTCCTTTATAACATGAATTAATGAATACATGAATGAGGCACAGTACAGCATCTAATAAATTTGATTGCCATGAATACTGGCGGCTGTGTAATAGTGTCTCTCTCCCTCTCTCTCCCTCTCATGCTCTCTCTCTCTCTCTCTCTCTCTCTCTCTTCCATCAATTTGCGGATAAAGCAGAATGATTTGCTTGTAAATTCTCTTCCAATTCTTCTTTTGTGCTATCTGGTGTATTTTTACATGACTTTACACTTAAACATATACTCTATTGTGTGATCTGCATTTAACTCTGTCCACGGATTCTGCTATTATCTCTTAACGAGACCTTAAGAAATGTGCTCCCTAACGGACCCTTTTCTTTCTACCCTTTACAATAAATAATTTGCTGCTTCTAGGAAATTCTGTTGGAAATTTCTCTTCTGAAGTTTCAGTCTTTAATGTGAAATGTCTGCCTCTTATATCAACTCGTCAGCCTTCTACATACAGTCTACCTGACCTATGTCTACTTTTTTGACTAAAGCAGAATATGTCTACCTTTTTGACTCTAGTCTAAATCAGAACTATGTCTACCTTTTTTATTTTAGTCTAAACCATATGTATGTCTACCTTTAAGACTATAGAATAAGCCAGGGCCAAGTCTTCCCGTTGTAATCTAGTCTGAAACACAAGTATGTCTACCTTTTTAATGTACTCTAAACTACACTTGTCACTACCTTTTTTACTCTAGTCAAAACCAGACCTATCTCTACCCTTTTCTAAAACACATCTAACTCTATTCTTTGTACTATAGCCTAAACCAGACTTATGTCTATCTAATCTTACTCTAGTCTCTACCATGTCTACCTTTTGTACTCCAGTTTAAACCAGTCCTAAGTCTGATATAGATTAACAAACCTATATCTACCTATTTGATTCTAGTCTAAACCAGACTTATGTCAACCTTTTTGACTCTAGTTCTAAACCAGAACTATGCCTACCTTAATTATTTGACATGCGTGATACACGCATAGGCGATCATGTATCTTTCGATACATGACTGACGAGCCAGATTCTTTTCCCGCAGTATTTTTTGCCATTTCTTTCTGCGGTAGACCAGTTGCCATCCAAGGCTATAGAAACCCAGTCTAATTACCCATAACTGGGGAGGGGGGAAAGAAAAGGATTCACACCTTTCCCAAGTGCATTAGCGCGTAAGTGAAGGTAATGGATTCGACTGGAATTCGAACTCGGCTCTCCGATTTGTCGCTATACATTACTCCACCGTCCTATTGGAAGATAATTTGTTGCCTACAAGGACATTTTCAGACTGGAAAGTGTAATATTATGTCGATCGTTGACTTAAAAAGAAAGAGATTTTTAACCAAAATTTTCAACGTGCTAGAATGGATTAAAAAATTTAATCAAATAAGACTTTAATTTTTCCTCTTAATAATAACAAGCACTTTGACCATAAATCTGTGTTTTTATTAAATTTGAGGCCTTTCTTTTCATCATGCTATGCTGTTATCTTTTTCAGCAATCAAAGGGACGTGCCTACGCCTTATTAATCTACTTTTCTTGAATGATCTTGGATTAAACAAGTATTTTAAGAGCCATCTAGTTACTTATGACATTAATAAAGATACTTACCTGCATAAGATGAAATATTTATCTCTTTAAGGTCCTTTTCGACCAGTCTTCTTGTCCGACTGGAACTAAGATAAAAAAAAAGTTTGTAGTTTTTATTAACATCGATGTTGTATGCATTAAATGTGATGACAATAATGCCAAGAAAATAATGAGTACATATCTTTTTCGTTTTATGATTGTTTACAAGACGTGTCCTACTCGCAAGTCTTCTAAAGCGTAATATTTCTAGGAGCACATGCCCAAAACATTGCAGCTGTGACCCAGCATGCTATGAAGGCAAAGACAAGTCCTCCTCGCTATATTGAAGGCAAGTCTTCTAAAGCGCTATATTCCTAGGTCCAGTAGACCTAACCTATGCAGCTGGGAGCCGCCATGCGATGAAGTCAAAGGCGACTTCTTCTCGCTATTTTGGAGGCAAGTTTTCTAAGGCACTACATTCCCCGGTTCCACTAACCCTTATATTTGCATCTGGTACCCAGCATGCTATGAAAGCAAATGCGAGTCCTTCTCGCTAGTCTGAAGGCAAGATTTCTAAAGCGCTATATTCCTAGTTCCACTAGACCTAAACATTGCATTTGGGACCCATTATGGTATAAAGGCAAAGACGAGTCCTTCACGCTATTCTGAAGGCAAGATTTCTAAAGCGCTATATTCCTAGTTCCACTAGCCCTAAACATTGCATTTGGGACCCATTATGGTATAAAGGCAAAGACGAGTCCTTCACGCTATTCTGAAGGCAAGATTTCTAAAGCGCTCTATTCCTAGTTCCACTAGCCCTAAACATTGCATTTGGGACCCATTATGGTATAAAGGCAAAGACGAGTCCTTCACGCTATTCTGAAGGCAAGATTTCTAAAGCGCTATATTCCTAGTTCCACTAGCCCTAAACATTGCATTTGGGACCCATTATGGTATAAAGGCAAAGACGAGTCCTTCACGCTATTCTGAAGGCAAGATTTCTAAAGCGCTATATTCCTAGTTCCACTAGCCCTAAACATTGCATTTGGGACCAATCATAGTTTAAAGCAAAGACGAGTCCTTCACGCAATTTTGAAGGCAAGTCACGTAATGTGCTATATTCTAACGGGCTTTTATTATAATTTAGAATAATTATTGTGTTGTAAAAATTCACACTTCCAAACCGTGTACATACAATAATATGTCGATAAAAACAAACAAATATACACCCTTGTGCAAATTGTTATGGGTCCTTACCTATAACTACAGAATGAACTCTCCCTAACACTATGTATACTACGCCTCTCAAGAGAGAGAGAGAGAGAGACGAATCGAGTCGAGCCGATAGTAGTTCACTCCAAACCAGACTGACAGTCATACTAACACCTTCAACATCTTGTATTATTATTCCGTGTAATATATCTTCCTTATTTCTACTCTTGTGTTCGTGTTGTTCTTCCTTGGTCCTAACCTGGACCATAACACAAATTAACAGAAACAACCGTTTTAGTTTGCTTTCTTTTACCATTCGGTTAGTTTTAGATCCACTGGAGTGACAGGGTGTAATCGATTTCTATTTTTTACTCAGATTAGGTCATTTGCAGTGGTGGGCAATAATATGAATCTATTTTCAGGGTGTATGGTGAAATTTGTGTCTGGGCGTGATAAAAATCTGATGCAATCACGGATGACGCAATATTTTTCAAGGCCAAACAAATTTCACCATACTTTGTATTTAATAATAATGATAATATTGTTTAGTGCTTGTTCGTGATCTGTCTGCAGGTCCAAGTTTTTATTATCCAGTAATCTCTGTCGGATTGCTGGTGATGTTATCCCACAAATGAAAGCATCTCTCACAGCTTCATCACCGACTTGCTTAGACGTTCTGTCCTTGAAGTTGCAGTCTCGCCTTAATTTTTAGAGACTTTGGAAAAAATCATCAATCGATTCATCTTGTTTTTGCTTCCGTGTGGCCAGTAGATGGCGGGCAAAGACGTTTTTTTAATGTATATTGAGTCCAGTCGATTTAGTGCCGATTCGATATCTTCGCAGGATTCAATGAATTCGAAATCCGTAGGACTTAA
>OZ038519.1:57807456-57824956 GCA_964036315.1 Acanthosepion esculentum | reverse complement strand
ATATATATCTACGTATATGTATATATGAATGTTTGACAGAAAAACAAAGAAATATACATACCAGCCTTATGTTACTTACGAAGATAATTATCACACAGAAATATGTCCCACAATGCAAAGTAGGAAGTAAAAAAAAAACAAATGTACAGAAATATTTGATATGAAAGGTCTATATAACTGGTATTACAACTATCAACCTCCTACTTGCACTAACGCCAGCTGCCTACTCTACCAGCAAGCTAATGCACAAGCTGCACACCCATGCAATTAATGCAAGGGATGAGAACTGTTGTCTTCCTATATATATATATATATATATATATATATATATATATATATATATATATATATATATATATGTGTGTGTGTGTGTGTGTGTGTGTGTGTGTGTGTGTGTGTGCGTGTGTGTTACGATATCAGGCCAAATGTAAATATATATTTCTTTCTTACACAGGAGTTTCAAATACAGTGGTCAATGTTATGAGATGGAGCCATAAATATATATTAGTGAATATAAATAATATATAAAGTCGATAGCCCAAATCATGCATATATATGTATACATATATGTATATATATGTATATATATAAATATGATATATGTATATATTAAAAAATAAATATTAAATATAAAGAAAATAAAATGAAAAAATTAAAATAATTAAAAAATTAAAATAATTAAAATTTAAAATAATAATAATATGAAGTTATAATAATAATAATAATAATAATAATAATAATAATAATAATAATAATAATAATAAAATAACGAAGAGAGCAAGATGATAAACCTGTCCACCAGACACAAAGCATAATCTTGCGAGGGTGCAGGGGCGGTCTTGCATCAGCATCCTGAGGAGAGAACCAATGTCTGGAACGCTTGGGAGTTTCGTACAGAACCCATTTTTCATCACTGGTAAGCACTCGATTGAATAAGGATGCGATACGCAGGGTGCCACTCGTTGTCCCTTGTGGACCTCCAACAGCGTTTGCGGAACCCACTTGCTCAGTTTGTACCGTCTTACCTAGGCGGTGCAGGTGAAGTCTAACTGTTTCATCGGAAACGTTGAAATGTCTTGCAAGTTCACCACACGTTAGACTACTGTTCTTTTCAATGACCGCTTTCAGGACTCCGTCATTCAAGACCTGTGGTCGTCCACTGCGAGGCTCATCATGGAGAGACAAATTCCCCGACTCCCAAATACTTGATATATGCGGCGACTTGATGCAGCTGCTGATAAGCCCACTATGAAGTCGTAACGGAAACAGTCCCGAACGAGATCTCTAGACACTTCCATCCTTTTTTTTTCCTTTTTTATAACGTCTGATGTTCCTACTTCCGGCTGTCCGAATTTGAAAACAATTACTACACGCATTTCGTATATATTTCAACTTCAGTCAATGACTAATCAAAAAACGGACAGAACATTTTTGGTTACGTTGTACATCAGTCATTCTTTCATTAAAATACTAAACTGTTATGTAATATCAGTCCTCCTATATGGCAGTGAATGCTGGACAATCTCCTCACAGATGAAGAAGACACTTGAAGCAAGAGAAACAAAGAAAAGAGTTCTAAACTGTTATGTAATATCAGACCTCTTATATGGCAGTGAATGTTGGACAATCTCCTCACAGATGAAGAAGAGACTTGAAGCAAGAGAATCAAAGAAAAGAGTACCGAACTGTTATGTAATATCAATCCTCCTATATGGCAGTGAATGCTGGACAATCTCCTCACAGATGAAGAAGACACTTGAAGCAAGAGAAACAAAGAAAAGAGTACTGAACTGTTTTATAATATCAGTCCTCCTATATGGCAGTGAATGCTGGACAATCTTCTCACAGATGAAGAAGAGACTTGAAGCAAGAGAAACAAAGAAAAGAATACTGAACTGTTATGTAATACCTGTCCTCCTATATGGCAGTGAATGCTGAACAATCTCCTCACAGATGAAGAAGAGACTTGAAGCAAGAGAAAAAAAGAAAAGAGTACTGAAATGTTATGTAATATCTGTCCTCCTATATGGCAATGAATGCTGAACAATCTCCTCACAGATGAAGAAGAGACTTGAAGCAAGAGAAACAAAGAAAAGAGTACTGAACTGTTATGTAATATCAGTCCTCCTATATGTCAGTTAATACTGGACAATCTCCTCACAGATGAAGAAGAGACTTGAAGCAATAGAAACAAAGAAAAGAGTACTGAACTGTTATGTAATATCAGTCCTCCTATATGGCAGCTAATGCTGGACAATCTCCTCACAGATGAAAAAGAGACTTGAAGCAAGAGAAACAAAGAAAAGAGTACTGAACTTTTATGTAATATCAGTCCCCCTATATGGCAGTGAATGCTGGACAATCTCCTCACAGATGAAGAAGAGACTTGAAGCAAGAGAAACAAAGAAAAGAGTTCTAAACTGTTATGTAATATCAGACCTCTTATATGGCAGTGAATGTTGGACAATCTCCTCACAGATGAAGAAGAGACTTGAAGCAAGAGAATCAAAGAATAGAGTACTGAACTGTTTTATAATATCAGTCCTCCTATATGGCAGTGAATGCTGGACAATCTTCACACAGATGAAGAAGAGACTTGAAGCAAGAGAAACAAAGAAAAGAGTACTGAACTGTTATGTAATATCAGTCCTCCTATATGGCAGTTAATACTGGACAATCTCCTCACAGATGAAGAAGAGACTTCAAGCAACAGAAACAAAGTAAAGAGTACTGAACTGTTATGTAATATCTGTTCTCCTATATGGCAGTTAATACTGGACAATCTCCTCACAGATGAAGAAGAGACTTGAAGCAAGAGAAACAAAGAAAAGAGAACTGAACTGTTATGTAATATCAGTCTTCCTATATGGCAGTGAATGCTGGACAATCTCCTCACAGATGAAGAAGAGACTTGAAGCAAAAGAAACAAAGAAAAGAGTACTGAACTGTTATGTAATATCAGTCCTCCTATATGGCAGTGAATGCTGAACAATCTCCTCATAGATGCAGAAGAGACTTGAAGCAAGAGAAACAAAGAAAAGAGTACTGAACTGTTATGTAATATCAGTCCTCCTATATGACAGTGGATGCTGGACAATCTCCTCACAGATGAAGAAAAGACTTGAAGCAAGAGAAACAAAGAAAAGAGTACTGAAATGTTATGTAATATCAGTCCTCCTATATGGCAGTGAATACTGAACAATCTCCTCACAGATGAAGAAGAGACTTGAAGCAAGAGAAACAAAGAAATGTGAAGTTAACTCTTATGTAATATCTGTCTTTCTCTATGGCAGTGAATGCTAGAAAATCTCCTCGCACATGCAAAAGAGACTTGATGGAAACGAAACAAAGAAAAGAATATTGAAATGTTATGTAAGATTTGTTCTCCTATATGGCAGTGAATACTGAACAATCTCCTCACAGATGCAGAAGAGACTTGAAGCAAGAGAAACAAAGAAATATGAAGTTAACTCTTATGTAATATCTGTCTTTCTCTATGGCAGTGAATGCTAGAAAATCTCCTCGCACATGAAAAAGAGACTTGATGGAAGAGAAACAAAGAAAAAATTATTGAAATGTTATGTAAGATTTGTTCTCCTATATGGCAGTGAGTACTGAACAATCTCCTCACAGATGAAGAAGAGACTTGAAGCAAGAGAAACAAAGAAATGTGAAGTTAACTCTTATGTAATATCTGTCTTTCTCTATGGCAGTGAATGCTAGAAAATCTCCTCACACATGAAAAAGAGACTTGATGGAAGAGAAACAAAGAAAAGAATATTGAAATGTTATGTAAGATCTGTTCTCTTATATGGCAGTGAATACTGAACAATCTCCTCACAGATGAAGAAGAGACTTGAAGCAAGAGAAACAAAGAAATGTGAAGTTAACTCTTACGTAATATCTGTCTTTCTCTATGGCAGTGAATGCTAGAAAATCTCCTCGCACATGAAAAAGAGACTTGATGGAAGAGAAACAAAGAAAAGAATATTGAAATGTTATGTAAGATCTGTTCTCCTATATGGCAGTGAATGCTGGACAATCTTCTCATATTAATCTGGACTTATATGTAAAAACCTTTGGAAATGTATGAATCTCTCTCTTCTTCACCCCAGCTATGTGATGAATAACTATAACCTTGGTTGCCAACCAGTCTAATGCAGAAACAAACAGCAGCATACTGTCGGAAAATCTTCTGCCTTCTTCAGTAGAAAAAGATTGGATGATTCTTTTTAGCGGCATATCAACATCTCTATGGGTTATTTAATACCGAAATCTAAATATTTGGAACACAATTTTATGGCTTCAACTAAATATATTTTGAACGCAATTGTATGCCTTCAACTACATATATGTATTGTTGGTCATTTTGTTTAGCGGCATATCAACATCTCTATGGCTTTTTTTAATTGCTCCGATGAGCTGCTTTCGGTGGTTCCCAGGCCTCATGAATCTAAGTGTCCTACGAGGCTGGCATCCCGTTCCCACCCCTTCACCGTTGAAACTGTTAGATGTAGACGTCTCTTCTACTCCAATAGCTTCTATTCTCGCACATCTCGCCTGTGGAACTCCCTTCCTTATTCCTGTTTCCCTGACAAATATAATCTCCAACTATCAAAGTGTAACGTCAATCGACATCTCTAGTTGCCTTGATCTATCCACTTCCCTTCTCCACATCCTTTCTCCTTTCATTCCTATCTGCTCTCGCTCCAAATCTTCTGTAACCCCCTTGCCTTGATCGATCCACTATCTTTCTCCACAACCTCTCCTTTACCACTCCTACCTGCTCCTCCTACAAACCTTCTGTAACCCCTTGTGTGCTATTGGCTTCCTGCCTTGCTTGGGGTGAATAGCTTTAAAAAAAAAAAAAGAAACTACATGTCCTCAATGTCGAAGGACCTTTGAAGCTGAAATCGGTCCCTTCAGAACACAGTGGTTAGCATTTATCTGACTCCTCACTCTTTAACCCGTGGCTCGTTTGCCGCTGGTATCATGAAGATGGTAACGTTTCCACTCGACATAGCATCGACAAACAAAGCATAATCCACCATCCGGAACAACTGGTCCTCAATGTCGAAGTAAGTTTCAAACAGAAATCGGTTCCATCAGACCACCGTAGTTACCATTTATCTGTCTCCTCACTGTTTAAAGAGTGACTCATTTGCCGATGGTATCATGAAGATGGAGACGGTCCCACTCCACTTAGCATCAACAAACAAAGCATAATCCACCATTTGGAACAACTTGTCCTCAATTTTGAAGGATATTTCAATCATAAATTTGTTTCATTGAACAAGACAGAATAAATTTGACTATGACGTTAAAGAATAAATATTTTTTTTGCCTCAGTGAATATGTCGGGCAATGGAATCATACTTTTTCCCAGTTTTCGATTAGTTGCTCTATTTATGATTGTAAACAAAATAAATACAAGAGCTGATATATCTTCACATTAAGCATCTTACATAACTTTTTGTGTAGTGAATATAAGGTTATATATATATATATATATATATATATATATATATATATATATATATATATATATATATATATATATATATATATATGAATGAAACAAAATTGGGTGTTTTTTTTATGAAAGTATTTATTTCTGTGTTTTTGTATATATTTATTTATTTAATATTTCAGACCACCAAGGTCTTTCCTCAGAAATCAAATGAGAAACTGTCACAGTTTCTCATTTGATTTCTGAGGAAAGACTCACTCCAGATGAACAAGCCAAAAACAAATTTTCTTTTTTTTTTGAAATTGTAAATTTCAAATGAGTGCCTAAGATTTAATAATAATAATAATAATAATAATAATAAAAACTTTTATCTAAAATTAATAATTTCTTGTTTTGAATTAATATTAGCGATATTAACTTTACATTATTTGGGGTGAATTAATAGAAAAGATCCGATTATATATTCTCTTCTAAAAAAAAGAAAGAAATACTTTACCTCATTAGAAATTGCTTTATTTACGAGTAAATATGGCTTTCAAGAAAACCCTGAACGAGTGAATGCGACAGAAGCTCTTCGTGGCCCAACGATCAGGACTCAGTGAATCAGATGGTGGTTTCTCCAACAAAGCCCGAGGGCCAATTTTTTTGAATATGTTTTATCGAGTGCGTCGACCAACAGATGAAATAAAATACAGTTTTAAAATAAACGGAATGTCTTTTCAAATTCGATTATCCATTAAAAATAACGTTTGAAATAATAATAAAAACTTGTCAGATTAAAAAAATACTGTCCACTAATTCTTTAGTAAATATTCCTCTAAGTTTGTCTATGTTTTTCTATCTTCAAAACTTCTCTATAGACTTCAAAGTAATTTTGAAGAATTCTGGGTCATTGGCCGAGAAACGATTCATATACTAGAATATCCATTCCAAATCGGCAGGAACACAAGAAGCAGTAAGGAATTTATTGTAAAGTTCAGAGAGAACAGGAGTCAGTTCTGGAGCACATTTCCTCAGGACTACTGCAGGGATACCATCAGGCCCGCATGTTGATGGGAACTTCCGTTTTCGACCAGAGAGAAAGGGTGAGAAAAAGAAAAGAAATGGAGATAGACAGAGAGGAGGGGAGAGAGAAAAGAGAGAAAAGAGAGAAAGTAAGAGAGAGAAAAAGAGGGAAAAAAGAGGGAGAGAGAGGAGAGAGATTGGTAGAGAGAGATGGGGAGAGCGAAAAGAGAGAGAGAAAGGGAGAAGGAGAAACGAAGTAATGAGAGACAAAGAGGGAGAGAGAGGAAGAGAGGGAGATAAAGCAAAAGGGACAGAGAGCCAAAGAGAAAGAGGAAGAAAGAGATAAAGGATGAAATAAAGAGAAAGAGGGAGAGGGAGAAAGAGAGAAAAATTTTAAGAAAAAATAAAGACGCTTAACATCTGTTGAATTCTTTATCATCCATTGTTTTTTGTTGACGAGCACATGTTGCAGGTGCTGGGCGTATAAATAAGAATCTAGTGTTTAATTGCCTTTTAAGCATTCTAAACTTTTATTATTATTATTATTATTATTATTATTATTATTAATAATAATAATCAGCGACCCCCCCCCCAAGATACATTAACGTTTTATCGAGCTCAGCTTTTATAGTCGGTTGTAGAGATTTATCCTCGTCAATCACCTGCCTTTTGCATCTAAAATTGTCATATGACAATGATGCAATAACCCTTACAAAAGATACCCCAAAACGGAAATTACTTCTGACTCAACCTAATTCATATCTTTTATTCGTTAATAGCAAGGATGTTTACCCAGATAGGAACCTTGAATGCTAATTGTGATGGTTTCACTCGTTCAGGTAGATAAAATCCGATAATTATAGCGATTAATTGAAATAGTTACATTTGAAGGTTTTAGAATCAATTGACATTAAGTCGGGAAGGCACGGTGGATAGCGGCTCAGATTGAGGAATCGGAGAGCCGAGTTCGAATTCCAGTTGGATAATTTACATTCATTGACGGCTAATTCCCTTGGGAAAAGTATTCTTTTCTCACAAGCTATGGGTATATAGCAGGACACATGGGTTTGCATGGTAACCGATATAGAAGATAATGCTGAATACAAAATCGGCCTGGAGAGGGTTGTGCTCCATCAGGCTATCTTGCCCAAGAAAGACCACTTCTACTGTGGTTGCAGTACACATGATGGCCCTACGTGTCAAGGGATAACAATTACATTAAAATCTACTAACCTCTCTGTAAATAGAAGCAATTGTTGGTCGGCTTAAATGTAAGTAGTCTTCAATGTTATATTTGTCGTTTATATATGAGTCAATATATCATTTTGGTATTAACAAGTTACAACAATTTATGAATGGTCATTTGATATTTCTGTTTGTATTACTGTAATATCATGATTTTATATAGAAAAGATATTTAACAATTAAAGCCCCAATTTGTTAATAAATGAATTCCAAATTGCAACATAATCATCTTGATGAAAGCGAAGATGAGCTACATGAGCCGATATCGGCCAACTCTTTTCCCAGATTTTATCTCCGTGTTTTTCTCTTTGTAAAGCCAAAGATTCCTTCATGAAATTCAGATTACACACTGGATCATTCTCACAATAAAAGAATAATGAAGGGACGGGCAATAATTTTTCTTTAAAGAACTCAATGACCTTATAATAGATATCCCGGGTGTAGTTGCTAGTTAGATGAAAGTATAAAAGGGCTAATCTTTTAATTATTCTTTGTAGGATTTTTCTATTTGTTATTGAAATAGCCAAACCATTAACCGAATTCTCCATGTTTCCAAATGCAATGCTATCATATACTTGACCAATAACCTTTTCTGATGGGAATCTAGGAACTCCAGACTTGCTGTCCATTTGTGCTAAAGTGTAATTATAACACCCAATTGAAAAAGAATGGACTAAATATTTTTGGTAAGAAGGAAATTCATTCAAACATTTCTCAAGTTCATGACCAAGTTGAAAGGAAGATGAGGGCCAGAGAAAATGCTTTGATGTTCCTCTCACGACAAGCACATCCATTGCGCGATGGTGGTAAAGATTTGCATATTTTTGCACTGCAGACATTGGAGCTTTTAACCAGGTAAACATCAACACCAATGGCAAGGATTGGTTAGCCGACTGCATTTTCCATAATTCGATATGCTTAGACATTTTCACCTTTTGGATTGTGGACAGCTCTAAAGACGTATTGGTGTTCCTTGATCCATGAAAAGTGATCCATGGTTTGTTTTTGCGAAGCAGTTTTTGAAACTTTGTAGCCAGCATTTCAATCTCCTCCTGTAAGAAAAATAAATGTTATATAAGTGAGATGTTATTTCTAGCATAAGGGTTAATTTATCTGTTTGTTTTAGAGATACATCTGCATTATCGCCCTGGAGTCCTTAGGATTTTCGGGTTTCCTCGTATTCACTAGCCCTGACATTTGGAGCTGGAACCCACGATGTCATGTAGGCAAAGACGTGCCCTTCTCGCTATTTTGAAGGCAAGTCTTCTAAAGCCCTACATTCCTATGTTCATAATCCCTAAACTTTGCAGCTGAGACCCAGGATGTTATGAAGGCAAAGACGAGTCCTTCTCGCTATTTTGAAGGCAAATCTTGTAAGGCAATACTTTTCTCAGTTACATTAACCTTGACATTTGTAGCTGTGACCCAGCATGCTATAAAGTTAGAGTCTATTTCGCTATCTTGAAGTCAAGTCTTAAAAAGCGCTATATTCCTAGGTCTACTATCCGTAAACTTTGCAACTTGGACCGGGCATAGTATGAAGGCAAAAACGAGTCCTTCTCGCTATTTTTGAAGGCAAATCTTCTAAGGCACTACATTCCTCAGTTCCACTAATCCAGAAATTTGAATCTGCGACACAGCATGCTATGAAGGCAAAGACGAGTCCTTCACGCTATTTTGAAGACAGGTCTTCTAAATCCCTATATTCCTAGGTTCACTATCCCTAAACCTTGCAGCTGGGACCCACTATGCTATAAAATGCAAAGACTATTCCTTCTCACTCTTTTGAAGGCAAGCCTTCTAAAGCGCTATAATCCAAGGTGCACTAACCCTGAACATTCTATTGTAAGATAGATTCTGGAGAGAAAAATTGTCTTGTACGACACAGTGAACCAACTTCCTTAGCAGCAATGGATTCCAAGTGCTGCTTTATGGAACAGACAGCCAGTAGGATGTTTTCCTGGTCGTTATCATCTTGGCCTCTTCAAGTTGAGGTTCAATGGTTATTTTCCTTTAGAACATGAATCAATGAATACATGAATGAGGCACAGTACAGCATCTAATAAATTTGATTGCCATGAATACTGGCGGCTGTGTAATAGTGTCTATCTCCCTCTCTCTCCCTCCCACGCTCTCTCTCTCTCTCTCTTCCATCAATTTGCGGATAAAGCAGAATGATTTGCTTGTAAATTCTCTTCTAACCCTTTTTTTGTGTCATCTGGTGTATTTTTTACATGACTTTACACTTAAACATATACTCTATTGTGTGATATGCATTTAACTCTGTCCACGGATTGTGCTATTATCTCTTAACGAGACCTTAAGAAATGTGCTCCCTAACGAACCCTTTCCTTTCTACCCTTTACAATAAATAATTTGCTGCTTCTAGGAAATTCTGTTGGAAATTTCTCTTCTGAAGTTTCAGTCTTTAATGTGAAATGTCTGACTCTTATATCAACTCGTCAGCCTTCTACATATAGTCTACTTGATCTATGTCTACTTTTTTGACTAAAGCAGAATATGTCTACCTTTTTGACTCTAGTCTAAATCAGAACTATGTCTACCTTTTTTATTTTAGTCTAAACCATATGTATGTCTACCTTTAAGACTATAGAATAAGCCAGGGCCAAGTCTTCCCGTTGTAATCTAGTCTGAAACACAAGTATGTCTACCTTTTTAATGTACTCTAAACTAGACTTGTCACTACCTTTTTGACTCTAGTCAAAACCAGACCTATCTCTACCCTTTTCTAAAACACATCTAACTCTATTCTTTGTACTATAGACTAAACCAGACTTATGTCTATCTAATCTTACTCTAGTCTCTACCATGTCTACCTTTTGTACTCCACTTTAAACCAGTCCTAAGTCTGATATAGATTAACAAACCTATATCCACCTATTTGATTCTAGTCTAAACCAGACTTATGTCAACCTTTTTGACTCTAATTCTAAACCAGAACTATGCCTACCTTAATTATTTGACATGCGTGATACACGCATAGGCGATCATGTATCTTTCGATACATGACTGACGAGCCAGATTTTTTTCCCGCAGTATTTTTTGCCATTTCTTTCTGCGGTAGACCAGTTGCCATCCAAGGCTATAGAAACCCAGTCTAATTACCCATAACTGGGGAGGGGGGAAAGAAAAGGATTCACACCTTTCCCAAGTGCATTAGCGCGTAAGTGAAGGTAATGGATTCGACTGGAATTCGAACTCGGCTCTCCGATTTGTCGCTATACCGTCCTATTGGAAGATAATTTGTTGCCTACAAGGACATTTTCAGACTGTAAAGTGTAATATTATGTCGATCGTTGACTTAAAAAGAAAGAGATTTTTAACTAAAATTTTCAACGTGCAAGAACAGATTAAAAAATTTAATCAAATAAGACTTTAATCTTTCCTCTTAATAATAACAAGCACTTTGACCATAAATC
This sequence comes from Acanthosepion esculentum, assembly GCA_964036315.1. NCBI lineage: Eukaryota > Metazoa > Mollusca > Cephalopoda > Sepiida > Sepiidae > Acanthosepion > Acanthosepion esculentum. Next base: position 57,813,796 of record OZ038519.1, on the reverse strand, counting down.
TGTGTTTTTATTAAATTTGAGGCCTTTCTTTCCATCATGCTATGCTGTTTTCTTTTTAAGCAAACAAAGGGACGTGCCTACGTCTTATTAATCTACTTTTCTTGAATGATCTTGGATTAAACAAGTATTTTAAGAGCCATCTAGTTACTTATGACATTAATAAAGATACTTACCTGCATAAGATGATATATTTATCTTTTTAAGGTCCTTTTCGACCAGTTTTCTTGTCCGACTGGAACTAAGATAAAAAAAAAGTTTCTAGTTTTTATTAACATTGACGTTGTATACATTAAATGTGATGACAATAATGCCAAGAAAATAATGAGTACATATCTTTTTCGTTTTATGATTGTTTACAAGACGTGTCCTACTCGCAAGTCTTCTAAAGCGTAATATTTCTAGGAGCACATGCCCAAAACATTGCAGCTGTGACCCAGCATGCTATGAAGGCAAAGACGAGTCCTCCTCGCTATATTGAAGGCAAGTCTTCTAAAGCGCTATATTCCTAGGTCCAGTAGACGTAACCTATGCAGTTGGGAGCCGCCATGCGATGAAGTCAAAGGCGACTTCTTCCCGCTATTTTAGAGGCAAGTTTTCTAAGGCACTACATTCCCCGGTTCCACTAACCCTTATATTTGCATCTGGTACCCAGCATGCTATAAAAGCAAATGCGAGTCCTTCTCGCTATTCTGAAGGCAAGATTTCTAAAGCGCTATATTCCTAGTTCCACTAGCCCTAAACATTGCATTTGGGACCCATTATGGTATAAAGGCAAAGACGAGTCCTTCACGCTATTCTGAAGGCAAGATTTCTAAAGCGCTATATTCCTAGTTCCACTAGCCCTAAACATTGCATTTGGGACCCATTATGGTATAAAGGCAAAGACGAGTCCTTCACGCTATTCTGAAGGCAAGATTTCTAAAGCGCTATATTCCTAGTTTCACTAGCCCTAAACATTGCATTTTGAACCCATTATGGTATAAAGGCAAAGACGAGTCCTTCACGCTATTCTGAAGGCAAGATTTCTAAAGCGCTATATTCCTAGTTCCACTAGCCCTAAACATTGCATTTGGGACCCATTATGGTATAAAGGCAAAGACGAGTCCTTCACGCTATTCTGAAGGCAAGATTTCTAAAGCGCTATATTCCTTGTTCCACTAGCCCTAAACATTGCATTTGGGACCAATCATAGTTTAAAGCAAAGACGAGTCCTTCACGCAATTTTGAAGGCAAGTCACTTAATGTGCTATATTCTAACGGGCTTTTATTATAATTTAGAATAATTATTGTGTTGTAAAAATTCACACTTCCAAACCGTGTACATGCAATAATATGTTGATAAAAAAAAACAAATATACACCCTTGTGCAAATTGTTATGGGTCCTTACCTATAACTAAAGAATGAACTCTCCCTAACACTATGTATACTACGCCTCTCAAGAGAGAGAGAGAGAGAGAGAGATGAATCGAGTCGAGCCGATAGTAGTTCCCTTCAAACCTGACTGACAGTCATACTAACACCTTCCACATCTTGTATTATTATTCCGTGTAATATATCTTCGTTATTTCTACTCTTGTGTTCGTGTTGTTCTTCCTTGGTCCTAACCTAGTACGCCAGTGCCGCCATTCTCTGGCGGCATGTGTTGAATTTGGGTCGATATCCAATACACTTCTTGGTTTATAGCCAAAACTTGATACAGACACCGACATGGCGCTTTATAAGACATTTTTGCCGAATAAATTGTCAAGAATGAAGACTGAGACTCGGAAGATAAGTTAATCCAAGATTTATTTGGCGAAATACAAGCAGGGTTCACATCACGTGCTCCTAGTATTCTCGAATATGGCTGATTGTCGTAATCCAGAGAAAGGGCCGTAAACGAATATGGTGTCGTAAAGGAGTCTCACAGTCAATCTCTTATTTACGACAATGATAATATGCGTGGTGAGGATTTATTTCATATCCAGGAATAAAAAACCGTTGGAGGAAAAGATAATTGCAGAGTAGGAAAGGGATGAATATGAAAAGAATAAATATAAACTAAAAATTCTTGAAGCTATATTAAAAATTGAAAAACCAAACCTTAAGAAAATTAATTACGAATTACGCTTTACTTAACAGTAGAGTAGAGTACATATTATTTATTCAAAATTATAACATATAATATATATATATATATATATATATATATATATATATATATATATATATATATATATATATATGGTGATATGGTGATATTCGCTTGTAAAAACCATGGCTAGTTCGAATTGTAGAAGAACAAACCAGTACCCAGGGAAAAATGAGGAATATATATGTAATTTTATTTATTCAAAATTATTACATGAACATATCACTACAAAAATAGAACCTTCTACATTCAACACAATCACTTGAGAAGACCCCAGAATGTTGAAAGAAAATGACAATTTTCGCTATAATGTTTATGTTATAATTTTTTAATAAATAAAATTATATATATATATATATATATATATATGTATATATATATATATATATATATACTTATGTATATACATATAAATATGAAAATAATACATATTAACTAAAAATTCTTGAAGTTATATACATATATATATATATATATAAAAATATACCTATATATATATATATATATATACATATATATATATATATATATATATATATATATATATATATATATATATATATATATGAATATGAAAATAATAAACATAAACGAAAAATTCTCAAAGCGATCCACATAAAAAATTGAAAGCCTTAAAAAATTAAATACGAACACTCCAGAAATGTTTTAAAATGTGTACAATAGGTAGGTTGAAATGACGAGATTTTGACTACTTATTTTTATAATTTAGAATAATGTAAATAGTATATATATATATATATATATATATATATATATATATATATATATATATATATATATATATATATATATATATATAGTATTGGCGTAGATGAAATAAAATTCCAATAAACAAAAACGCTTTTCTTAAAAGTAGAGTAGAGCACATATTATTTATTACATAATTATTTTATAAAATCAATATATATGTATATATATATATATAAATTGAAAGCCTTAATAAAATTAAATACGAATACTCCAGATGTGTTTAAAAATGTGTCCAATAGGTAGGTTGAAATGACGATATTTTGACTACTTATTTTTATAATTTAGAATAATGTAAATAGTATATATATATATATATATATATAGCATTGGCGTAGATGGAAAAAAATTCCAATAAACAAAAACGCTTTTCTTAAAAGTAGAGTAGACCACATATTATTTATTCAAAATTATAACATATAATATATATATATATATATATATATATATATATATATATATATATATATATATGTATATATGTAATTATTTATTTAAATATTATAACATAAATATGTTATAAAATCACTATATATGTATACATATATAAATGGTGGTATTCGCTTGGAAAAACCTTGGATACTTCGACTTGTAGTAGAACAAATGAGTAATTAAAAAAGATTGAACCAGGAACATAAAACTAAGGCGAAAATAATCGTCCCATGTTCAAGCTCAAATTCCAAAGACAAAAACCTCCAAAACGAGTAAAAGGCAACTACGTAAAGTACTCAATATATGAAGGAGAGCAACACCTAAGTTAATCCTAGGGCGCCAGGCATTGCTCTGACCATCCGTTTAGGTGAAACCTAAGTAGGTTTGCCTGGCTCCTGAGGATTAACTTATATATATATATATATATATATATATATATATATATATATATATATATATATACATTCTTCGTATATATATATATATATACATATATATGAATATATATATATATATATATATATATATATATATATATATATATAATCATTTATTTGAATATTATAACATAAATATTTTATAAAATCACTACAAAAATAGCCATTTTGTTTAAACACTTCTGGTGTCTTATCAAGTGATGATGTAGAATATAGAATAAATGGCTTTAAAAGTTTCAAATTAATTAACGATACTTAGCTAGGAGTAAACGTTGTTACATAAGCTAGAATGGCCAATCAAAATACAAGTATAGGGTAATTCGAAAAATTAGACAACTAAGCAAGGTTATCATAGATATTAAAAGATTTATAAAATTTGAAATTAAGATTAAAAGTAAAAAATTAAAAATTACCTATTTAGAAATCTAAATCAAATCTCTATTAAGTTTTAAATTGTAGAATTACCGAGGAGAAAAAATATAAAAATAAAAATAAAAGATATATATGCTATTTAATTTATATTTTCATTGAAATTATGTTAAAAAGGATGTTCAGAGCCCCAGACAAAAATGTATACATTTTTATAGTTTCATTTCAACATGGTAGTCGCCTCTCACGCAAAATCATTCGAACATACTCAGGTTATGATACATAAGCGCTCAGACATATTTAGATATATATACACACATAAAATACGGTGACGAGACACGACCCTTGATAAAAAAAAAAAACGAACATCTACACTACACACAACCACACGTACGCAAACATACAACCAAACGTGCATGCACTTTCCTTACACATAGACATCAATAAACACAGGCACATACATCTACATTCACATTGATCTAGACGTTCAGATGTAATAGCTAAAATGAACATATTCGTGTCTTAATGTGTTATTAAACGAATTTCAACTTCAAATATAACTAATCAGGTCAAATATATATAGATAAAATTTAAACAAATATATATATATAAATATATATATATATATTTTTAAACCATATAGTTTTCCACACACTACATGCAAAAGTAAATAACTACCTCCATTTATAATAGTAATTTCACACATACGCATACAAATCTGCACATGTACCTACATATCCATATATACGCATAATAGGTACGCATATACAGACATACGCACATAGACATACATATACATAAGCATGTATAAATATATCGACCCATACAGCAACGCAAAAAAGTAAATAAAGCAAGTAAATATATATATACATAAAGATGCACATATATACAAATACATACATACATACACATACATATTTAGATGTACATACATACGCACGCATACATATATGCATATAAATTAAACATATACATAGACATTTACAAATACACGCATATACATGAAAAATCAAACAAACGTAAATTAAAACTATATAAATATAAATATGTATATACACATCAGCGTATACACACATATACACATACATACGCAACTACGCATATACACATACATATACATACACACATACACACATATATACATACATATACCTACACACATACATACATATATATATATACACATACATACATATACCCATATATATATATATATATATATATATATATATATATATATATATATATATACATATATATATATAAACATACACACATACATATACAAACACACATACATATATACATAAACATATAGACACACACACAAAAAAGGGAAAGGAATAAGTATACAGAGACCAACATATATTCTAATAATATTCCAACAATATTATGATAAAATATATTAAAAGTTTATAATAATTTAAAAAAATAACAACAGTCTATAAGCAATTAAAGGCTCCTTATCAACAAAAGTAGATTTTAGTTTGTATCTATGATACACTCCAAGACACTAAGGCATACATACAAATACACATAGTACGACATACAAACATATATCTATATATACATAAATATCTAATCATATATAAATACCCATATCAACACATCCAGATATACAGTACACCAACATCCGAGCGCATACATATAAATACCTACACACATATATATACACCTATATACAAACACATATACATACATATATACACATTTAAACATACACACATATACATATATATGCATATATAAACATACATATACACATATATATATATACATATATATATATACAAATACACACACATAGGCACACACACATACATATACATACATATGCATATATATACATATTTACACACACACAAGTACACATATATATCTCTATATACCCAAACATATACTTACACATTTAGTGGTAGACACTTACCAAAACTTACACCCCTACTCGTACACATAAACAGGTTAATATATGATAGATGTCAATATACACAACTATATACCTTCATATAAATAAATAAAAAATAAAAATAAAAATAAAAACCCTTACATATATATACCCCTATATACACACATACACATCCAACAGTAGAAACACACCTACATAACATACAAATATATACATACAAATACAGCCACGTATAACACTTTGTAAGTACACAATATACATTCATATCGACCCGGTGACCATCATGCTAAAAAGGT
>OZ038519.1:57784956-57802456 GCA_964036315.1 Acanthosepion esculentum | reverse complement strand
ATATATATATAAAAGTGGACATGGAAGTCAGCACTTAGAGGCGACAGTCTGTTTCGTGCTAGTGCAATCGTCAGGCACTAGCATGAAACAGACTGTCGCCTCTAAGTGCTGACTTCCATGTCCACTTTTATATTTACACACGCTCTACTCTGATATTGAGCACTTTATCCCATAAATATAGCACACTTTAAGACTATATTTCTTTATATATATATATTTCTTTATATATATATATATATATATATATATATATATATATATATATATATATATATATATTATGGTTCACAGGCAGCACAACGGCGATTTTCATGCCCACGGAAATCATGAAATCTTATTAATTAAGTAATGGTCAGTCTCTGCCCAGCACCTGATAATTACATTGTGCATGTAAATCAGAGTCGTGCATTTGGTGAAGTGTTATGGGTACTTACCCATAATAATAATGGACTATTCCGGACATTATAAATACTGCGCCTCAAGATGGAGCAGAAAGGATTATTGTAAAAACATTGGAATAGTGATACTTGTCGAGACAACATAGTTCACTCTAACTAAATCTGATAGACATTACTAATACTTCTACTTCTTTTTATATATTTCTGTTTGTAATATATCTGTGTTATTCCATACCTGTGTTCGAGTTATTCTTCATTGGTTCTACCTTGGACCACCACCGTGGTACAAGGAACTTGGACCATAACATGAAGAATAATATACAAATTTATTAATATATATTTTATATATCTGTTATAATACAAGGTAACTAAAATATTCTGTCCGTTTTTAAAGGTAAAAAAAGAAAACGATTCACAGTGTGTGTAACTTATATTTAGTCTTCGAAGTAATCGCCATCGCCACCCAGTACCTTCTGCCAACGTGTCTCCAGCTGTTCAGTGCTCTTGCGGTAGAACTCGGGGAGGGGTTGGCGCAAAGTAATCCGTGAGGGCTTTGCGCAAGTCTGCTTCATTGGTGAAGAATTTCCCACGAAGATGATTATCCAGGGAGTGGAAGAGGTGGTAATCGGATGGCGCAAGGTCAGGTGAATAAGGTGGATGGCACAAAGTCTCCAACCCAAGTTGCTGTATGGTATCCCTGATCACTCGCGCGACATGCGGCCTGCGGTTGTCATGGAGGAAAAGCACACCTTTGCGATTCACCAGTTCTGGCTCCTTCTGGCGCAATGCCTGTTGCACACGTTTCAATTGCTGCAAGTATAGGTCTCCAGTGACCGTTTGGCCCGTTGGTAGCAGTTCATAATTAACCACTTGACGACCTGTCCACCAGACACAAAGCATAATCTTGCGTGGGTGCATAGGCGGTCTTGCGGTGTGAGGGACAGCATCCTGAGGAGACAACCAATGTCTGGAACGCTTGGGAGTTTCGTACTGAACCCACTTTTCATCACTGGTAAGCACTCGATTGAATAAGGATGCGGTACGGTGGTGAGAAAGCAGCGATACGCAGGCTGCCACTCGTTGTCCGTTGTGGACCTCCAACAGCGTTTGCGGAACCCACTTGCTCAGTTTGTACGTCTTACCTAGGCGGTGCAGGTGAAGTCTAACTGTTTCATCAGAAACGTTGAACTGTCTTGCAAGTTCAACACACGTTAGACTACTGTCCTCTTCAATGGCCGCCATCAGGACTCCCTCATTAAAGACCGGTGGTCGTCCCCTGCAAGGCTCATCATGGAGAGACAAATCAACCGACTTGAATTTTCGAAACCAACGCCTTGCAGTACGTTCATCCACAGCAATATCCCCAAACGCTTGACATATGCAGCGACTTCATGCAGCTGGAGATAAGGCCACTTTGAAGTCGTAAAGCAAACAGCTTCGAAAAAGATCTCTAGACTTCCATCCTTCTTTTTTTCCCTTTTTTTATAACGTCTGATGTTCCTACTTCCGGCTGTCCGAATTTGAAAACAATTACTACACACAGTTCGTATATATTTCAACTTCATTCAATGACTAATCAAAAAACGGACAGAACATTTTTCGTTAACTTGCACATCAGTTATTCTTTCATTAAAATACTGAACTGTTATGTAATATCAGTCCTCCTATATGGCAGTGAATACTGGACAATCTCCTCACAGATGAAGAAGAGACTTGAAGCAAGAGAAACAAAGAAAAGAGTACTGAACTGTTATGTAATATCAGTCCTCCTATATGACAGTGAATGCTGGACAATCTCCTCACAGATGAAGAAGACACTTGAAGCAAGAGAAACAAGAAAAGAGTACTGAACTGTTATGTAATATCAGTCCTCCTATATGGCAGTGAATACTGGACAATCTCCTCACAGATGAAGAAGAGACTTGAAGCAAGAGAAACAAAGAAAAGAGTACTGAACTGTTATGTAATATCAATCCTCCTATATAGCAGTGAATACTGGACAATATCCTCACAGATGAAGAAGCGACTTGAAGCAAGAGAAACAAAGAAAATGTACTGAACTGTTATGTAATATCAGTCCTCCTATATGGGAGTGAATGCTGGACAATCTCCTCACAGATGAAGAAGAGACTTGAAGCAAGAGAAACAAAGAAAAGAGTACTGAACTGTTATGTAATATCAGTCCTCCTATATGGCAGTGAATGCTGGACAATCTCCTCACAGATGAAGAAGAGACTTGAAGCAAGAGAAACAAAGAAAAGAGTACTGAACTGTTATGTAATATCAGTCCTCCTATATAGCAGTGAATACTGGACAATCTCCTCACAGATGAAGAAGAGACTTGAAGCAAAGAAAAGAGTACTGAAGTGTTATGTAATATCAGTCCTCCTATATGGCAGTGAATGCTGGACAATCTCCTCACACATGAAGAAGAGACTTGAAGCAAGAGAAACAAAGAAAAGAGTACAGACCTGTTATGTAATATCAGACCTCCTATATGGCAGTGAATGCTGGACAATCTCCTCACAGATGAAGAAGAGACTTGAAGCAAGAGAAACAAAGAAAAGAGTACTGAAGTGTTATGTAATATCAGTCCTCCTATATGGCAGTGAATACTGGAAAATCTCCTCACAGAAGAAGAAGAGACTTGAAGCAAGAGAAACAAAGAAAAGAGTACTGAACTGTTATGTAATATCAATCCTCCTATATAGCAGTGAATACTGGACAATATGCTCACAGATGAAGAAGCGACTTGAAGCAAGAGAAACAAAGAAAATGTACTGAACTGTTATGTAATATCAGTCCTCCTATATGGGAGTGAATGCTGGACAATCTCCTCACAGATGAAGAAGAGACTTGAAGCAAGAGAAACAAAGAAAAGAGTACTGAACTGTTATGTAATATCAGTCCTCCTATATGGCAGTGAATGCTGGACAATCTCCTCACAGATGAAGAAGAGACTTGAAGCAAGAGAAACAAAGAAAGGAGTACTGAACTGTTATGTAATATCAGTCCTCCTATATAGCAGTGAATACTGGACAATCTCCTCACAGATGAAGAAGACACTTAAAGCAAGAGAAACAAAGAAAAGAGTACTGAACTGTTATGTAATATCAGTCCTCCTATATGGTAGTGACTGCTGGACAATCTCCACACAGATGAAGAAGACACTTGAAGCAAGAGAAACAAAGAAAAGAGTACTGAAGTGTTATGTAATATCAGTCCTCCTATGTGGCAGTGAATGCTGGACAATCTCCTCACAGATGAAGAAGATACTTGAAGCAAGAGAAACAAAGAAAAGAATACTGAACTGTTATGTAATATCAGTCCTCCTATATGGCAGTGAATACTGGACAATCTCCTCACAGATGAAGAAGACACTTGAAGCAAGAGAAACAAAGAAAAGAGTACTGAACTGTTATGTAATATCAGTGCTCCTATATGGCAGTGAATGCTGGACAATCTCCTCACAGATGAAGAAGACACTTGAAGCAAGAGAAACAAAGAAAAGAGTACTGAACTGTTATGTAATATCAGTCCTCCTATATGGCAGTGAATGCTGGACAATCTCCTCACACATGAAGAAGAGACTTGAAGCAAGAGAAACAAAGAAAAGAGTACAGACCTGTTATGTAATATCAGACCTCCTATATGGCAGTGAATGCTGGACAATCTCCTCACAGATGAAGAAGAGACTTGAAGCAAGAGAAACAAAGAAAAGAGTACTGAAGTGTTATGTAATATCAGTCCTCCTATATGGCAGTGAATACTGGAAAATCTCCTCACAGAAGAAGAAGAGACTTGAAGCAAGAGAAACAAAGAAAAGAGTACTGAACTGTTATGTAATATCAATCCTCCTATATAGCAGTGAATACTGGACAATATCCTCACAGATGAAGAAGCGACTTGAAGCAAGAGAAACAAAGAAAATGTACTGAACTGTTATGTAATATCAGTCCTCCTATATGGGAGTGAATGCTGGACAATCTCCTCACAGATGAAGAAGAGACTTGAAGCAAGAGAAACAAAGAAAAGAGTACTGAACTGTTATGTAATATCAGTCCTCCTATATGGCAGTGAATGCTGGACAATCTCCTCACAGATGAAGAAGAGACTTGAAGCAAGAGAAACAAAGAAAGGAGTACTGAACTGTTATGTAATATCAGTCCTCCTATATAGCAGTGAATACTGGACAATCTCCTCACAGATGAAGAAGACACTTGAAGCAAGAGAAACAAAGAAAAGAGTACTGAACTGTTATGTAATATCAGTCCTCCTATATGGTAGTGACTGCTGGACAATCTCCTCACAGATGAAGAAGACACTTGAAGGAAGAGAAACAAAGAAAAGAATACTGAACTGTTATGTAATATCAGTCCTCCTATATGGCAGTGAATACTGGACAATCTCCTCACAGATGAAGAAGACACTTGAAGCAAGAGAAACAAAGAAAAGAGTACTGAACTGTTATGTAATATCAGTGCTCCTATATGGCAGTGAATGCTGGACAATCTCCTCACAGATGAAGAAGACACTTGAAGCAAGAGAAACAAAGAAAAGAGTACTGAACTGTTAAGTAATATCAGTCCTCCTATATGGCAGTGAATAATGGACAATCTCCTCACAGATGAAGAAGACACTGGAAGCAAGAGAAACAAAGAAAAGAGTACTGAACTGTTATGTAATATCAGTCCTCCTATATAGCAGTGAATACTGGACAATCTCCTCACAGATGAAGAAGACACTTGAAGCAAGAGAAACAACGAAAAGAGTACTGAACTGTTATGTAATATCAGTCCTCCTATATGGCAATGAATACTGGACAATCTCCTCACAGATGAAGAAGAGACTTGAAGCAAGAGAAACAAAGAAAAGTGTACTGAACTGTTATGTATTATCAGTCCTCCTATATGGCAGTGAATGCTGGACAATCTCCTCACAGATGAAGAAGACACTTGAAGCAAGAGAAACAAAGAAAAGTGTACTGAACTGTTATGTAATATCAGTCCTCCTATATAGCAGTGAATACTCGACAATCTCCTCACAGATGAAGAAGAGATTGAAGCAAGAGAAACAAAGAAAAGAGTACTGAACTGTTATGTAATATCAGACTTCCTATATGGCAGTGTATGCTGGACAATCTCCTCACAGATGAAGAAGACACTTGAAGCAAGAGAAACAAAGAAAAGTGTACTGAACTGTTATGTAATATCAGTCCTCCTATATTGCAGTGAATACTGGACAATCTCCTCACAGATGAAGAAGAGACTTGAAGCAAGAGAAACAAAGAAAAGAGTACTGAACTGTCATGTAATATCAGTCCTCCTATATGGCAGTGAATGCTGGACAATCTCCTCACAGATGAAGAAGAGACTTGAAGCAAGAGAAACAAAGAAAAGAGTACTGAACTGTTATGAAATATCAGTCCTCCTATATGGCAGTCAATGCTGGACAATCTCCTCACAGATGAAGAAGACACTTGAAGCAAGAGAAACAAAGAAAAGTGTACTGAACTGTTATGTAATATCAGTCCTCCTATATGGCAGTGAATGCTGGACAATCTCCTCAGATGAAGAAGAGACATGAAGCAAGAGAAACAAAGAAAAGAGTACTGAACTGTTATGTAATATCAGTCCTCCTATATGGCAGTGAATGCTGGACAATCTCCTCACAGATGAAGAAGACACTTGAAGCAAGAGAAACAAAGAAAAGTGTACTGAACTGTTATGTAATATCAGTCCTCCTATATGGCAGTGAATGCTGGACAATCTCCTCAGATGAAGAAGAGACATGAAGCAAGAGAAACAAAGAAAAGAGTACTGAACTGTTATGTAATATCAGTCCTCCTATATGGCAGTGAATACTGGACAATCTCCTCACCGATGAAGAAGACACTTGAAGCAAGAGAAACAAAGAAAAGAGTACTGAACTGTTATGTAATATCAGTCCTCCTATATGGAAGTGAATACTGGACAATCTCCTCAGATGAAGAAGAGTCATGAAGCAAAAGAAACAAAGAAAAGAGTACTGAACTGTTATGTAATATCAGTCCTCCTATATGGCAGTGAATGCTGGACAATCTCCTCACAGATGAAGAAGAGACTTGATGCAAGAGAACCAAAGAAAAGAATACTGAACAGTTATGTAATATCAGTCCTCCTATATGGCAGTGAATACTGGACAATCTCCTCACAGATGAAGAAAAGACTTCAAGCAAGAGCAGCAAAGAAAAGAGTACTGAACTGTTTTATAATATCAGTCCTCTTAGAAAAGAAATATTTACCGAAATTTCATGTAATTTCAATCCTCCTATATGCCACTGTATCCTGCACAATCTCCTTATAGATTAAAAAGAGACTTGAAGCAAGAGAAACAAAGAAATGTGAAGTTAACTCTTATGTAATATCTGTCTTTCTCTATGGAAGTGAATGCTAGAAAATCTCCTCGCACATGAAAAAGAGACTTGATGGAAGAAAAACTAAGAAAAGAATATTGGAATGTTATGTAATATCTGTTCTCATATATGGCAGTGAATGCTGGACAATCTTCTCATAATAATCTGGACTTATATGTAAAAACCTTTGGAAATGCATGAATCTCTCTCTTCTTCACCCCATCTATGTGATGAATAACTATAACCTTGGTTGTCAACCAGTCTAATGCTGAAACAAACAGCAGCATACTGTCGGAAAATCTTCTGCCTTCTTCAGTAGAAAAAGATTGGATGATTCTTTTTAGCGGCATATCAACATCTCTATGGGTTATTTAATAATGAAATCTAAATATTGAGAACACAATTTTATGGCTTCCATTAAATATATTTTGAACACAATTGTATGCCTTCAACTACATATATGTATAGTTTGTCATTTTGTTTAGCGGCATATCAACACCTCTATGGGTTATTTAATACCGAAATCTAAATATTTTGAACACAATTTTATGGCTTCAACTAAATATATTTTCAACGCAATTGTATGCCTTCAACTACATATATGTATTGTTGGTCATTTTGTTTAGCGGCATATCAACACCTCTATGGGTTATTTAATACCAAAATCTAAATATGTGGAACACAATTTTCTGGCTTCAACTAAATATATTTTGTACGCAATTGTATGCCTTCAACTACATATATGTATTGTTGGTCATTTTGTTTAGCGGCATATCAACATCTCTGTGGGTTATTTAATACCGAAATCTAAATACTTTGAACACAATTTTATGGCTTCAACTACGTATATTTTGCATGCAATGGTTTTCCTTCAACTACAGATATCTATTATTGGTCATTTTGTTTAGTTTTATATCAATCACTATGGCTTACGTTTAGGACTCCAGATTCAAATATCCCAGTTGAGAGCATAGGTTACAGACTTGTCTTGGGCTTCCCCAAACTGAGGACTGTGAACTGGACTTTCATTCTATATTTGGGAAAATTATATTCCTAAAATATAACCGTACCATGGACTTGTAATCTGCAGAGGAGACTTGTGCTAAGCAGGGAACCTTCTCTTTTTAACTGCTGTAAATGAACTGAATTTGACTGCCACTTTCATTACTATATGTATGACGTTACTAAGCGGCTGTCATGTGTCTTAGGTGAATTATCTCCACCAGTTCAATGACATAATGTTTTGCATTTTTATCTAACAATTACTTGACGATTTTAACTTCCAACACTTTAACATGTAGATCGATTGCCGCTGGAAATGAGTACGGTTCCACTCGAATTTGGACCAACAACCAAAGCATAATCTAACATTGCTTCATCCACTGCAAGGAAACTTGGCTCCCTGTGCCGAACCAGGGAATTTTTCTCCCCGGTATCGATCCACCAAATCTATAAATCAACCATTCGCCCTTGCATGGAGTATTGCTGCCATATAAGGTCTGGAGCCCCTGCTGTTTGCCCCAGGGTTCTTGATAAGATCCACAGACGGATATGCAATGTAATTGGCCCTGATCTGTCATCTCGTCTGCAGTCGCTCTCTCAGAGATGCGACGTTGCCTCGCTCTGTCTTTTTTACAAATACTTTCACGGTAATTGCTCCGATGAGCTGCTTTCGCTGGTTCACAAGCCTCATGAATCTAAGCGTCCTACGAGGCTGTCATCCCGTTCCCACCCCTTCACCGTTGAAACTGTTAGATGTAGACGTCTCTTCTACTCCAATGTCCTCAATGTCGAAGGACCTTTGAAGCTGAAATCGGTCCCTTCAGAACACAGTGGTTAGCATTTATCTGACTCCTCACTCTTTAACCCGTGGCTCGTTTGCCGCTGGTATCATGAAGATGGTAACGTTTCCACTCGACATAGCATCGACAAACAAAGCATAATCCACTATCCGGAACAACTGTTCCTCAATGTCGAAGGAAGTTTCAAACAGAAATCGGTTCCTTCAGACCACCGTGGTTACCATTTATCTGACTCCTCACTGTTTAAAGAGTGGCTCATTTGCCGATGGTATCATGAAGATGGAGACGGTCCCACTCGACTTAGCATCAACAAACAAAGCCTAATCCACCATCCGGAACAACTTGTCCTCAATTTTAAAGGATATTTCAAGCATAAATTTGTTTCATTGAACAAGACAGAATAAATTTAACTATGACGTTTAAGAATAAATTTTTTTTTTTTGCCTCAGTGAATATGTTGGCCAATGGAATGATGAAGTACCTCCGACTTTCTCCCAGTTTTCGATTGGTTGCTCTATTTATGTTTGTGAACAAAATAAATACAACAAGAGCAGATTTTTCTTCACATTAAGCATCTTACATAACTTTTTTTGTAGTGAATATAAGGTTATATATATATATATATATATATATATATATATATATATATATATATATATATATATCCTCCTTATTATGTACCTTATAAATTTTTCCTGTTTGATTTTAAGTGGAAGTGTTATTTTTCTTTCCATTTTGTCTACAACTTTGACGTTACTCACATTTCTGTTCCCGGTTATCCTCAACATCCTTCTGAAGAGCAACATTTCTGCTGCTTTAAGTCTCTTCTTAATCTGTGAGGAGGTCTTCCAGCATTCACTCCCATATAGGAGGACTGGTCATTCAATGTGAATTTAAGTGATGTTGATGATAATAATGACTACTGTCAACTGCCTTCGAGATGCCCAGATGGACAGTTCGAGCTTCACTATTCTGTTCTAAAACTTTATAGACAGTTTCAGCAATAACCGTTAATATATCAGAAGACCTAGAGTAGCAAAAGTTATATTGTTTATTTGAAAGAAGACCCCATATTGTGAGGTGATTATGACATCTCGTATTTTGCAAAAATGAGGTAGATGGGTAATAGTCCGGTAGTTAGAAGAATACAACATTGCACTTGTGCTCTTAAAGACTGGAACTCAAGAATATGATTTACATTAAGCAGGAATCAGCCATGTATTTATTGTAAACTTTAGCGAGAACAAGAGCACATTTATTTAGGACTATCGCGGGGATACCATCATGAATGAACTGCTAATTTTTAACAGCGAATTGGATAAAAAATATTGGATCAGTTCAAATAGTTATCCAGAGTCAAGCTTATCATATTTTGATTTTTAAAATTGATAATTTCTTGATTAGCGATATTAACTTTATATTATTTGGGGTGAATTAACAGAAAAGATCCAATTATATATTTTCTTCTAAAAAAAGAAAGAAATCCTTTACTTCTTTAGAAATTGCTTTATTTACGTTTCAGATACAAAAGTGAGTAAATATGGCTTTCAAGAAAACTCTGAAGGAGTAAATGTGCCAGCAAAACAAAGTTCTTCGCGGCCGAGTGGTCAAGATTCAATGGATCAGACTGTGGTTTCTCTAACAAAGATGACGCATATTCGAATCCTGCCCGAGGTCCCATTTACTTGAATAGGTTTTCTCGAGTATGGCAGCCAGCAGATGAAATAAATACGGTTTTAAAATAAACGGAACGTCTTTTCAAAAACGGTTATCCATTAAAAATAATGTGAGAAATATTTTAAAAAGTGTCAGATTAAAAAAAAACAATGTCTATTTCTTTAGAAAATCTTCCTCTCAGTTTGTCTATGTAGCAATTATAATGATTAAATTGAATCAGTTGATAACTGAAGGTTTTAGAATCGATAGACATTAAGTCAGGGAGGCACAGTGGATAGGGACCGCGTTGAGAAATCAGAGGGCCGGGTTCGAATTCCAGTCGGATCCATTGCATTCACTTAAGGCTAATAACCTTTGGAAAGGTATGAAACTTCTTCTCCCCCCAGCTATGGGTAAATAGCAGGACAGACTGGGTTCTATAACCTTGGATGGCAAAAGGTCAAGAAGAAGCAAAAACCCTGAATTCAAAACCGGTCTGGAGAGGGTTGGGCTCTGTCAGGTTATATTGTCCAAAAAACACAAATTCTGAAGTGGCTGCAGTGCACGTGATGCCCCTACGGGTCACAGGACAAAAATAAAACATTAACTCCGACCAACCTCTCTGTAAATAGACGCAGTTGTTGATAGGCTTAAAGGTAATCTTTTTATTTGTCTTTATGTCTGTCAAAATCACCCCATGCAGGGCATAAAGCCACTGAGACACATGGGGTTACAGGGTGTGGAAGGATTAGGAACAGGAACATTAATAATCGATCGGGGAGAGGTTAGAGTAATCAGAGGGACAGTACATGGCGATTGACATTGCATCTGAATTTTTGCAGAATAAAGTTGGCTAGAAAGCACGTATTCGGAAGGGAGATCTACAAACGAAAAGTGCGGCTGAAAACTATCAGCATATGAAATACGGCTACACCTAGCCAGCTCAAATGTAAATTGCTGAGATCTCGACTCCAGTCTATATAGTAGTTAGCTTAAATTCAAAACGTTTAAGGAACAGAGCAAAGATCTTTTCCGTACAATTTCCTTGAAAGTATTTATAGAAAAGGCAGCGGTTAGAAACAGACTGAAGCCAAGATGCCAGATCAGGACCAATAATATTGCTGATTCTTCTTTTGATTTCATCAAGGGTCTCGTGTTAAATAGCTGGTGCACAGGACTATATGTGTCAGCAATATTCTAAGCATGGACGAATAGTAGACTTATAGATATGTAAGATAGATTCTGGAGAGAAAAATTATCTTACACGACACAGTGGACCAACAGCTTTATGGAACAGACAGCCAGTTGGATGTTTGCCTAGTCGTTATCATCTTGGCCTCTTCAAGTTGAGGTTCGATGGTTATTTCCCTTTATAACATGAATCAATGAATACATGAATGAGGCACAGTATAGAATTTGATAAATTTGATTGCCAAGAATACTGGCGGCTGTGTAAAAGTGTCTCTCTCCCTCTCTCTCCCTCTCATACTCTCTCTCTCTCTCTCTCTCTCTCTCTCTTCTATCAATTTGATGTGTTAACATCTTCTGCAGATAAATAAATTGAAAGCAATTCTTGATAGGATTAAAGATAAGTAGTCTTTGTATTTTTTCTTCAATTATTGCTCTGGTGTGAGATTAACTGGTTTACCTGATTTTAATTGTTATAATTTTGGCATTAAACAATTCACGGCAATATATCATTTTGTTATCCTTCTGTTTTGTTATAAATGTTCATTTAATATTTCTGTTTTCATTACTGCAATATAGGGTGATCCCCAAAAAACGGGAACTTTTTAACAATCCAATAAAACCAAGAGTGATGGAAGAAAAATATTTAATTCATAGTAATTGAAACCTTTAAACATGCCATTTAAGAAACAATGATGGAATTTTCATTTTTTTTAAATTACGTCCTGTAGATGGCGTCCTCCTGTACGAATGCATTCTTGAAATCTGCTCTTGACATTCCTCATTGACTGCTGCAACATCTCAGCTGGGATACTGTGAATTTCATTCTCGTTATTAAAATGGCGAAATGTTTACTTGCTCAAGGTCACTGTCTCGCAGTGTTGCCACTTGCTCATGTCTGGCAATATGCACTTAAAAAATAACCGTTTTTTGGGGGGTCACACTATACTACACCACGAAAATAATAAAGAAAAACTCTAAATTCTTGAGGCTCTCTATATCAAAGTCAACCAACACTCAACAAAATTTATTACAAATATAGCAACAACATATTAAAGTGAATATAGTTTTTAATGCCATTTTACATTTTTACCAATTTTTAGTCAGCTCCCTTATCTTGAAATGCTTCTTTGGCAAAATTTCCCAAACTAAACGGTTAAGATTTAAAAAAAAAAACTATAAGAGAGCGTGTTTGCTCATGTTTTTAAAAAATGGCCATCACAATGGAATGCAGATTGAATCGCACTTATAATAAGTTTGTCTTTGTAATTTATCCCTGAAAATCGAAAGTAGTTGGGTAAAAAACAAACTACGGTGCCTTCTTGATGACTTTCACTATTTTCAGCCTTTTTGTACATGTGAATGGTACTGTTATATTTGTATTATCAACGTGCATGTTACGGATAGAGTTTGGTAGGCCTTTATATGTATTTAAATGAGACCTAATTGAGCTATGGTCAGAGAGATGTAATGTGAGTCTTCTTCAGTATCTGTCTATATTTCTGAGATGACGCATTATGTACGCTAATTCCATTATTCGCACTATTGTACTCATCTTTGTCGCCATATTTATTACAACGTTTCGGTCGTTGTACGCTCCGGTCTTCTTCAAAAATTCCCGTTATTTGGGGGCCAGCCAAAATAATGATTTTATATATAAAAGATATTTGCCAATTAAAACCCCAATTTGTTAATAAATGAATTCCAAATTGCAACATAATCATCTAGATGAAAGCGAAGATGACTTGCATGAGCAGATATTGGCCAACTCTTTTCCCAGATCTTATCCCCGTGTTTTTCTCTTTGTAAAACCAAGAATTCCTTCATGGATTTCACATTACACATCGGATCATTCTCACAATAAATGAATAATGAAGGGACGGGCAAGATATTTTCTTCAAAGAACTCAGTGACCTTATCGTATATATCCCGCGTGTACTTGCTAGTTAGATGAATGTATAACAGGACTAATCTCTTTGTTATTCTTTGCAGGATGTTTCTTTTTGTTATTGAAACAGCCAAACCAGCAGCTATATTGTCCAGGCTTCCAAATGTAATGCTATCATATATCTGACCAATAACCTTTTCTGATGGGAAACTAGGAACTCCAGACCTGCTGTTCATTTGTGCTGAAGTGTAATAATAAGTCCCAACTGAAAAAGAATGGATTAAGTATTTTTGGTAAGAAGGAATTTCATTCAAACATTTCTCAAGTTCATAACCAAGTTGAAAGGAAGATGAGGGCCAGAGAAAATGCTTTGATGTTCCTCTCACGACAAGCACATCCATTCCACGCTGGTGATAAAGATTTGCATATTTTTGTACTGCGGACATTGGAGCTTTTAACCAGGGAAACAACAACACCAATGGTAATGTTTGCTTAGCTGATTGCAATTTCCATAATTCGATATGCTTAGACATTTTCACCTTTTGGATTGTGGACAGCTCCTTGATCCCTGAAAAGTGATCCATGGTCTGCTTTTGCCAAGCAGTTTTTGAAACTTTGTAGACATCATGTCAATCTCCTGTAAGAAAAAAAAAGTTTGTTAAATAAGTGAGATGTTATTTCTAGAGTCTGTCTATATTTCTGAGATGAGGTATTATGTACAGTATTTACATTAGTCGGACTATTGTCCTCATCTTTGTCGTCATATTTGTCACAACGTTTCGGCCGTTGTATGCTCCGGCCTTCTTCAGGTGGTTGGAATTTCGAACCGAACCCTTTATTTCGATCACTGGGGTAGACTGTTCTTGTTCCACGGGCCATGTTTGATGGATGTCAGTTATCAGTTATCTCCTGGTAATTTTCCCTCTGAAAGTTCTCCACTGCCTGAACCGGGTATTGAACTCACACTCTTTGGGTCTGTCACTGGATCTAACCAACGCCTTTATCCACTGTGCCATGTGTCCTTGATAAGTGGATAAAGGCGTTGGTTAGATCCAGTGACAGACCCAAAGAGTGTGAGTTCAATACCCGGTTCAGGCAGTGGAGAACTTTCAGAGGGAAAATTACCCTGGTTATTTTCCTTTAGAACATGAATTAATGAATACATGAATGAGGCACGGTATAGCATTTAATAAATGTGATTCCTATGAATATTGGCGGCTCTGTAATAGTGCCTCGCCCTCTCATGCTCTCTCTCTCACTTCCATCAATTTGAACTGTTAACATCTTCTGTAGATGAAGCAGAATGCTTTGCTTGTAAATTCTCTTCCACTTCTTGTTTCATCTGGAGCATTTTTACCTGACTTAACACTTAAATTGATAGTGTGTTATGCCTTTAACTATGTCCATGATTTCTGCTATTATTTTTTAAGTGGATCCCCACAAAGCATGTGGTCATGAAAGTATAGCGGCAATAGACCTTCAGAAACATGCTCCTTAACTGGCTCCTTAACAGGCTCCATGACTGGCTCCTTTCTAAATCATACAATAGATAATTTCCAGCTTCTTGTTTTCCTACTTGCTGGAAATTCCACCTCTGCCGTTTCAGTCTTAAGATTGAATGTATGAATCATCTGTTAACCAGTCAGCCTCAGATGTATGTCTACCTTTTTGACTTTAGTCTAAAACAGACTCTACAATAAATAATTTGCTCCTTCTTGCTTTCTTACTTTAAGATAAAACGTCTTTAACGTCTGATCATTCTATCAACCTGTTAGCCTACAACATATGGTCTACCAGACCTATGTATAGTTTTTTGACTTAGTCTAAAACAAACCTATATATACTTTTTTAATATAATCTAAAACAGACCTATGCCTCCCTTTTATATTCTAGTCTAGACCAGACCTATGTCTACCATTTTGACCCTAGTCAAAACAAGACCCATGTATATACATATAAATATGAAAATAATAAATATTAACTAAAAATTCTTGAAGCTATATACATATATAAATATATATTGATATATGTATATATATATATATATATATATATATATATATATATATATATATATATATATATATATATATATATATATATATATGCCTGTGTTTATATATGTGTGTGCGTATGTGTATGTATGTATATATATGTATATATATATATAATGTGAAGTTCAATACTTAATATATTCCAGGAGTATTTCGTAATCTATTGTATTTAAACGACTTAAATTTGTAAATACTTTTAAATCAATGTTAAAGAATATTGTGGTGCTTATTTTACTTTATTTTTTTTCTTTCTTTTATTTTTATGTGTAAGAAATATACTCTATGTTCATGGATTTATTTAAATTTAGTGAATATATACATTTAAAGTTAACCTGTAATAAATTTTAAGAATCGTGCTAAACGATAAAATGTGATAGTAGGGTTGAGTTTAAGCCACCCTCCCCAAAAAAGCACAAAAAATACAAACGGCAAATATTTAAACGATACAATACTTAGGGAAGGGATTAAACTTAGGAATATTAAGATTACCTCCTCGGTTATCCATTGAATCTGCTATCCACCAAAAGAAAAGAAGCAAGTCCCCACCGCGGGTCATTAAAAAGATAGTTCGCGCAGCGGATTGGTGGGAAAAAACATCCAATCGGATGTGCGGAATACGTGGTCTTTCTTCGTCCAATTCTTTAAAAAGGCCAGAGTAGTTGTCAGCATTATACCGTGATTGGGTCGATTTGGTGATGGGGAGTATGATGTTGAAAGACCCGAAACTCCTTGATGAACCAAGTCAAAACATCACTGACCATCACATCGGGGGCCTAATTAAAAGGGTATTTTTGAATTATATATATAATTTCATTTATTCAAAATAATTACATGAACATATCAAGTCAAAAGTAGAACCTTCTACATTCAAAACCATCACTTGAGAAGACCCCAAAGGAAAATGACAATTTTTGCTATAACATGTTTATGTTATATTTTAATAAATAACATTATATATATATATATATATATATATATATATATATATATATATATATATATATATATATATGTATATACATATATATAAGCGCTCGGAAAAACAACATTTGGACAGTTCTTACACACCCTTTGTCCAGCAAAGGAAGATCTTGTTAGTACACAAGAAATCAATCTTGTTAGTACACAAATTATCAACTTAACCGTAGTAGCTTGTCTGTCGTTTTTAATGAAACTTGCATAACAGAAGGATTGCTGCCTAAATATACAACTATATATACATATATATACATATATGCATATGAATATGTAAAGAATAATCATAAACTAAAAATTCTCAAAATTATCTATATCAAAAAATTGAAAATACAAACCATAATAAAATTGATTACGAATATTCCACATGTGTTTTAAAATGTGTACAATAGGTAGGTTGAAATGTCAAGGTTTTGACTACTTATTTCGTAAACAATCACACGCTGACTCAGGGTTTGTCACTCCACAAGTAAGAAACCTAACTTTCAGATAGACACAACAATCTGGCAATAGACAACATTCTGGCGATGACATTATTCTGTGTTAAAAGTACTAGGAATAATAAAAAAAAAGATGTATCAACAGGAATTTCTCTCATTTTCAATAACGACACCAAAAAGTTTTTACATGAATATGAAATGA
This sequence comes from Acanthosepion esculentum, assembly GCA_964036315.1. Classification (NCBI taxonomy): domain Eukaryota; kingdom Metazoa; phylum Mollusca; class Cephalopoda; order Sepiida; family Sepiidae; genus Acanthosepion; species Acanthosepion esculentum. The sequence goes on along the minus strand of OZ038519.1, from coordinate 57,785,459 downwards.
TTGAATTGAAAATAAGTAGACAAAATATGTGTAAATTGTTCAACGAAATTTGTCTCAATGGCTTGATCAGATGAATTCTTTTACATCGAAACAGGCCTTTTGATTTTGACACGTTTTAAATGTAATATCCTAAATTAAATCTATATCTATCTCTCTATCTCTTTATCTATCTGTCTCTCTGTCTCTGTCTCTGTCTCTCTATGAATATATATATATATATATATATATATATATATATATATATATATATATATATATATATATATGTATGTATATACATATATATGTATATGTATATATGAATGTTGACAGAAAAACAAAGAAATAAACATACCAGCTTTATGTTACTTACGAAGATATTTATCACACAGAAATATGTCCCACAATGCAAAGTAGGAAGTAAAAAAAAACAAATGTACAGAAATATTTTATATGAAATGTCTATATAACTGGTATTATAACTATCAACCTCCTACTTGCACTAACGCCAGCTGCCTACTCTA